>CM036583.1:83912750-84457750 GCA_020745775.1 Theristicus caerulescens | reverse complement strand
CTTGTACCCCTCTGAAGCTTCTGAAATTTTTGTCGGAAAAGAAAGTAGAATAGTTTCTTAAGAGAGGGGGGGGAAAACTTGCAGAGTACAGACTTTAATTACAGAAGGGGTTCCTATAAGGTATCAGTAAAAGATGCCGGGCCTTGGGGGTAACTGGTGGATTCATTCATTCACAGGTTGTATGACCCCAAAGCTGTGTGCACTTGGTGAAGAGCAGAAACTGTTATTGCAGCCTGGGCAGTTGTTGTGGACAGATTATTTGCAGTCCTCTGTCCCGTCTGCGTGGCTGGCGTGGGCTCACTTCCATTCAGCCTCCAATGATTTCTCCATATAGCCCAAATCTCACATCAGGGAGAGGTGGTGAGACTGAGGTCTATTAAACAATGTTTGAAGCAGCATTTGAGCATGAGCATAGTTCTTTTCTGTTAATTCACAGAATTAAGTTAATGCTATAGCATAGTTTCTGGTATTTTACTTGCCATGAGAAATAATTTTTTACTGAAAATCCTAGTGAAATTAGCGCTTGTAAAGGCACGGAAGTTCCCTATCAAGAATACAGTACACAACTGAGGGAGTAAAATCCTTATAATTCATGGATGTATTTATTCAGTTTTGGCCTTGGGAAAAAACATCATAAAACAGGATTGCAGATCTTAACGCATAGACATATTTGGGTTGATAATTATAGATGGATGTAAAACATTAATTCTTTTCAAAAGTTTTCAGCAGAAAACTCAAAATGTGGTAGCAGCTTATCTGGTGCGGTTTTTTAGCCTTCAACATTGATTTGTTTAGTATAGCTGCACTAGCACCAAATTAACAAATATCAAAGTAAAACATACTAATGGCATGTTTTATATTTTCCAGCATAAAGATACTATATATGGTGAAATAAGATGAATACAGTTCTGCATGCAAATAGATATGGACCTGATGCAGTGAGGAATTAGAAGGCAGTAACAGAAAGGAAATGAAGAGTTTATTGTTTTTATAGCTCTAATATCCATTAAAAGTTAGTAACACAGCAGGTGACAGTTTGGGTAAGTGTAAAGTGAATGTTTTGAAATAAATAGCAGTTGGGTGACCTGGGATGTCAGGGCTCTAGACAAGGGTGTGTGTTTGTCAATATATCCTACATGTTTTACAGACTCCTCAGGGAACAGGGGAAGATACAATTTCACCTTTTCTGTGCCAAAACATTTTAATTATATCTTCTTCCAAGTACAGCGGTTCAGTAACCAAGGAGCTGACATTGATGCATGTGTTGATAAAGCTGCAAACATTCAAAATGAGATTAACAAAGATTTTGAGGAAAGGGTGACAGCTAATTTTGCACAGTATTCTGCATCTAATTCAGGTCAGTGTAATGATAGAATATTTTATAACTGTTGTGTCATCCAGAGGGACTTTTATGATGCTTTGTGTTTTTGAGGATTTGTGTATATGAAAGTATACTTCTTAATATATCATTCAAACAGGTTATAACTTTTTTATTGAACGTCTATTGGTTGTAGCCATAAACAGGAATAAACTTCAGCATTTAGAAGCAATTTTATACATCCATCAGCATTCGTCACACTAATAGGTACCTTTTGTCTAATTCACCTTGAAAGTATTGACTTCAGATGTGGAATGGAACCAAAACTGCCGTGCCCATTTTGCAGCGTCGCTTAATATTTGCAAAAAGATCAGATAGAAAGTTATATTAAGTGTATTTAAATAATCAAACTGTAGTTTCTTTGTGTTGTGTGAGACCTTTTGAGAACATCTCAATGTATTTCTGCTCTATTCTCCTCCTTGTTTGAAGGCAACTGACATTCTTCTTTCACTTTTCTTTTTGTTTGTGAAATTTTCTCCTTTTTTTTATCCACTCACTTCTCCATCTGCTTTCACTTTTGTTTGCTTGGGCCGTCTCTCATCCCAACTTGATAATGAGGAATGCAGTGTGACCCTGACCTCTATCAGCCCATGCATGACCTTCTGACTCCCCCACATAACCTTTGACCTTCTCTTTGACAGCTTGATTAATTACCCTGTGTTATGATTTATGAGTAAGTGCTATGTAAAAATAATAGACAACAGGTGGTCCTCTAAAAACTTTTTGTGGCATGTTTTCTTTTCCTGCCTAACTTGATGAGCTATTTTAAGTTGGGAACTTAGTGGGACAATGTGTATTTGGCAGTAACACAGCATTTTTACACACTTGGACACAGTGCTGGAATTCAGGCAGCTGAGGTGTAGCTGGGATGGAAATATCACAAAGTATTAACAGGGTGCAGTTGCCAAAATGTACATTGGGTGGAAACAGAAAGCGGAGTCAACTGACATTTCAGGCGTTTCAGTCTCAGGTCACGTCTTGAGAAAATTGCTCAAATAATGGAGGGGGCATTTTTCAAGCTGAGCTGTATCTCCAACAGCTATGTTTACTTTAACGCTTCACTAGTGACTTCTGATTGGTTGTCATGACCTCATCCCACTGTTGCACCTACAATGTCGCAACAGTGACATAGATGTACCCTTCTCATGGAAAAGATGAGAAACGAACAGAACATACATTTTTCAGAAAGATGAATGGACATGGCTGTGTCCGCTTTAACCACAGGCAGGTTTAAGAGCTGAGCACTTTGAGTTGCATTTCCCTTGGGAATTAACTCCAGTCTTGTTGCCAACGATCCAAATAGAAACCTGAACTTGAAAATTCAGGTTAATAAAGCTTAGGAAAATGATCTCTTTCAGACCCTTGCTTGCAGTCCAAAAGGATAGTTACATAGGTCAAAAGATTCCTTGCCAGCCCTGACCTCTCTGGTCACATATGGTGTCCCATCTTGGCAGATTAATATGCAGAGCTGAATGCTTTCAGCTCATTATTCATGTGGCCAGGCAGAAGAGGTTTCAAAAGATTTGGAATTTACCTCAATTACTTGGGGGGTTCTTTTTTTTAACCTTATTCTTGCTGTCAGAGGCAATAATTTTGGTATTCCTTCCGTTTCAAACTTCTCGCTTGAACTTCCAGTAAGAAGCAGAAAGTGCTGCTCCGTTTCTGGCTCGTGTATTACGGTGGAAAAGGCCCTTCTACATTGTTCTGGCTTTGTAGTAAAGGTATTGTAACCAAGATTCATGATTCTTTTCAACACTTGACTTTGTCAGTCTGCTTTTCCTTTTGTCAACATTAGCTGGCTCAATCATAAGTATTAATTGTATTTGTATTTATGAACCTGAAAGTGGAGTTTGCACACAGTCCTCTACCTCCAGAAGCAGTTACCTGGAGGATGCTAGTAGTTGGTGTACATTACATTTTACTTACCTTGAAGCATTAGAATTTGGGGAAGTAGCTGTTAATTGGGTGTGCTAGTCAGAGAGAGAAACTGTAATTGTATCCATTGAACTCGTAGATTAGAGGCTGGGACTTGTATTTATCGGTGTCCCGATTATTGCATCTCATCACAGATACACTAATGGGGGATGCAGGCAGACCTTGGCTTCTGTGCAACATCTGTATTCTCTCAGACATGTGGTAGAGCACGGGGCTTGGCTTGTTTCAGTCAGCTGAAGATTGGGGGGGGGGGGGGGGGGGGGCGACTTGTCCCAAAGTTTTGCTTTTTACCATGAAAAAAATTCACACTTCAGAGAGTGGTTTCTTTTTCTGTGTGCACTGGACACACAGGACAAAACTGCTCCACTATTACATATGTTGAAAACATACATAATGTTTTACTGATGGTGACAAGCTTTAAAAACTCTCCTGGATGATGGTACTTACTTACTTCATAGGTCACTACGTTTTAATAATGCTGTACGCTCATCATAGCTGAAATTGGTATTTTTAGTGACATTGTGAGGTATATACTTCTGAACACTACTTTCATTTAAAAAGATACTTTTTAATGAATGTGATTTTGTCTTTGCCTAACAGTCGTGCCAAAGACACTATATCTTGCCTATTATTAAAGTTTGCTAAAGGCCTTTTTTTATACATTAGTGGTCTTGTGTGCTCCGTTTTGCATTGACTTGCACTCTGCCGAACCCCACTGCATTAGTGAGGAGTTCCACCTTTTTTTAAATTTTCTGATTGCACTGAACTTTAATGGTGCAGCTATGCCCATGTGAAATACATTTTTAAAAAATTAATTAAACTTAAAAGCCACATTGTTTACATAGATGTTACCTAGAGCTGAGTATTCCTTTTCAGCACAAAATGCTTGGGCTAAGGCTGCATGAGAGAGGTTGTAATTGGGTGCAATGTTACCAGGCATTTTGGCTTTCCATGTTGCTTTATATATGTTACTCTCAAATTGTCTTTCTGGTGCCATTGTTTACATCTTGCAATTTAGGATGCTGAATTACAAGGCAAAGGGAAATACACTACCTCATGTAAGCAAAACAATCTGAAAAGAACTTACTTTCCTAAGAGAAAGTCTTATGAATTGTAAGATTTTTTTTTTCTCAATTATTGGAAAACCTATCTCAGTTATTACTTAATTATTTTAATTGTACTGACAGGAAAGGCCTCCTATCTGGGAGAAATTAAAAAAAAAATTAAAGGGAGACATGTTACACTGCTTAAAATATAATTGATAAAAATCCTTTAATTGATTTATGAAATAGTGAATTTAAAAATTGAATCATATTTCATCTGTTGATGTCTATGTGAAAAATTGACATTGTGTCCTCATAAAATTGGACAAATGAGTCATGTAATTTTCAGTTACATAATCAATAACTTAGACAAATTCTACTTCTTTGATGATTTATGCGTCTGTTTTGTGGTCAGCTTAAAGTGAACACAGAGTTTCAAATCCCTGTAACACTTGTAGACCTGTAATAAACACGCAAATTTTGCATTCAGCATTGTATAGAAAGCAAAACTAATCAATACACAGAACGTCTCTGCTCAAAACAAGCAAGTGAAGAAGATGAACAGCACAGAGAGCCCCAAAATCACCAGCCTGCCAAGTACTGTGGAAACTTGGTCCTACTCTGCCACTAGTGAGCTCAAAAACCATCCTTTCTTCTGAGGCATGTAATTTAGGAATGTTTGTAAGTGGTATTGTCCCCTGATTTTGGGCTTTGAATTTTCCAAGTTCGAAATTTTATGCGTTAATAATACAGTGTTGTGTGTTAATATGACCAGCGGTGGCGTGGGTAGATTTTAAACTTTGTCTTAGTTAATTTTCCATTTTCCTTTGCCCATCCCCCTTTGTTTATTTATTTATTTGCCTGTTTGTTTCTATTTATCCCAGTTCAATTTGCTCAGCAGGGAGGGCAGGGGAGCGACATGACAGGAGACCACTTACTCACGGCACCGCATCTAGTGAGGAGGCAATTTTCTGTTTGGCCTACGGTGACCTTTTTTGACTATGTCCCTTACGCCAGAGACAGTGTCCTGAATGCCTCTATTTCACCCTGTTTAGCAGAGTGCAACCGTGCCCTTTAACTTGGTTTTTGGTGGGAGGAGAAGCTACGGCAGACGTTTGAGAAGGGCACAAGGACGAGGGGTAGGAACTCCCTTCAGATGCGATTTTGATAACTAGTCGAGTGTGTCCAACTGTAGAAAATCACCAAGTGACAATCTGTCTACCTGACAGTGGCCACAATGCGCTACAAGGTTTGTGAATGGCTCTACAGATTAGAATAAAGCAAGCCCAAATAAAGTGTCTTTTGTTGGTGTGGGCTTGGTTTGCTCTGGCCAGCTAGGTATGGGGACCTCTTTGATCCTCATGCCTAGCCCGAGTGCAAAACGAAGCACCAAGTGAAAAGCTGGAATAAAGCTGTTCAGTTAGATAACTAATATAGACGTTTCCAAAAAGTAAATCTTTATTAAAATTTACTTTTAAAGGACAGCTTGATTTTGACTGGGAACCCATGGTAACTTTAAGGACTCATCTGCCAAATGCACGTGCTTCTCTTTTCTCCCTGTGTTTGCGATTATATCTTCCACGAATATTACAATTCTTGTGTGATTTGCCATCATTTAAAATCATAATAAAATGATTGGCTGATTTATTCAAGATTTATTTCTCATTCATAAATTCATGTATTTTTCAACCGGCTCATTTTCTGAGGCACAAAAATGCAGCTGGTATGCTCAAAAGCATCCTGCAGGTCACGAATTTTCTCTCGGTTTGTTGAATACAGGACATAATCCCAGTGAAGTTTTAGAGCAGATTTAAAGATGTACTTAAAAGTCATCCCCACAGTAAAAGATTTGACTTGTAAGCAATACTACTGAATCAGTTTGGTATTGATTCATTGTTACTGCCGCTATTGGCTTCTGCATGGTATGCTTGTTGTCAGCTAGACAAAAGGTTTTACTATTTTAAATTGTGGTGAATAATTTTCCCATGCTTTCTTTAATATATATATATACATATATATATGAAATCCCTCCATCCTTTTTATTTTAAAGGTTTTTACTGGCTGAGTATAAAGCTTTTTATTCATCATTATGTAGAGTTCTTAAAATAATATTTTGCTTTTAGTTCTCTTACTGTTTTCTGAAAAAGTCGTATAAAGTGCTTATGAATAAAACAACATATTAAATTATTTTAAAGGTAAACCAGGCAACTTTTCTGACGCTGAGGGATGTGTATGAGCATAAGTGCACGTACAGACACATATTCACACATCAATATCCCTTTAATGACAGAAATGAAACAAACAGAATAATCTTAAAATACCCTTCTTTAAATTATGTTGTGTGAACTTACTGAAATAAATATAAAAGTTTTTAAGAGCATTAAAGTAAATGCAAAGCATTTTCAAGCATTAAATCTCCCTTTTCATATTTCTTCTTTTTGTGTGTGTGTGTGTGTCCCTTCTAAAACAGGAAGGCTATGGAGTAATAGTACTGAATCCCAATGAGAACTATATTGAAGTGGAGAAGACAAAAGCCCAAGTACAGCTGTCTTCTGATAGCTCAGATGAACCTGCAGAAAAGAGGGAAAGAAAAGATAAAATCCAGAAGGAAACAAAGAAGCGACGTGACTTCTACGAAAAGTATCGAAATCCACAAAAAGAAAAAGAAACTATGCAGATGTATATTAGAGTAAGTTTCTTTTGATTTTGTTTGCCCTTCTTTAATGATGTATAGATATGTTTACTGTCCATATTGTCTAAAAAACAGCATGCTTTTTTAAAAACAAACACATTGCCGAGATGGCATTCAAGAGTTCATACAGAGTTCCTGGCTCTTTATTCTATTGATATTTTTTGTCACTTATTGAATGTGAAGTTTTGGAAGAGTTACAAAACATTCCTTTCTAATTTCAAAGGGGAACTTCAAATAAACCCCAGAGGAACTCACTGGTCTATCAAGAAAGAGAATGATTTAAGGAAGACTTTGTAAAAATGATTTTATAAACAGAGGTGTGCATAAGAAACACTTTCTAGTGCAGCTTAGGCAACATATTAGCTTCACATGTCATGCATGCATTTATTGTATTATATTGTCTTATATTGGGGAGGCAGTAGTTATAGCCTGATAGTTTTTTAACATATTACCTGCTGAATTAATAATGTATTGTGGAAAATACTGGTGTTCATCTTGTGTGGTAGCAGATTTACCCTATAATGTATTGTTTTCATATGAGCAGCCATCCATTGTGTTTCAACTGAACTTCTGAAGGCAGATAAAGGGGGAGAGTTATTAATATCTTAATAAATATTTAAGCTAGAATAGTTCGAGAATGGTGTAATGAGGAAACTCTGTCCCTTGCTCTCTTCTTACTCAGTGAACCTTTGCACTTGGTAATGCTACCAGCATGGGATCGTTATAACAGTGCTACCCAAGGATTTCTAATTCTGCAGGGGGCACAAACAATATTATTTGCACTTTGACACATTCTGCTTCATATACATACTATGCATTATACATTCGAGACTGAGTCATGCAATTTCCAAAGACTTTATTATGAAAGTTACAATTTTCGTTCAGCGGTAAAACATGTCGAAAACACCACAGTGTAGTTAAAACAGTAAAAATGTATATACCTTCCTGGTGCAAAACAGAGAAAAATCCAGCAAAAGGGATGTTAGAATCATCTTAAATTTTAACGAGTTCCTATTAATTGTGGTTTAGTATAACAGTGTTTGTAGGAGAAATAACAGGTGTACTGGGTAGTTAAAAGGGTTTGTAACCTGGATGTGAGTTTATCCTAATACCATAAATTCTACTGTGTCTTTTGAGAAATACCTTGCTACTGAGTATGAAAAACAAAAAGGATGTATATACATATTCAAAGTCATCAACAGGGCACTGCTTTTTCTGTCTGCTGCTTTTTATGAGAGATGGCACTCTGCCCACCAGCCAGATCCTGCTGCTGAAGAGGGGTGACCAAGTTTGTCTCAAGGTCCATCAGAAGCTAGTGGACAATGTTGCCATATTGTCCAAAAAGACATTCAGTCACCATGCTGGTCCAGTGTTCCCTTGTTGAAAGTGAACCTTTTTTTGATACCTTTTTAGCATTTCCACCTTCTCGTGGCTCTTTTGCTTGATGAGGCATGAAATTTGGCTTCAGGAGGCTTGACCCCCGAAACATGAAATGCATGACTCCATCCCATTTTCTTTTTTGCATGGCTCCATCCTTCAGTATGACTGTTGACATTCCCTTTATTTGAATCTCTTTAAGCCAAGGAAGGAAGTAGCATAAGTTTCAGTGAAAGTGTGGGTGGTGATCTCCTTTCCCGGGTGAATTAACTGAAATCAGGTTTTCTGATGCAGTTGGTGTTTTATTCTCAAAGAATTCTTTGGGTTTTTTCTTTAATAGTCTCTAATACAGAGAGTTTTTTGAAACAGAATGGAAAATGTCCCTGCTTTTGTGTGTGTAGCAGGATAAATTACTGCAATTTCCTTGCCTATTGGTGGTCCAACAAACCTGGACTGCCAGTAGGGTGCCATTTACTCTGTTGGACAGAACCACTAAGTCTGTTAAAACTTCGGTGGCTGCAAGAGGAGCTGTGAACATAGCGTGCTCTGCTCCACCTTCCTGGCCACAGACATGGTTGTCTGTCTGTCCAGGCATTGCACAATGCAAAATGATGCGTCATATTTGCAATGTATTTCTTGCCTCCTGTGCATGGGTCCATAGGATTACGTGTGCTACAGGAATCACCGTTTGTTTGTACCCTGCGACTTGCTGCCAGGCTTACCACAACCACAGGCTGCTGGGCAGTACAGTGTTGGAGCTGGTTTGGGGTAATCTCAAAGGGCAATTTAGATATGACTTTTACTTAGCGTGTAGTAATACATTTGGCTCACTGGGCGCTCAAAATAAAACATATTGTCACTCCACAGAAATATTTAAGGATGGTATATGCTTTGTAATGATCCCATCAAAAAATTTTTCGCAACTTGAGTAAGTCTTAAGTCATCTTTGCCAAGCAGGGCAAACTGGGACAGAGAGACTAGATGAACAATATCCTCACAAGAAGGCATCAACTGCATCTTAATGTTGAAGGAAAATTTGTGTCAAATATGTTGGAGAAATTGTTTCAGACTGTTAAGTAGTAGGAATAAATATCCCCAGTTATGTTCTCATAGGGTCATTGAGATCTGTTGTGATCCAATGGGGAAATGCCATTTGAACAAATTAAAGCTGTCTGAATGATGCTTCCACTTGTGCAGTTAGATTTTCCAAGAACTGGAAAAATGGAACTCTTCCATGGTAAATTTCTTTAAGTATTATATTTATTTTCACAGAAAAAAACAAATAGCTAGGATACTCAAGAATATGTGAAATATGTAAAAGCAGAGTCTTAAAATGCAAAATCTCAAATTGCTCTATATTTTTGTACAAAATAAGTATAAATAAAAATGACTATGGGAGTGTGTAGTGCATTAAGCTTGAAAGATCAAAGTACTTATTGTTTCATGCTGGAAGTTTCCTTAACTATGAAATAATGTACTTTCTGGCATACATTATAGCTTGTTAAAGGGACTGATTTGGTCTGGGCAATAAAATAATGTCAAACATTATGGCAGAAAAACCTGCTTAATATGTTTTGTTATAAGACAGAATTTTTTGTTCTTGAAAACATCTGCCAACTGAATTCATGAGTGAAGAAAGAAAATGTCATCAATTCAGTAACAATCTTATAAATTTGGTTTCTTTTTTGGCGATGCAAACCAAGGAGAAAACTTCTTGATAATCAGCATTGACTATAATACTTTATGGAATGATTAAACAAAAGCATTTTACTTTTATATAACATGCTAATGAATGCATATGAATTTTAATACTCTTACTGTTCAGATTTTAACAAGCATATTGCCAGCAGATCATTTTAAAAGCATCTGTTTTTTAATGTGTTGAATGGAGGATTGAGTCAAATAGCTAAATATGTACATACATCCTTTTGAAAAACATATTTCTGTCCTTACTTATAGATACTACCATTTTTTCTTAGACCACCAGAGGCTGCTGCTGTACATATTGGCTAGTGCTTCCCCCCAGAAACTTAATACCTTAGCCAACCTTCATTTATTACTGAACCAAACTGAGAATTTGTTGATCTCTAACCTTTTTCTATGGAAACAGATCATACAGGCTTACATGTGACATGATTATTCCCTCCATCCTCCAAGCCATCTCCCACTCCCTACAGATTTTCACATTGACAGTCTTCTCTATATTAAAAGAGACTTAGAAATGTAAATCAGTATTTATCCCCTTCTAAATAACATTCACCACTTAAACAAGTATACTGAATGGATTCTGAAATGTTATTAAGAAAAAAGTATAAATCGCATAATTTTATAATAATAGTAATTTGCAATAGTGTTGTTGCCACAATAGCCAAAGGATATCAGAGGCCACAAAGGAAGAAGTAGGAAGAAGTAGTACCTTTTATCAGACCAACTGATGGGGTCAGGTTTTGTGGGCAAAAGGGATAAGCCTTTCCTAGGCCTGTATGCTAGGAATTTTGTCCTTTTTTTTCCACCTAGCTTAGCTGCTATAATAATTCTTACTGCAATTATTATTTTTATTGTAGCACAATCTATAACAGTGCTATTTATACTAAGAGCATATCAATGAAATTAAATTAATTTTGGATGTAACATACTTTTCATAAATAATTTTTTCCCGTTTTCTGCAAGAGATTAAATAGAAAAAGATCATGTGCAACTAATTAATTTGTTTTACTAAAAATGGATGCATGAGGATAATTTGTGCCAGTATTTAGGAGAAAGTGGTAAAAAGCAGGTTTATTAATATACGGTTAAGTACGCAGCGACTGCTGGTGGGCAGGAAATCCTGGCAAGCGTGCAAGCACAGTTGTGCCATTTCTGCTTATTGTTCAGTACGGCTGACACAAGGCATCGCCTGACTGAAGGTCACCACAGAGTGTCCGCTTGTGCAGGGTGACCTTTCGGTGCAGCGGATTTATTTCATGTTGGAGATGGAGCCGTTTCCCGGTGAAGCTGTGGTCCCGCCAGCTGCACAGGTCTGCCCCGTGGCTGTCCCTGCGCAGATGCAGGCTCCCTCTGCCTTCCCTGTGACTTGGCAAGGTACGCGACTGTTCTCCTCCAGAGCCTGTGTGACTGCATTAGCGTGCTGCTGAGACCAAGCTAATAAGCCCTTTATTCCACCAGAAGAGACAAAATGACAAGCTGTGATGGTTTTGGCTGGGGTAGAGTTAATTTTCTTCATAATAGCTAGTATGGGGCTATGTTTTGGATTTGTGCTGGAAAGAGTGTTGGTAGTACAGGGATGTTTTCATTATTGCTGAGCAGTGCTTACACAGAGTCAAGGCCTTTTCTGATTTTCATGCCACCCCACCAGCGAGTAGGCTGGGGGTGCCCAAGAAGTTAGGAGGGGACACAGCCAGCACAGCTGACCCCAACTGACCAAAGGGACATTCCATACCATATGATGTTATGCTCAGTGTATAAAGCTGGGGAAATAAGAAGGGGGTCGGGGGGCATTCAGAGTGATGGAGTTTGTCTTCCCAAGTAGCCGTTACACATGATGGAGCCCTGCTTTCCTAGAGATGGCTGAACACCTGCCTGCTGATGGGAAGTAGTGCATGAATTCCTTGTTTTGCTTTGCTTGTGTGCATGGCTTTTCCTTTACCTATTAAACTGTGTTTACCTCTTTTCTCACTTTTACCCTGCCGATTCTCTCCCTCATCCCACCGGGGGGGAGTGAGTGAGCGGCTGTGTGGGGCTTAGTTGCTGGCTGGGATTAAACTACAACACAAGCACTAGGCAGACAGCTCCCAAGAGGTAAGGGGCTCAAATCTCCAAAGTCTCAGTGCAACGTTTATATTGTAATGCCTTTTTTTTTCCCCCTCTTACAACTTCCAGAGTTACTTTACCTATACATGTGAAATAACACATGGTTTTACTTTGTCTATATTTACCTTTCAAAGCCCGTTACTTCCTTCTGTTCCTGTGAAATCTTTCTCACTTCTAAGCCACAGCAAAATCATGCAGGCAATGGAAAACTCAAGAACTACTTAGAAACTACCATGGCTTTATTGTTCTTGCCCCACGTACCACTGGGCATTCAGAGTTAAACCAGACTGCAATTCAGGTGCTGGGACATAAACGTGTAGTGACATTCTGGGTGCCCTGGAGAGATCTGGCCGATGGCTTGTAGGACCTGCAACAGCAGAGACCTGCACCACCCTGGCCCAGCAGCTGGATGCCAAGCAGAAGACTCTAAAGCATCTAAAATGGCACTGAGCACCTACAGTTAGGCCTCCACATCGTACCTAAAGGGTCAGATAAGCTTGAAGTTCCTACAGTAATTTCTATATAACGGGAAAAATATGTATATGTCATATTTCATTCTATAGATACTACAATGGACAGGCATCTTACATTAAATAGCTAAAGTATGTAGAATTTAAACTATAGTAGCATTCAATAATTTATGCATAGGCTATTTAGCTTGTGCAGTTAAATTAGGTATTTTAAAAAATCCTGAGATTGTAAAGACTCCTTATGGTATGTTTTGCATCTACAAGTCTAGAAAAGTTATGTTTGTCTTCTTTTTCTTGAGGAAGTAAGAAATCAGAGACGTGGATAGTCACTGAAGGAAGATTCTGCATCTCTTCAAGAGCACCACTGGCTCTTCGTTCTGCCCTACCCTCTCTTTGTTCTGTGTTTCACAAGTATGGTTTAATCAAAGAAAAGGAATAAATCGGGGCCATCTAGCTTTGGTGTCTTTCAAACATTCATTACATGATGCTGACAAAATGTGCATTGTTAGATCCGGCTCCTAAAACGTGAGGCAAGCCGTGTGAGTTTCCAAAAGAAAGAACCAGCTTGCATCTCTCCTCCCACCACAAGCTGTGCGGTGCTCCCGTTGTGCTAAAAAAGACGGTCTCTCACAGGTCAGATGAGTCCTCCTTCCTTTCAGATGGGATTCAGGCTTGGTAAACCTGGCCAGTTAGCGAGCTAATGGTGAAGAAAACTAGCTCAGCAGAAAGCGGACCTACTTGTTGAAGGCAAAGGTGAATAAAATTATTCAAACTTCTTGTACTCAGATACTGCCTGTCTTTGATTGTAGAGAGATTGCAGTTAAGGACTGAAAAGCCCTCATAGGTCATCTGGTCCATCCTCCTGCCAGTACAGATTGCTCTCTGCGAGTATCCTTTATCATTTATCTTACAGAATAAAAGGATAATAGCCTTTTAGCTGATATCCAAAACAAGGATAATATCCTCTTAACCTACTGCACACAGTTGCACATTTTGGTGGTAGATTTCAGTGTGTGGGGGAAAACTGGTAGAAAAAATTAGCAGGGACTCAAGTGGCAACATACACCTTTTGCAAAACTTGGAGGTTCTTTACATGTTTTTTTCTTGAGGGCCAATCAGCTGTAAGAGACTTGATATAGTGAGAGATGATGAAAATTAATTTCTGAGATAAGTACATGTAGTCATCTAAAGATGAATGGTGCTGTTGCAAAATAAACCTTTTCTGTGGGGACCTCCTACCCAATCCAACTCCTAGAAATATTTGTGGGTTTTGGGTAGGGGGATATGAAGACTGTACCGCAATGCACAGAGGTCGGGGAAAAAAGTATTTGTGGAGTCAGCAGACAGGGAACCGGGGCACAGGATGCACAGTGCATTCAAGGATGTTGTTTTCACCTCATCTGCTACAGAAAACAAAGTGAAAATTCAGGAAAAAAATACAGAATAAAAAAATCTAGCTTTTGGGATTAAGATAAATCTGGTAGTTCCTCTGTAGTCTGCTTGGCTGCCTGCAGCAGTGACGGCTGCCAAAGGGGCTAGAAGTAGTGGAGGAAACGGTGGCATAGAGGAATGTGGAATAAGGTGCCTAGAAAAAGTATCAGTTCCTACCCTGCAATTCATAGGTGGCTGACAATTTGAAAAATTATTATAGCACTTTCATTCGTTATATTTTAAAATCCTTGCATGTAAAGGATTTTACTAACTAAAATTCTTACTTTTTGTGAATTTACTTACTGTGCGATGTTATTTCGAGTTATTTACCTCTTGAGAACAAGGTTTTTCTTTTTCAGACAAAAGCTTGTTGTTATCCCTATACGGGCAAAGAAATAAGCCTTATTGTAAGCTCTGAGGGGAACAGAGTCGTGACCTCCATTCTTGCTGTGCCGTAGTGAACTCCATAGCTGATCAGCACACCCTGAGAACTACCTTTTACCAACTTGAGAGCTGTTAACTTCATTTTCATAGTGTCCAGACAGAAGTCTTTCCTAAGGTAGTCTGTTTTACAGTATCTTCAGCCATGAACTCATCTAAATTTTGAGAAATCTTCCTGTTCCTCTCCTGGCTGAATCCTTGTTTTATCCTTCTCTCCCTGGCTAAAAGGGGATGCTAAACTGATCAAAAATGCTTTTTGTCTTATGTGATCGGTGGTGTCAGTAGCAGGTTTTCTCCCCTGAATGGGCTGCATGCTGTTCAGCCACGTTCTTCTACACTTTGTTATTTAACAGTTGATTCTCCTTCTCTTTCTCTGTATTTTTTGATCAGTACTTGGCAAGAGTGAATTTGTTGATACACAATGAGGTATATTTTCTTTATGATCAAGTAATACTTGAATTTTAGTTAGTTTTCCCAATAGATGGCACTGCTTGGAGAGAAACGACTGAATAAAGTAAGACTGAGTTGCATTTAGAGTTACCAAGAGTTGTGTGTGTTGGGAGCATTAAGTTTTTCTGGGCTCTTAAGCTTAACAGTTTGGGAGCTTCTAGTTTGGTACTTCTAGCAAAATGTGGAGTGAGAAAAGTATCACAACTACATTGAATAGGTTCTTCAGAAAGGAGGGGACATCCGTGGGTTAGTAGCTTTTGACAAACGTAATCACGCTTCTTCTGTTTCTGGCGAGCAGTGTGAGTAATTAACAGGGATTGCACACCAGGATCGCACGGGCTCCAGTTGCTATTCTGCTGTTAGATTGTATAGCAGGAGGGATCCTTAGTTCACCATCAGGATGTGCTGAAATGATTTGCCATGCATCCAGCCAAGTGTCAATTTTTTAGTTCTTTAATATAATACTGCTACTGGTTGCTAAGTGTCTACACCTCCAAAAAAACAGCAAAAATATTACATCTGGTTTTATCATGTCCTTATTGAATTAGGGAGTGAGTGGAAGACTTGCTCTGTCCCAAAAGACTTACTTTACAACTTACACATTGTCTAGTATCACTTAAATTTGAGTCAGTCATTATACCTATAATGTAGTGTGAATTACACAGGGCAGTTCCCCCTTAGACACACACAAGTGCATGTGCATGTTTGCGCACACAGGCACTACCTACACTAAAGAACACAAAACCTACACATATTCTTGTGTGTTCAGTGTCTTGCAGACTCTGTGAGAGGTGGTCTCTGAGATAATGTGTGCAGGCATAGGATACATAAGACTGGAAAGTTTTCTTTTTACCAAAACCAAAGATTTAATCAGTACATCCAGTCATCTAGTACAGCAAGAAATTTAAAATGTAGTTAATTCAGACAATACGCCTGGTACTTCATAAGCATTGGCAACGTGTTTGTTCTTTCAGACTGATGTTTCCTTCGAGGATGGTTTTTCATTCTTATCTCCTATCTTTTCCACCTGCTGTGTAACTGAATAATCTGATTTCACGGATCTTGCAAGTTCAGCCTATATCCTAGAAAAGTGCGCAATTGACATTATCACTTAATTGTGTCACAGCCACTCTGTTTTTAACCTGGGAAAACAGAAGCCTTAATTGCATGTAGACGTTAAGAAGACAGATATTTATTTCTTTTAGGGATCTGGTTTGCTGAGGAATTCTTTTGAAGTTAACAAATTAAGTAATGAAGAAATTTAGCAAAGCTTAGGCTGCCTAAGTAGTTTTGAAAGATTTCTGGGTTCTGCAATTAACTTTGTGGTCTTATCCTTTGATAAGTCGCTGCCCTCACACATTCCACCTTGCAGTACACCTCTCTGAGCCTCTGGGTACTCCACTTTTCCTGTTGTTTGAAAAATGAACAAACATATTTGATGACAGGTTCATGTTATTCATCGTGTGTCCTTTGCACTGGCTGCCAAAAAAGGGTAGGCTTATGTTTAATGGCTGTTGCTTATTTTTAAATCCCCTACCAGTGAAGACCTTGGCCGTGTATGAAATCCTCCTCGTTGAAATATGTCAAGCTTTCAGATACTGCATGCTGTTTAAGGCTCTGACTGCTTTGCCTTAGTGTGCCCACTGAGTTATTACTGTGCTAGATCTTAAAATAACAGCATCTGATTTGATCATGGAGTCCACTTGTGTTAAATACCTTTCTGCTGCTGTTGGCTGTTTGTTCATTATGTTCTTTTACTGTTTCCTTTCCCTTTCTGTTTTGAACTACCCCAGCTGACTGATAGAGTTTGGCTAATATTTACATGGATTTTTATCCTGATGGGCACCAGACGGTATCATCACTGGAGTGCAAGTTCAGATACTGTTGTTATTATGTTACAATTGTGGTAAATAGCCATGACATGATTTTCTAACAATGCTATGGAGTAACACCTATTTCTCCCCAAAGATAAAGGGACCAGGCAAAATTCAGGTCTGCTAGACTCAGCAAAAAGACTGCAGTTGCAAAAGATGACCACTGCCTCAGTTGTGCTGGGGGTCCTCAGAGCATACAAAAGTTGGAAAGAAAAGGTTATGACATGGAAATATTGTAAATGATTTCTTGTCTGCAGTGGTAGTCATCTGCAGGACCTCTCTGGAGTGTGTTCGAAGTCACTCTGTCTCAAATGCATGTGGTTCAAGGTTTGGGGAACTTCCACAACGTACGTTTTTACACTTCTGTGACACTGGAACTACAGACCTCGCTCCTTTTGCTTTTGATTGAAACTATCAGTAACAGCACTTGCGTCCAGTCCTGGCTGACACTGCTTTGAGTATAGTGTTGGACTAGATGACCTGCAGAGGTGCTCTCCTGCTGATGTTGTTCAGTGGTTCTACATTACTAAGTTCCACCTCAGGCCCCAAAGAAGTATTTAAGTTATGGATAGGCTTTGTGGGCATTGTGAAGAGAGGCAAATTTCTCTGTCTCAGAACCTTTGGTACTACTGAGGTTGTGGTTGGTCATCCACTTATGAAGAGCAGGCTCAGGTGACTGAGACCAGGAAGCCTACCTAGCTATTGGCGTGGTTAATACCATGTGGTCTTGCACAACTACTGCTACAGAAATGCACCTTGAAAGATATAAGCCCCTCCAGGCAGGCAGTGGTGTTTCTTGGCATTTTTAACATGGGTGTGTTGAGCAGAACATTTATGATTTCTTCAGAGATCAAGAAATTCCCCAAGCCAGATCATCTGCTTAAATTTGCTGAAGGACCTTAGAGCAGTACAGCAGCAGGAATTTTTTCACAGATGTTCTCCAGATGTTATTGGCATGCCCATTTTTGAATAACAGTAAGGATACAAACACTGTCCATGTCCTTCCTACTCCCTCTCATGTTATTTCTTCGGCAAAAAAGGGTTTTGTCTACATTGTTAATTTGAGTCCACAAACTTTCATTTTAAACTACAAAGCAGTTCTTGAGTTTCGGGAAGAAAAAAAATACCCTGTGACATTCAAATTGATTATTTGCCAAATGTGTGTTTAGAAGAGGGTAGACGTGGCAGAATTAAAAAGGCTGCGACTTTATTAAAGCATTAGTGAAGAGCGGTTTAATTAAGCCTGTGAACAACCACTTCTTAGAAGATTTTGTCTACACTGTTAATTTCAAAGTGAGACCTGAATCTATACCTCAGCTGCAGGCCAGTGCATTAACTACAGGTTGCCTTGAAGCCCTTGGTCAGGCCCCCGATTTCTCTTCATCTCTTAAACCTATGTCCGTGTTCAAAAAGGGTTACAAATTATTTAAGATATTCCTGTCCAGTTTTCTGTGAATGCTGTTCATTGGAAGAAGTCTGCTCATGCAGACACCTGCATTGCCACCTCCAAAACTAATCCGTGCTGCTTGGTGGAGAGGTAGTTTTGGGTATTCTGGTGTTGTAGTGGGATATTGGGCATAGTGAATGTGATCACAGTTTGAAGGATTTCCAGGACATCTGGTACCTGGCAACTATCAGTTCTTACTGCTCATTGTCAGCTTTATTACTAAATAAGATTTAAGATTTAAAATATGTTAGTATAGAAACATTTGCACTAACAGAGCTAAACTACAAAAATAGCAAAATATGTTAAACGTGGATTGTTAAAGTGTTCAACTGTTGTTAACCATAAGAGCTATCAGAGCTCTTCCAAAGTCTCAGTTAGCCTGAAGATCTGGTTAATCAGCTCCTATAGGACATCCAGGACCAGAGACAACTTACCCAGACCATTCTTGGGGTTACAGCTTTTCTGCTGCCACCATTAAGGACAGATGCTACAGTTGCCCAGGTCCATTCTTCTGCATAATCTTGGTGTTCTTCAGTGCAGCGTGGAGTCAGTCCTGCTTCTCTTTTCTGTTTATCCACACTTTGTTCCCTATCACCAAGCTCTGGGACATTTCATGGCAATATGGGGATGTGGTGAGTTGACCTTGGCTGGCTGTCGGGTGCCCACCGAGCCACTCTATCACAGCCCTCCTCAACTGGACAGGGGAGAGAAAATATGACAAAAGGCTTGTGGGTTGAGATAAGGACAGGGAGATCATCCAGCAATTACCATCACAGGCAAAACAGACTTGACTCTTTGAAATTAATTTAATTTATTGCCAATGAACAACAGAGCAGGATAATGAGAAATAACAAAAATCTTAAAACACCTTCCCCGACCCCTCCCTTCTTCCCGGGCTCAACTTCAGTCTGATTTCTCTACTCCTTCCTCTGAGTGGCACAAGGGGATGGGGAATGGGGGTTGCAGTCAGTTCATCACACATTGTCTGTGCTCCTCCTTCCTCCTCACACTCTTCCCCTGCTCCAGTGTGAAATATTAAGCAGGGGGAGGTGCTCAATCAATAATGCTTCTATCTTCTTCTGATAAGTTTTATGGGGTTTGCACCATCGTTGATGACCAAATTGGATTTTTTTTCAGGGAAGCCCTGGTAATGGGGTGGCATGGCAAAGCCCAGCAAACAGCTGTGGGATTTAGCATTTGTCAAATAAATTGTTAGACTTTGTTAGGATTTTTGCCTATTTTCATCCTGATGTAATGTTTTATAGTAAACTCATAAAAACTTTGATAAGAAACATTGGAAGAGTAATCTGTAAGATAGACAATATGTGTGCATCATAATACAGAGAAGTTTAACAAAAGGAAATTAAAAGGTAGAATTATTTTTTAAGTACAGCACAATAAGGTCCAAGCCTCCAAAACTAAGTAATGGTTTGAATGAGTGCAGGTTGCAGATGTTGAATCCATTTAATCCTTGTTTTAAAACACGTCAAACAAATGGTGTTGGCTAATAAAGGATTAAAATGGCATCAAGGACCATTTTCAAGAGTAACAAAAGCTACATCCATGTGTTTTTTTTGGAGGGTTTATTTTTCTTATCCCACCCACCAGCACCTATAACACATAGGTTATATATTCTATAGAAGATATATATTATTCTCAAGTTCTTCAGTTATCTCTGGAATTTCTGTTCTGTTATTGTTCAGTCTATAATCTCAATAAGACCCCCAATGTTTGGCCTGTGCTGCCTGAGTTAGAAGATTGCTCCCAATTTTCCAGTTAGGTCAACCAAAAAAATTAAGATATGATAGAGGGTCAGTGAAAGAAATTCATATCAAAACAACTGCTCACCATGTCATTATGACAACCTGCTGTAACAAATGTGCTTCTGTTTTAACTTATGACAATTAATTGCTAAAAGTAATTTAATCTGACAGTGGCAAGATGTTGAAAGACTCGTGAAGATGTCATAAAAGCGACCTTTCTGCCCATGTGCAACCAAAAGCCATTTTTAACAAGGAGCCTCAAAAACAGTACAACTTCTTTTGTACTTTGTTAATTAGTTATTGATTTGAAACAATGCTCTGCCAAATATTGTCAGATTAGCTAGACGCCAGCAAGGTCACAGTGTGACAGTCTAGTCCTGATAATCTTATGGTATATAAGAATTCTTTTTTCTCTGAACCTTTTGTTCTGATATCCTGAGAATTACATTTCCTGGCTTTAGCATTTGTGCTAATTTAAAATACAGCCAAGCTGTCTGTTATGTAGTTGGATGTTTTGAGTTGTTGAAAAATGACACTGTGTTAGAAGAAAATTGCTAGTGATATAATGTCTAATGATCTTCGGTGGTGGCAATGCACCACTGCTGCAACACCAACGCCCTCGCTAATCTGAGTGGAAAAGAGCCTGCTTTAATAAAATGGTCAGCGCAAGGGAGTCTCAGGGTTCAAGCCAGAGGTAAAACGAGCAAGTCCTGAGGTTGTTTAGCAGCTCATCAGGATTAAAGATCATTTCCTAGCCTACATTATTGTGAAACAAAAATAACGGAGGTGGGTCTGGATGGGAAAACTGAGAAGCAGGATTAAGGCTGGAATAGCTCAATGTTCAACTTTTCGGATTATTGAAACAAGAACCAATGTAAAATGTGAATCTGGATTTCGGATTGTGTTTGTCATCCGTTTGGACCATTATTTTATAAGCTAATGGCAGTTACTTCAAATACAGTTAATTATAGTGTGCTATGTATTAAGGCACTTCAGCAAATCTTTGTACATTAAATAAATAGTGTATCAGTTTACTTAAAGCACTGAGCACTTTGCTCTCTTTATTAGGAAAAATCAAATAGCTCTGAGCCTGTTAAATCTTTCTTTCACTTAAATAACTGCTCTTGAGTATATGTAATAAGTACAGACAAAGACATCAAGAAGAAAAATACAGGGTGAAGCCTTTCTATTTAGTTTAACTCGTGTAAGAGATATAAACTCTGTAACAGAGACTTTACAGCCTGGCTTTGTTCTGCAACCATAGCTGTTAATGAAAATACTAAGTTGTTGTTTTACTTAAATGCGTTGAAGTTTGTTAGATTCATTGTTTCCTGTGGTGGGGAAATCTGCATTTTTCTTGGCCAAAATGCTATTTTTCTTGCAATAGCATGGTTTAAAAAAAAGTCTGTTTCTCATTACAACATATAAACAGATTGAAAGAACTGGAAAGTGAAATAGTCTTTAAGTACTTTAGGAAATAAAAAAATAACACTTCTGCATGACTTCCATTAGGAGTTTGTGAATGTTTCAGATGCATTCATTTCAAAAGAAATTGTTTTTAGTGTTTAGAAAAACGCATGTAATCATTTAAACAACTGGCACTCTCTCTCTTTGTGTCTTGCGAAGATACTTCTTTTTGTAAAAGTATTGTATTCATTTTTATTTACTTATACCCAAAATTAATCTATTAATTGCCAGAAGCGTGACTGGTAGGGAAGACAGCTGCGAAGATACAACCTGATGGTTTGTTTTAGAAATGCTCTTTTGTTCCCTTAATTTGATCACACAAAAGGCCGTCTTTGGTGATGTTCGTTACTTTAGGTAGAAATATGTTGTGGGCAGCATCTTGATCCCTGAGATTAAATTGTTTGGAAAGAAAAAAGTATGAGGAGACATAAAAAAGTGCATGTAAAATATAGGGGTACGTAGCAGTAGTATTGTACGGAAATGCAACTGCCTCAGTCTTTGAGTATTTTTACCAATTGGAGTCTCTTTGACCAAACTGCTGTAGTTGTTATTTAAATTAGAATATGTAAGTCCACCCGCAGAGGCTGGCAGATACCATGCTTGGAGCATCATGGCATGAAGATTTTCATGTGAACTTCACACAGGTATTTGTCAATAGCCATGGTACAACTGTGTAGACAGGACTGGTCTGAGGAATTGTTATTACACCTCCGGTCTGATGAGTTTCCCCATGCAGGATTTCCAACCTGTTTGCCAGAAGATGCTGCTTCAAATTCAGGCTTCCTTCACCTGAAACCCTGCGAGTTATATGGAAAGGGGAAAAAATACCAAAAAAGCAAAAATCCAAAAGTCTGTCAGAGACCTAAAAGGGAAATCAGTTATTTTTTTCTAAAGTAAAACTTCCTTTGATTCATTTCCCTCCTTCCTCCTATTCTCTTCTCCTGCACCCCTTTCCTCTTGGTGAGTCAGCAATGTTCTTGTCCCCAGACTAAAAAAGACAAATGTCGTATTTGTGTTTATTTACATTCTTGTCTTAATGATAAAATAATTAGCTTAGGTGACTCCTACTGCATCTGTCAATTTGGAAACAGTATGAACAATAAGGATACCGCAGATATTCAGGGGCAAGATCTGTTTTGAAGGAAGGCTTTTAACTATTTAACTCTCCAACAAAACAGGGAGCAACTGGCCACTTAAAAAAAAAAAACCAACCAGTCATTTAAAATACCAACCCCCAAGCTTTTGCTGGAGATGATAATTAAGAGCCACTGAGAAACTGATTTTTTCTGAATTTTTCTTCTTTTTGATCTCCTTTCCTGCACTTTACCAGAAGATGGTTGGGTGGTGATGACAGGACATGCCAGACTCCAGCAGCAGTAATAACGGGAAAATCCAGACTGGAACAACAGCCTGACAAAGTTGTCTTACCCTGGCTGACAAGCAGATACTTTAACCAGGGAGATGGTGCTATAATAACTTTTGAGACTTAATTAATTTAGCCTGAGATCTGGATTTTACTTTATAAACAGCAAACCCCTTCAAGTTACAAAGCGCCTTGAATTTCATAATAAAAAGCTGAAGAAATACAGAGGACATTTGAACACAGTAACCTCACAGCAGAAAATAATCACCATGCAAAAAGGCTGAATCTTTGCTGCATGGAGTCATTGCGGATTGAACAACGTGGGTAACGTTTGCTGCTTTCTTTGTTTATTTTTGCATGGATCTGCAGCCAAGCTCACCATGCTGGACTTTCAGTTCAAATGCAAATCTAAGAAATTTCACCTGCGATGCGAACCTTTTAAAAATGTTCATATAATTCTTGTAACATCTGTGAGGTCCTGACACAGCCGTGCTCTGAAGACCTCCTGCGAAGACCTATATTTGCCAAAACTGAAATATAGTGTTAGGTCAGTGATGCATTAATGCAGCTGAGACCACTGGCACCTCTGTGAAGAATAGCTGTGGGTGCTGACAACTTCACTCCGTGGTTTCAGGCCATTGCTTGCCTGTGGAAATATTATAAATGAGGGCTTGGAGGCAGGTCCTGTGGCCAAGAGGGTGGAAAGAGGGTTTTGATTTCCAGGGTCAGCTTCTTCCTCACTGAACAGAGGTGGTTGGAGACAGGAGGAGAGAGTGGTTTTGGGTTTCTTTTAATTCAGAAGTAGCTCTAGGTTATTGATCAGGAGCTGTGTTTTAGTTGAATGCTTAGCTGGGAAAACTCTTCTATGGCTTGGAGTTGCTTTGTTTTTTTCTCTTGTGTGCAATAAAGCTGGATATAAAGGTGAAAAGTAACTCCCTCCTGCTGCCCCAGGGGAGGTTAGCATCCAAGCTCCCTCCATTCCCACATATATATAGCATAGCTCTGAATTTTATTTCCTGACCACCATCACCAGGGAAAGCCCAGCTCATGTCTGAAGTGGGAAAAGTGGTACAGGGTCTGAAGTCGTCTTGGATGGTAATTGCGGTGGGAGCTGGGGAGAACAGGGGCCCTGGGGAGGAGCCAAAATATGAAATGTAAAAAACCTGGCTAGACAGTGTCAGTCCTGCATTAGCTAAAACTTGTAATTTTAAACCTAATCTCAGCAGTTGTGCTGTAGCAAAGCATGGGTATCACCACCTCCTCCCAAGCCAGCCCTTCATCCCCTTTGCACTGATGGTGACAGTTTAAATATTGTCTCAGTCTGCCAAATGCATTTTTGTTTTACATCTTTTATTTGGCTATTAGATATGCCAGATATTGCACATTTCATGTAATACTTATTCATTTAGCAGGTCTGTCGAGATTGCCTGCTTTCCTGATAAATTGTCATGAGTTTTGGAGGTGGAACTACTCTCTAATTTAATACGATGTGTGTTTAACTGCGATATGTAAGACTTCTGCTCTTCCTTTCTGCTGCTGACTGTATACACACTTCTTTATTACTGGGGCCTCATAAGCAATATTGGGAACACTTCCATCACTGGCCCACATCAGAAATAAAATAGGCACAAGAAATTACACAATCACCTCAAATAGATCTGGGAATAAGACTAAGATCTGTAATATAAAAATGCAACCTTAAGTCACTTTGCCATATTGCTTTCCGAAGGCATGTGCCAAATAATAACCTTGGCTATGCTATTTATATCTGTGACTCCACGAATGACCAGACTTAGCTACTGTGATACCTGGCCTCTCCTTCTGTCTCAAAAGCAGCTGCTACGTACTGCCAGAGTATATATCTTGCCCCCATCTCAGAAAGTGCCCTTAAAAAGATAATATAGGCTTTTTATTTCCCCAATTATTCCTGTGAGGTAAGTGGAAGAGGCTGGCATTTTTACATCCAAAGGCTCTTGGTTTAATCCCTGCTAAGGTTATAAGTAAGGAAAAATACAATGTGACTGTTTCTGAATGCATATGAATACGGTTGCTGAATAAAATAACATCACTCAACAATAATGCATTTACATTATTTTAGTGTTGAACCTTTGCAGATTCAATGCTCTGTGTTTTCCATAGAGCTACACCAAGTGTTGGTGACCATGAACCCACTCTGCCACCTACACAGCTGATCAAATCCGATTGGGTTTTGTTGTTTTAATGTGGCAAAATATGCAAATAAAATCCATACAGAGCCCATAGAAGAAGGGAGGAAAGAAATGTGTCCTCCAGTCAAACTTTCAAGGCCAAAGCGTCAGTTGTTTAAGTGCCGGATCCTGCACTTGGGTCACAACAACCCCATGCAATGCTGCAGGCTTGGGGACGAGTGGCTGGAGAGCTGCCTGGCGAAAAAGGACCTGAGCGTGTTGGTCAACAGTCGGCTGAACATGAGCCAGCAGTGTGCCCAGGTGGCCAAGAGGGCCAATGGCATCCTGACTTGTATCAGAAATAGTGGGGCCAGCAGGACCAGGGAGGTGATGGTGCCCCTGTACTTGGCACTGGTGAGGCCGCACCTTGAGTACTGTGTCCAGTTTCGGGCCCCTCACTTCAAGAAGGTGCTGGAGCATGTCCAAAGAAGGGCAACTAGGTTGGTGAAGGGTCTGGAGCACAAGTCTTATGAGGAGCGGCTGAGGGAGCTGGGATTGTTTAGTCTGGAGAAGAGGAGGCTGAGGGGAGACCTTATTGCTCTATACAACTACCTGAAAGGGAATACCAAGTGATAGGACAAGAGGAAATGGCCTCAAATTGCACCAGAGGAGGTTTAGATCTGCTATTAGGAAAAATTTCTCCACTGAAAGGGTAGTCAGGCACTGGAACAGGCTGCCCAGGGAAGTGGTTGAGTCCCCATCCCTGGAGGTATTGTGTAGATGTGGTGCTTAGGGACATGGTTTAGTGGTGGACTTGGCAGTGCTACATTAGCAGTTGGACTTGATGATCTTAAGGGTCTTTTCCAACCTAAACAATTCTATGATTCTGTGATTCTATGATTCTGTGATCCTATGATTTTATCTCTTCCCCTCTTGTTTTCTCTTAAGTCGTCTCTTTCTCACGGAACTCAGGACACAGCAAATAAAATAACTCCCTTGACCCGCTGCTCAGTCTTCATTGTCCTTGCTTCCCAGTGCTCCTAGCAGGACCCGCTAAACTGAATTTCAGATTCATGTTGTCAGATTTGTTACAAATTTGCCTCCACCATCAGTTTTGCTCTTGTGTCTTCTCCCCCAGTCACGGCTGCTTTGCCGCTGCAATGATCTTGATGTTGTTACCCTCATCTGCTCTCTTATGCAGCCTCCTTTTGTCATGTTTCATACAGCTGGACTCGCCCCAGTGTAGAAGGCAGTCCATTGTCATCCTTCCTGAAAATTCTGTTATTTAAGAGTTCTGCAAAAGCCAACCCATCGTCATGTTTGTGTATCTCCATATATGTAGCATACAGCCTAGTGTTACCCATTTCAGTAAGTAAAGCAGAAATACAATTCCTACTGTTAGTAAAATGTCCTACTGCCTCCTGGGATCACCTCTCGGGCTGGAGTAGGAGACATTTCAGAAATATCTGCGTGAGTTCTCTCAACTCTGTGATTAAAATGGTAAAAAAAAGATTTTCAGGTAAATGGGATGCTTCCTAATACACAAGAATTTCTCCATTAAAGATTAAATCTTGTTAAATGGCCTGAGCTAGACACGTTAAAGTCTCATCTTCAGGTACTCATGCTGCAGAAAAATATTAATGCGAGATCTTTGCTTCCACTTTTTTCCTGTTTTTGGTTTCTGTTGTTTCCTCC
This sequence comes from Theristicus caerulescens, assembly GCA_020745775.1. Classification (NCBI taxonomy): domain Eukaryota; kingdom Metazoa; phylum Chordata; class Aves; order Pelecaniformes; family Threskiornithidae; genus Theristicus; species Theristicus caerulescens. The sequence continues at coordinate 84,430,967 of CM036583.1, read as the reverse complement.
TCTTCTCTGGTTGTAATACCATAGCTGCTGTCTTTGGGGAAAAAAAATCACATGCTGGCTGTTTTTTTGGCTTCTGTTCCAGCTTTCTTGCCGTCAAAGCCTGTTAGACCTTGTCCTGCACTGAGATTTTGTAGCTGTTCTGTTGATAATAAACCATCATGTGGTTTCATTATGTTCCACTGTAATGAAACAGTTTTTGTCTCATGTAAGGCAAATATTTGCAAAAGGAGTGAGGAAAATGCAGCAGGTGATGACCATCCTTTAGTACTCGTAAGGGTGCTGTTGGGGGAGGAAAAAGAGAGGTTCCTCCAGATTTATTTGGTACCTAATTAGGACAGAGCTTCACAAATCCTGCCATGGCAGTAGCGTGGATTAAAATGTTCCCCATTCGTTTGTCTTCAACATTCACCACCCATGCGTTCTGGTTTCTGTGTACACATACATATATACATAAACTTCATTTTGAAAGTCTTGCTTTCTAGTCACAGAATGTTTCCAGTGAAATCCATTTAATTTTTACTGGGTCCATTACCTAAGAGTGCTGCAAAATGTGATGCTGTTGTGAGTCAAGTTATGATAATCAAGAATTGTATAGTAGCAGAGAACAAACTGTATCCCTTTGCTGTTTATTTCAGACCTCCAAACATATGATTTTCTCTTAAAAGAGCAAGTTTTTTGTACAGAAAATACATCTTTTATTGTACGGAAGATACCAGTGTTAGCCAGTTGCTACTGAAAACACTGTTCCATCCTGGATTGTTTTAGTGACAAACTGCTACTTTTCTAAGTTATATTTTTATATTCATGTTATATATTATTTTTAATTTAATGATGTTTCAGAAGGGTTGGGGGAAAAGTTTGCCTGCCCCAGAGCTCACTGAGGCAATAGGACAAACTGTACACAACTGCAAAGGTCCTGCTGGTGGGGAAGGATCTAACATCTCCAAAGAAGGATGGGAGACAGGAGACCTGAGCCTTCTCCATCTCTCTGCCTCCCAGCCAGTGAGTGGTTCTGTTCTCCTGTATTTAACACATATACCATACTTGTTTACAGTAGCTCATCGAGCTAGAAGGAGAAATTGTTTTGCTGTGATAAGCGGTAATTATAGAAACCACCTTCAAGTAAATTGTTAAAAAGCTATTCAGTTGTATGGCATATTTCCCTATTCATATGCATTTCACTTTTCACTTGTCGCAAAAAAATGTGGTTCCAACTCCTTGATTTAAAAAAAACAAAGCAAAAGGAAAGAACTGTCACCAGAGCTTAAAACTAATTTGATTTTCTTGATTTGATTTTTTTGAGTTTTAATGAATTAGAAGTTTAAGATAGGAGCTGCTCCGCCCCAGTGAAGTCTATAGTAGTTCAAGAACTCCAGCTCTTGCCCCATCTGCAACTTTCCAGCAACAGGTTACTTAAAAAAAAAAAAAAAAGTAAAATTTGGCATTGAAACAAGAAATATGTGAACCTGTCACAGTAAGCAGTCTCAAAGGGCAAGCTGCTTTGCAGGAGCTAATTAACCTTAGGAAATAATTACACAAATATGCAAATGTTGTTTAGATAATTCCATGTGTTATAAACTCAGGTAGTCCATCATAACTGCAGACCTTGCAATGTCTAGGTGTTAGAATCTGGCATAGTTGATAAGGCTTTGGTTGCTGCATCACTTCAGCTTGGTATTTAACAATGAATGACTGTGATATTACATTAGTAAATTCAACCTGTTTTTTGAATGCAACAGAACGTAACACCGTATTCACTGTGTGCACACTGCTTATCTGCGTATTCCTAATGGCTCCAGCCATTAAAATGTTATATACCTCTCAACTCCAAACGCTAGCATTATTGGAAAAAATGACAGACCAAAATCTGTGGTCCCTTACTCTGCTTTTTTGCACAATAGATGGCCTGTGAATGTACCCACAATCGTTTTGGGTTTTCAGGGACTTAAAAACTATTACAGATAGAATTTAAAATTCAGTTTTAAAAGCCAGTTTTCTCAAAGCAAAACCTCTTATTAAAACGAGATGAGGAGCATCATTTTATACAAGTGTGTTTCTGTTAGCATTGCATAGACCCCAAGACAACATAGCCATGGGCTGCCATTCTTGGTGTGAGGTCCCCTCAAAACTGAGCCCAGCTGATCTAGGCTGGAGCAGCCCAGGATGTCCCTAACCCATGCCAGGACTTGAGTCAAGGCCGAGCAGATCAGCGACTGTCAACCTCTTCCCTACCACAGGCTGCTGCTTCAAGCAGCTGTAGGAGAGGTTCTGCCCTGGGATATTAAATGGCTTCATATATATGAGAAATATGAATTTATTAATCATTGTCATATTATTTTCATAGACTGTACTATTAAACTATTTGATTAAACTTTTGATATTAAAATGAAAAGCCCCATATTAACCATTTATGATCATTTTTTTAAGCAATCGCTATTTTGGTTTAAAAAGTGAGGCATTTTTTATATATAGTTAAGAGATAGTGTTTAAAAAATACTGGGGAAAAAAAGTCTTTTATCACTAGAAAAAGGAATCTGTTCTTAAACCAGTACTTGTGAATACTCATCTCTTTTACATGAAATAAAATTTCATTCTATTTTCAAACGCTTGATGATTGTTTCTCATTCAAAAGGAGTACGTCCATGTGACGAGCATCTTTTTCATTAGCCCCATGCAGGTGTCATTAACTGAATCAGAACCTAATATCTGGCTGCTTGTATTCTATATTACTTTTATGGATGCCCCTTTTATAGCAAGTTCCAGAAATGTGTGCCTCTTCTAGCATTCAGGAAAAGGAATAAATATAACATCAGTAATCTAAAATATCTTGGCAATACTTGTGCTAAATGATTTTAACCACCTTTATCTCCAAGGCAATCTTCAGTGGAATTTGCTGCATGCAAGTATGACAGGTGTGCAGTATCTGATAGTCTCCGTAGCATTAGTAGTCACTGATGGCAAATGAGGTATATTCACTCTATTTTTATCAGCAAAAAGTACTAAAATACAATAGTTATTAGGAAAAAGACACAGACGTCTTTTCATTTATTAGTGAATTAAAGGGTAAATCTTACTGATAGTATTCCATTAAAACCAGAGGCAGGTAAGATGTCGCATGATGGGAGCACAGGCGAAGGTCGTACCTCCGTGGTACCACGGAGCTGGGGTGCAGGAGCAGAGTCAGGAGGTACTTGGTCTGAAGCAACCCCACAGTTGCCTGGTTTTGGGTTACTGTGCATTGGTTAAGCATCACACAGAGGCCTTTTCACATAACACGGGTCTCAATTTTTTTTTATTTTATTTCTAATTATATATATTGGGCGGGGGAGGGGAGATTTTCACAGAGATGAAGACACACAGCTATGACTTCCACACCTCTAAAAAATCAGACTGCTTATTTCGACATAGAATTACTGGTTACAGATGACCAACTTTCAGCAGCTGGAAATTTAAGTTCAGCTTTCCCAGCACCTTTCCATCTCAGTCTGTTTCACAAATGAGAATGCATGCAGCCTCAGCTGCCTTCGGAGGTACATAACGTGATTTCTCCACTCCTTTCTGTACAATCATATAGGTAATTATGTAAAGCATGACCAAGAGGCCCCCACTTTATCAAATAATTTAACAAGGTGGTATATAAGTGCATTGTATTTAGCTGCAATGAAAAGAAGGAAAGCAACAGCTGCCTGAAACTGTCACCTTTCATACTGAAACTGCAGTATCCAGCCTCATAATTTAACCCAGGCCAGGCAGAGGAGGTTAATCCCTGGGTCCTCATGGGACCAGCACAATTTGAAATCCTAAGGAGACCGGCCATATTCTGCAGTCAGCGGTGCCCGCTCCCGCAGCCAGATGTTTCTTGTATGGGCACGGTGACCGTTTATTCTCTGTCCAAGTTGTTTAAAATACAGGCTTGTTACAAGGGGAAAAAATAAGCAGATGCTCTGAAGAAAGAGCTTTTCTTCTAAACATACACGACTCCTCCAAAGTCCTTCTCGTTTCTTACCTTGTTTAGGGTTTAGCAGAGTATATACAGCAACACAGTTTATCCTGACATTTTATGGGGTTTTTTTCACCAGTAACAAAGGAAACTGTAGTTACAGTCTATATCTAACTCGTTCTAGCTCATTTCTTTTTGCTTTTGTAAAATCCTATTGAGTCTTTGTACTGGACTGTGAAGCTGTGCATTTAATGATTTGTTTTACTAGACCACTGGTTATACTTTAATTGGTTGAAGGTTTTTTAGGCTGAGTTTCTGAATCCTTCAGAAGCTTCTTGCTGCTGTCTTAGTCTTATGGAAGCCCTATAATGGTATGCTTTTCCCAGCAGCATATAGAATAATAAATACAAAATACCTGAAAATGCAATATTAACCAAAACCAACCTCTTCTTTTAGTCAGACCATTAAACCAGGGTTATGTACCTGTACAGAAATTGCTGTTAGGAGAATTAATGGTAACATTATTATTTAAAAACAAATATCTTCTGAATATTTAGCTAAAATAAATCTTTTAGATAAACTAGTCTTTTTAAAACTCTCCTGGTGTTTTAATGTGCCTTTTCCATATGTATAATAATTAGAGTACATCACTTTTCTGTAGGAAACTCCAGTTCAAGTTGTCCTTCAGCTTTATCTTAATAACTGGTCTGTCAATCATATTTTCTTTATGAAATTTCTTTTGAAAAACTTCCCTCTTTCCTCACAGAGGGAGGAGTCTTTACCTCCTTTACCTATCTGTACAATGAAATTTCAAAACAGGGTGGAAAGAAAATAAGGCCTTTCTGATGCTGATGTGGTTTACTATAGTTGATACATAACTAGTTAAAACTATGTTCTGTCATAGTCAATCAAGAGCAGAATCTGTCCAGGAGTAAGAAGAATACCTTCAATGCTTTTTGGCAAATTTGATAAATATGTTTTAATCGCTGCTACCTTAGAGAAAAAAATTTAAAAGCACATAATTGTTTTAAAAGCTTTGGGTCCAGATCCATAAAGATTTGTTGCCATCTCACTCTTATTTAGGAAACCGGGCATGAGAATAGAAATAAAAGCCTAAATCCACCACGTTATTTAGTTGTCTGTCTTCTCATTGATTTTAGACACTCGTAAGAGCTTAAATTCTCAAAACTGTGTTTCAGAGTGGGACTAAGACCCAAATCACTTCAGTGTTCTTGGTAAAGTTAAGGTAATTCACACTGTAATTAGCATCTTCTGATTCCCAGTGTTTTTTGCTGGATTGTGCTTTATTTTCCCAAGGAACTGAGGTTCTTGTGGTCTGTGTCTGAGTCACCTAGGGGTATGAAGTGGAGCAGAGCAAAGGGGAAAGGGATGCAAGTTTTAGGAAATGTTGTGACCTTGACTGATCAGCTCTTTCTGGCACAAGAGAGCCTGGAAAGAGCCTGCAGTGTTGTGCTAGAGAGGTGTGAAATCCTGGTGGGGCAGAGGAGCTAGCAGAGCACCTTACTCTTGTCACCTGGGACTAGACAGATTTGTAGTTATGACTTGGACAACCTGAGAAATAAGTAAAATATAGAGGGGTACAGGGCTTTCCAAGAGCCTCTAAGTAAGAAGTGGGAGTGCATAATGCCAATGTTTGAGGAGAGTGCACTAAAATCAGTGTAAATCACTCCAGTGCCTTCAGTGACTCTTACATTGACTGGCGTTCACAAATTCTTGTTCAATAATAAGAAAAAGCACTCCCCTAACTACCAGAGACTTCAAAGTAATGGCTATTGTATAAGCAGTCAAGAGGTGTTTTATCTGCGCTGTATCTCATAATCTGTAGTTGCAAAATGTAGCATTTAGAAGAGTAGTTGCAAATACCGTATTTTTAATCTTTGGCAGTTTCCTTTGGCCCATAATATGAAAAAATTGTAAAGACTGAAATTATGTTTATATTGTTCCTACTTGTTTTTATTTGTTTTATCAGACTAAAGCTTAACTACTTTAAACAAACCATCAGTGAACAAACATTTGACAAAGAGTTGTCAAAAGAATGAAAATCAGAGCAGTGGCTCGTAATTTCTTTGAATGCCACTGTTTAGCTGAATTGCTATCATGGTATTTAGACAAAATTTTGCAGATGCATAATTTTTGTTGTATTTATTAAAATAAGCCACAATAAAGCAACAGTTTTACTGCCTTTAAATTGCAATCTTAAATTTCTTTTATTTAGACAAATGAATCTGTCCTTTTTTTGACACTAGAGTATATTCATTTGAGGTTTGTTTTAACAAAACATCTTAACATATAGGAACACATTGCTTTTAGACAGAATTGCCAGTTTTTAAAAGGTAATTGTCATAAACATAATTTCTTTCTGCAGGATAATGGATCTCCTGAAGAACATGCAATTTATGTTTGGGACCATTTTATTTCCCAGTCAGCTGCAGAGAACGTGTTTTTTGTTGCTCACAGTTATGGTGGACTTGCCTTTGTAGAGTTGGTAAGTGTGACTTCTCCATTGCCTTCTTTCCTGAAGTCTTTCACAGATTTTCTGAATTCTTTGTGATCACCTTCTTGAAAGCATCCATTTAGGAACAACTTTGAACCAGTGGTCAGCTACAGATCTGTGAGGATTTCTTTGCAACTGGAAGGTCGCTGCATTTTTCTCTGTTTTTGAGTTAGACAATAAGGTCCCAAGTGTGCACAAATCTGAAAGACTGTGGGAAAACAAAACACATTGGATCCTCCTTGTCCAGGCTATGTACTGAAAGGCAGCACTCTGAGTTTCTGCTCTGGGGCAGAAGGACTGGAGGTGAAGACTGAGAACATATAGGAACAGTTTTAAAGGAAAGTCACATTAACAAATGCACCTCTTCGTATATAGATTGGAACTGAACACGAGGGAAAATTTACCCAGTTTTGCAGGTTTTCCACAAAGGTCTGCAGAAGATGCTGGGAAGACTTTTTTGCCATTTGTTAGGCTCTGGATAAACCCTGCAGTGATGTAAGGTGGGGAGGACTCCACTCAGTGTAAAGCTGCCCTACCCCTGATGCTGGGACTGCTGAACATCCAGTTTGTCAGTCATTCACCCTCTTCTCTAACGGCAAATTTCTTGACCCTGTCTGGTATATGAAGTTGCCTGTTGAACTTGTATACCATTCTTTGAGTGTAACTATAGTCTCATCACTTAATGGTGAAATGCTGGTGTAATCATGATGTGTTTTATTGAAGAAAACTAAAAAAAAATAAAGTCCTGTTTCTTGTGGAAACATAAATTGCAGAACATTGCAATTGGTTTTATAGACGAAGGAATCAGCAGGTGTATACGTACATCTTCTGTCTATAACACGTTAGTTTAGTCCAACTGAAAGTTAGTAAAAGTGGTTCCTGCCTGAACGTAAGATGAATGCCTTAGTTAAGAAAAAGCATGCATGAGTGCTTTGGTTTTAATCTTCTGCTGCTCTAAGTAGCAAGAAGAATCCAGAGCAGGACCACTTGTATTATTTAAGATTTTTGTTAACCCTTTTCATTTGTAGAAATTAAGTCCATTTTGATTTTCCCTGTGCTTCCAGAAGAGTATTTCTAAAATATGTATGACATGTACAGATTTGAGACTTGAGCACAGTTCAGCTGATCATTTTCCACAGGTATTTTATTATCAGGTCAATAAATAGTCTCAAAACTAAATTTTTAAGAGACCAAATTAGTGAAGATGAATAATTGCTTCTATAACCACAACTATGGGCAAGAAACAGGTTGCATTGCGTGGGCCTGTTGCTACTTGGATGCAACAAAGGGTAGGGAGCATCTCTTCTGTCTTGGCTTTCCTGAGCTGTGATTTTCAGCTGCCCTGTGCTTCAGCCCAGGTTATTCTGGTGTGCCTCCTCTGTCCAAAGTAAAGCATTAGCAGAATTTCTGTAGGTTTTGTAAAGCCATGTTGTTTGGGTCGCTGGATACCTACAGATACATACACAGATACATAGTGCAGGGTGGGAATAAAAATCGACTGGAGACCTTTCTCAGTGTTTCCTAAACAAAGTACTTATTCGAAGGAGGCTTGGAGAGTTTTTCCATCACATTTCAGACAATGGCTTGAGGTGGCATGGGTAACAGATGACCAACGTGTCATTCCCATTTTGCCTGTTTCTCTTGTCACACTGGTGGATATTTCTTCACTTTTGTTCTACTTTAATATGAAGCACACAGATGTTTCAGAACAAGACTTGACTTCTGACCTTGGGGCTTCCAGGGTCAGGGTGCTCAGGGCCTGTGAAATTATCACAAGCTGAGCTAAAGTTTTTATCCATCGCAGGAAGCAACCAGTAAGTAAGAAGTTAAAAAGGACCTTTGTCAGAGAGACAAGATGGTCTCAGTAAGGGTCAGCTTCTGTAGTCTGCTGTCTCTGCAGGAGACGCATGCCTGAGAGGAAGAATATAATTTATAACCATTGGCACATCACATATCTGTCATGCAAAACTAGACCTGAGAAGTGTATTTAATGTAGCCCAATTGTTTTTTAAGAAATCAAAGGATATTAACACCTGGTTTTGGTAGAGGTGGTTTAATGCCTGAGCTCCACTGAAAGCAGTTTAATTAAATAATGCATACGCTGAAGCAAATATCATTAAAATAAACCCTGAACTATTTTATCACAATATTAATTTGTAAGATTTTATTTTGTTATGATCTTCTTTCTCTTCAACTTTATATCCATATGGCACTTAGTAATTGCAAAGAGCTCAAAAAAAAAGAAACAGAGCAGCTGATGGGCAATTACTGTCTTATGACAAATACATATTCGATCACTTCACTTTCTTTCCTGCTTTGTGTGGGGGAGATGATGAGGGTGATAGAGCAGCTACACCATATAGCAACTGTACCACCTCTACACTTGCTATGCAAGAATTTTGGGTCAACTGATTCATAAAATTGTAGGTTACAGTAGTTATGGAGACCTGTTGCACATCTGCTCCGTCTGCATCTGTGTTTCTTACAGGAGAGCAGTGTGAAGCATAAGGCTTTAATTTGGAGTGAAGGTTTCTGCCTGGGCCCTCTGCATTTTATTGTGCCTGCAGGGAAAAAGAAAACAAGCAAAAAAGTCCAAAAACATTTGCGTTTTCAATGAATATCTTTTAAATTCACTTTGCGTGTTCAGTGCTGCAAGGTCTGTCCTGATCGTTTGCAGTCATCTCAGTCACAGAGATTCCCCAGCTCATCACTTCGTCGTGGTGCAAGGCTCTCAATGAAAACCTGACACTCTGGTGTTAAGCAGAGAAACCCAACGAAACCTGATATTAAGCAAAGACTTATTCGTGGGTGTTCATACCATCACGTGGGAAGAGCTGCTGCTCTCACGGAGCAGTGCGGGGAAGTGTTCAGCCTCGCAAGGGCAGGACACATCCAGGTGCCCCTTTGTTTGCAGCTGCTAAAGGAGCTGGCACAGGAAAAGCAGCTCTGCTGTGCCTTGTCCTTTTGGTCTGCAGGTTTCTGAAGTCCAGAGCTGGGATGTGAGCATGCTGTTTGGTGGGGAACTCAAAGTGAAAAAGAGAGCAATACGACCATTGTATGTGAAATTGGTATAAAAGGAGGAGCATTTTTGTTTACAAACCTTTGGTGGCCAAACCTGGTCTTCATTCCAAATTTTATCTCACCATAAAAATCAGGCTATGGTTTCGAGGTCCTTCATTAAACGAACCAGTAAAACTTGGCTGCAATTTCCAAATACATGCCACAGCATCTAACATTTTTATTGGTCTTTACAGCTTTTTAATCTACATTTTTGCATGTCTGTGATTGCGAGATGTTAAGAAAAACAGGGTGAGTCTGTAATATCATGCTTGAATGCACAGAAACTGTTACCCAGTTACTGCAACGTAGGCACACAATTTCTGTACCTTGCTGGGTCATAGATTACTAGGGGAATAATTGAAAGTGATTGAACATGTGTGGGAAGTAAAATTCCACCAATAAATGTAATTAGTTGTATTGTTTATAGCTTGAATTACAAATGCTAATCATAAACCATATGCTAAAATGTATCTTAATATTTAGTAATTAAAACTTTGTGTAGTTGTGGTTTGAAATTAAATGTGCATCTAATAATATCTACACGTAAATTACTTTTTGAATACACAGCACTAAAAATAGTTGTTGGGTCACTGTGTTCTGCTAATTACTGATTTTGAAAAACTCAAGCCGTGATTCATGAACACATCTCAGCTTCTTACTTCTGTTATCCCTTACACAGTGTAGTCGAGGATTTATTTTCAGAAGCAGCTTGCTGTAGTTGATGGTAAATTGTGGAACTTTCCCAACTCCTAGCTTATAATAATTTTATGAAATTTAACAGAAAGTGAGAATTTCAAGTTGATGGAGTCAATTTTATATTTAGTTTACAGAAAGTAAGTTTCTGGTACAACGCCTCCTTTGAGTTTTTCTGCCAAATTTTGTGGGTTTACAATTATTTTGCTTTAAAAAGAATGTTTTCCCTTGTCATTGCCTGCATGAAAGACCCGCACAGGAGAAAAGATATATTGTGCCCCTGTGCCTACCTGAGTGTTATGGCCATCCCCTGCAGATCTAATTACACCGTCAGGGCCTGGCTGCATGTAGAAGGGACAGAAAGGGTGGTCCTAGGATGCTGGGTGACATGTAAAACTAGCCATGTCCATCATTGTAAAAAATACATGACAACTACTCATTTCGGAATCATGAGAAGAATTATTAAATCAAAGCTTTCAAAATTGTCAATTAGGTATTCAGTATCCTGAGATTTAAAAAAAAAAAAAAGAAAAAGATTTTGTGGAAGATTTCTCCTGTTTGCCTCCTATATTCCTGAGACCTTAGGCTTTGCATTTTCAAGGGTTTCCTCAGCACCTTCTGAACCAGAATGTACCTTTTTTGTTTTAAATTTAGTTAAATAATATCTTTAAGAAAAAAACCACCAAGTGTCGTGGGAATCGTGACAAAATTGTGAGAATCAGTAGTGGTATCTCCAGCTTACAGCATTCATACTGCTGTAAAAATACAAAGCGCATAGGGGAATGTAATATAATTAAATTAGGAGAAGGAAAGTAGGTTCATTGTCTTTGAGCAGATGAGAAACTATTCATTATGGTCTTTGTTGGCTAAAATGTTGGATGTGTATATTGACAATTTGCACAAAGGTGTAGATAAAAGTGTGTGTGCGTGTGTATTTTTAGGCAGCTTTGTTAAAATGAGAGCCCTTAAAACACACTGTTCAAATTACTGTATCCACTGTAGCTTCCTAATTTCATCAAAATCAGCCAATTTTGTCCATTTGAAATAATTTTAAGTCCATCATTTTGAGATACACTCTGCAATACGCTTCCACTTCATTTTGTTGTATTGTGCTGAGTACGGTGAGTACCTGACCCTGGCTAGAGCTGATAGGTGCCATAATAATAACGATGATAAACGGACACCTGCTGAGCTACCTGGGAGTCTCAGAGGCTGCATCAGTATTCTGGCACAGGCAAAACACAATTTAAGAGCCTTAATGACTGGGCTGTGAACCTGTCATTAGCTTTTCATTAATTTAATTTCCTGAAATTTCAGATTGAATGGTTTGTTATATTTGGCTTTTTATTTATATATACTTATATAAATATATATATCTACTTATTTTTTATATTTAGTTTGGCTCAAGAGTTGATGAGCGTAGAGTGGGTGCTGTGGATATGCAACTCTTAATTCCCCTGGCTGATGTATGAAATTGAAATACATCTACTGATGTGTGGCAGAAATAACGCAAGATCGGTGATGGTTGTAGAAAGATGGGAGAGAGCTGGAAGTAGAGAGCTGAGAAGCAAAACACCTCGGGAACAAGATCCATATTGTCAAGAAACAAAGCAAAATATCACTGCGCTTCAAGGCTTTGTGAGCATTAAACTAAAAAAGAAAGGACATTCTTTAAATGTTGAATGTCAACCGGGAGAGCAGTATGTGATGCTGTCTTGTAGGTTTATGGTGACTTGGGTTATATGTCCAGTCTTTGGACAAATCATCTCACCCAACTCTACTTGGTTTAGGTCTCACCTTTTTCTGTGTTGTACACTTACATTAGCATCTCTTTGAGTCAGGTGTGACTTAGGTAAGGACACTCAGAAAAACAAGTCTAAAAGTAAAAACAGAATCTTAATTCTGTTTGGTTATTTATTGCAGCTATACTTTGTTGTGCTTCTTGGAAAAATGCTTGTTCATCTGAAAAAGGTCAAACAAGAAATGAGGGTGGACAAGAGGAGCTAATGGAGAAACAGCAGTGGGTTGTGTAAAAAGGGTTGGACAGGACTAGGGTCACTAGCCTTGGGGCAAATTTCTTTTAGTATTTCTGTTACTGACATGGGCACACAAAGTAGGTATGCGCTAATGAAACTGTCTCCTGGCATGAAGTGGTGAAGTCACCATTGGTATTCAGAAGCAGAATTTCTGCAGTAATAGAATTTAAAGGAAATAATACAAACTTTAGGACACTTAGGCATTGACTGGCTAGTAATCTGCATTTGTGTATGAAGAGTGATCTCATCAGCAGGGAACACCAGGGATGGAGAAGCCCTTGGATGTGCAGCTTCATCGCTGATGGCTGTAAATGCATGACCCGATAACAACGCAAGAGCCAAATGTGATCCTGTGATTTCTTCACTCTTTCTGTCCCAGGAAGGGAAATATTAATGCTGGCCAGCATGCTGGTGAGATTAATCCGAGATAATTTGAGACATTCAGGAAGATTAACTCAGTTCGGAAGAGATATGGTGAAGAGGTGTCAGTACGCTCAGACCAATGGAGAGCCTATTTTACTAGAAACGATGAAGGATACGCAGACATGCTGTGATGTGATGCCACATGGAGATGTCCTACCAACTGTGAGCACCAGAATCAATATAGCCGTAGAAACAGTACATACACCCTCTAGGCTTATCAGTCCTAATAAGAGCTGTGTAATCTGCTAATGCTCTTATATTAACTTTGGTAGCTATTGAAGAAGAAGTTTCAGCATCTGTTCTGTATTTGCTACAGAAGCAGAGTTTAAAAAGCATGGCTTGTTCAGCCTGGCGAAGGAAAGCTTAGAGGGATTGGTAGCACTCTGCAAATACATCAGGAGAGTAAACAGCAGGGAGGGAGAGCTGTGTAAGCCAAAGAACAATGTTGGCACAGGAACAAATGGATTAAAACTGGTCATGAATAAATTTAGGGTGGAATTAGGTTTCTCACCATTGGATGAGGAAGGCCTGTTTGGGAACAGGACTGGGGTAAAGCTGCTACCCAGCGTGACCCACACATGGCAAGAGTTATGTGAGTAATTGGCTGGGACCATCGGTCCTTGGTATGACGCAGGAGTCCATGTTCCTGTGAAAGCCGGTGCGTGCAGGTGTGTGTTTTCAGCCACGAACAATTGGACCCAGTTTGGATTAATTTTTCTGGAGTCGGCACCTCTCTGACTCCAGAGTCAATCTGCTGGAAGTGCTCAGTTTGAACCAAAACCAGGTCAAACCCCCAAACACCAATGTTTGCAAACAACTTTTTTCCCTCCTTACTTGTTTTTGGAAGTAGTGGACTCATTTTTGTTAATGCTTTCTGAAATGCACAAGCTTCCACTTGCGGTAGAAAGCAACAGGGATCACAGATCCTATGGTGCGGGGTTGCAGTAGTAAGGAAATTAAATGATGGATTGCGCAAAAAACACTGAAGTATCTTAATACATGTCACTGCCGGCTGTACTGGGAGCAACTTCTTGATCGCATTTGGCTTTTACTGATTATATATACAAAAAGTGTGTGTGTGTGTGTGTCTGTATGTATATACACATACATATGTACACATAAATATATGCATATATTGCCCATTATAACACAGAGCAAATAAACATTTTAGGCCACTCTCAGCCTAAATAAATAAGCTGACAAGTGTATACTGGCATCATTATTTCACTTGCTACCATTTATTGTTATCATCCGATTGCATTGCAGTAGCAATCACATAGTAGTGCCTTGTCCTGAAGAGCTTGCTGTTTGGAAGGATCCTCTAATGGGAAGAGATAGAGGAATGATAAGCGATTACCAAGCAGTTCAGAGCACCATAGCTTCATGTCCTTTTTAATTTTTTGGTATTTTAGTTTAAATGCCATGTAGGCATCCCCTTCCGCAGTTCATCCCCAGCCCTCTCAGCCTTGCTACTGGGTAAGAGAAGAGAATGGCTGCAATGAAATGCCCGAGTGTTGGCCACTTCCAGAACAGGCTCCTGTTTTGAATATTCATCCCTCCGCGTTACCTTGCTCTAGATAACTTGCTCAGCCTCATTACTTTTTGCTTCCTCTTAATCATTTGCTAATGTAATATCTCATGCTTCACTCAGCTCAGTTCATGGTCTGAGGCTAGCTGTACGTATGCCCCTTCCCCACTTCTTCCAAAAGGAGAAGGGCAATTTTTCATGGGCTGGAATGATATACCGAGTACTAATTGCCAGCACCACCCATCATTACTTTACATCTCATTGGCCCGTTTGTATTAATTTTCTAGTTTGACACCAAAGTTGGAATGCTAATTATAAAGTGAACAAAGAACTGGAGATGGGTAAAAGTTAGGGTTACTTGGAAATATGTGTTTGTATTCTATGGGATTTGAAGGTCGAAGGCACAGCACTTTCTGCAGTTATTTGCAGAGACTTTTCTAGAGTTGGGTCATCTCACTAGTTGTATATTTTTATAATTTCTTTGCATTGTTTTAAATTCCATGCACTACACAGCGAACATTTATTTTTAGATTTCGGTATGAAGAGCTTTCTGATCTTTAGCAATTGTTCTCGAACTTCCATCCCCTTGTTCTCCTGTTGCCCAACTATATATAACTAGGTCTTCTTTTTTTTTTTTTCCTTTGTATTCCTGTCTGAATTCAGTACTATTTGTCAACATTTCTCTGGTAGTATGCTAAGAACTGAACTCTGTATTTTAAGTGCAGTTACTATAGTTAGCTCAAGGTGAACTTCAGTACCTTTGTTCAGCTGTGCAATGTTCTGGTCAACGCAGCCAAAATGGTACTAGATTTTTCTGTTTCCAAAGTTTCTTTGAATTTGGTACCCTCTAATGTTCATGCATCCCTCAGAGTATTTTGGTGCTGTCAATTTCCCTTTCCCTGGTGGCGCTGAATGTAGTAGATGATTTCCCCCCCCCTCAACAATATTATCTCACGTTCTTCCAAATTAAATCTAGTTGCATTGTGGCCCTTGTTGCATGGGATGACAAACTAGATTGTCATAACAATTCCTTTTGTGCTACAAATCTTGGAAGCTTGTTTTGTATTTCTTTCATGCCTTACTTCTCTTGGCAGTTTCTCCTGCTTTAATGTCACCTGCAAATTTAATTAATTCCAGATCATTAATTAAGATGTTAAATAAAACCATATTTGGCATTTATCCTTATATCTGACTAGAAACTTCCTTCTGGCTCAATAAATTCCTTTGTATTAGTATCCTTTCCTGCATTGTTTCAACTCTTTTAAATTCTGCAAGACAGTGTACTTATCAGTCAGTTTATTTTTCATTTCAAATTCTAGCTCTGAAAGAAAAAAAAAAAGTCAAAGCACAGGACTGTGTTCAAAGAACACATCGCTCATCCTTTCAGTTGTGCAGATAAAATTCAGCCCTTGAGCCTATCAAAGCTGATGAGGCAACGTCTGTATGCAGCCATCTCCTTAAAATGTGTGGAGTACACTGTTGATCCCAACAGTTAACTCCAGGACCCAAGACAACTGGTTTTCCTTAGTTTCTTGCATAACTATTAATTTCCTCACTGGTTGCCCAAACTTCCCAGAAATTACAAGTTGTCATCTCTAGACGTGCCCCTCCATAGAGATGTTTTCTGTCTGAACCATCTCATAGTCACCAGAGTTCTTTCAGACATTGGGGAAATTCATCAGTGGTAACGGGAGACAAGTCTTCTGCCCTGAACCTCTGAGAAAAGTACCTGACATTTAATGTCTTTGCCTTCTCCCTGATGTAAACTATTTCAGTTCATCTCCTTTTTGGCTCCCCAAGGTGAATTCCTGAGACGCTGGTGCATGTGCTGTCCTGCCCCTGAGTCCTGCTGCATAAATCAAAAGTCCCATCTCCTGTTTTCCTGGACAGACTTACTGGCGCTTCACCCCATTCAGGTTGATCTTCAGACTGTGTCTTCTTAATCTTGTTAAATCTTCTGTGAATGCACATCTTCCTATTTTATTTAGTGCACCCGTTTCTGAGTCTTACCAGCAGGTGCATCTTTCTGCTGTGGTATTGTTCCCTTCAGTTTTCCTCAGCCTGTGCAGATGCTTCTTTTCTGTAAGTGGTGCATCAGGACAGAAAAATTAAATCTTTAGAACGCCGCTTTATGTAGATGTGGTCATTGCATCTATAAATGGCCAGGCATTGGACTGACTGGAAGTTCAAACAACATGAGTACTGTTTTGGTTTTTTTTTTCCCAGCAGGTACAATATGAAAAACCTTGGCATTTTATTTAACTTTCTAGGTGGTTACTTATCTCTGTAGATTGGTTTGGAGAGCAGCTTAACACTAAAGATTTTACAACATATGACATCATCACGGTCTAAAGGGATTGCAGTTCTTTTTGAATGTATATATGAACACTAATAAAGAAGAAAAGTAGGAGGTTTGGATTTGCTTATACAATGAAGAAAGTGGGAAAATCACATGTCTTATTCCCTGACAGGTTTTGTGGTGCATTTAGATTATTTTATCTCAAATATTAGGCTGTTATAAATTCTGTTGGCTTTTTTTTTTAATGGAAAAACTATTTAAAAAAAGAAGTTGTCTCACTGTTAGTTCATACTTTTTCCCATTTCTGTGACACGCTCTTATGCCGATAAGACTACACAAGTGTATTGTGTTACTGTTAATTTAAATGTTAATTATGGTGAAAAGTATATGTATGGCTTTTGTGTGAAACAGTAGAGATTTTATAAGACTTTAAGACCCGGTTTAGTGGATCAACCAGGGGAACTGCAAGTTAATATTATATTAGGCATTGCAAATCCAGGTGGAGTAAAAGGAATCCAAACATACTCTGGTGAAGGGAGCTCTAAAACTGTGGTGCTCTAAGAAGCAGCTGGAATTTGCATTTTATCCTAGAACTTTCCTTTCTTTAATCTAGTGGAGATGTGTTACATAGCTCTTTCAGTGAAGTATTTTAATATTAATAATAGCACAACTACCAGTGTTTAAATGTTAAAATAATCCTATTTAAGGGCTTTGCTTGAATGTGATATGAAGTAAAAATATGTAAGCAGATTTTGCACGTATGTTCATTGAGAAAATCATGCTTTTAACACTGCAGAACTGAACTGAGATTTTAATGCAACCTGTCAAAACGCTGGAGTAAAATTTCCTCATAAATACATGAAAAATAAATAATAGTTTAATTAGTTGTTTTTCTGTCTTTTCCATTTTCCAAGGCAAATTAAATGTAATAGTGAATCTCAGTATCCTACAGTATCAGGGTCCAAAGTGCATGAGATTTTTACAAGCTTGATTAAGCCAAGGCATTTTATTTGCTTGTCGATATCTGGATTATATTTTGTCCAGGGGTGGCTCTAGCCGTCTGACAGGAGTATTATACCTTTGTGCTATGAAGTTAGGAGCTGCTAGTGATCTTTAAAAGCAAAGTTTCTTCAGAGGAAAAGTTTTTGTAAGCTTTTTTGCTTGTTCCTTCATCCTCCTCCTTTCTCTCCCTATCCCTTTCCCAAGAACACATGATGAATAATGTTTAGGAAATCATTCCCCACAAGTCTGGGAAGACTTGTTATTTTAGCAATTTTGATGTAGTTACCAAGTGGTTGGTGAACCTATATGGTCCTGTGTTCATGAATATTGCTTTGTGCACCTTACCAAGTTTTATTCCAATTCAGAGTGCTTTTGAAGTATTAATGTTATATGTCAGCTGCTTTGCTTAAGAGCGTTAGTATTTTCTTGAATTATTTTAAAACATAGTCTAAAACAGTTGAGGATACAAAAAATATAATTACAGTATTCTTTGACAGAATAAATTTCAGTCAACAGAGTGATGATTGTGGTGTTAGATCTCTGGTATTGTAGTTCTTGTAAATGATAAACCTTTTATTTTTTCCTACATCACTGAGTACTTTACTGAGTAGGTTTTAAAAAAAAATCAAAATATCAAAATAATGACACAAAACCCCAGCCACCCCCTTCTCAGTCCCTACCCCGTCGGGCACATAACTTCCAGCGTTTTACAAGGTGTTAAAGTACAGAGGTTATATTTTCTCAGCCTTAAAAAAAAAACCATTGTTAATTTAACCCTCAGTAATCTTATTTCACTTCTCTGCCCTTGCTGTCTACAGCCCTGGCAGATTTTTTTAAGCCAGCTGTTGAAAATAACCTAGTTTAAAGAGTTCACAGCTGAACGTGAGGGATTCATCATTATATATTTACTGTCTGAGGCTGATATAGCTGTAAGGTTTTTCAGATGCCATTGATCTATTGCGCATGTTCCCTCCCCGGGTTGCAGGACGTGCTTCTATTTGCATAAGGCCCTGGGCAAGGTTCTTTCTTGCATTGATTGGCCTGTCCAAGGGAGCCTGATGTGCTCCTGCATTGATCACCCTGTCTTTTCTTGGAAGGCAGTGTTACGCCGAGTTCATCTCAAACATTCTAGGGAGAAGGGAAAACTTTACTGCAGATGTCTCAATTTTATTCAGATGTTCCTTTGAGTATAGGCCTTTCCTTTTTTTTTTTTTTTTTAGGATAAGTATTTTTGCCTTTTTTTTTTTTTAATTTGTATGTGTTTCTGCAGTTATAGCACAGCATAGACCAGAGTGTACTGAAAAGCTATGTTAAATAAAATCACCATTATGTACACCATTTATTCCATGCTGTGTTTTTTTTTTTTAAACAATGCCTATAGCTTCCAGCAAAAATCAAAACTACTCTCTCTTCAAAGAGTTTGCAATTATAAGTGGAGACTTAATCTAAGACTGTGTGTGCTGGTGTCTTTGCTTAGATTAATATTGTCAGTTTGTAACTTGCGTGATTTGTACTTCAATTTTCTTCAGTCTTACAAAAGTATTAAAAAATGGCATCTTCAGAATAAAACTGCAGTTGGATTTTGGCTTTCTGGAGCTGTGCTTCAAAATGAATCATGTAGGTAAATTGCTGAGCAGAGTGATGATTGATCAGCTCTGTGTTGATCAGAGAGGACAAATACCTCCTTACAGTGTCCTTGTTGTTACTGACATGGTATGTCAGGGGCTGGCTTTCAAAACCCAGGTTTGGCAGCCCGGTTCTTGGCTCACCCTTGTAGGGGATGGAGCTTTTCAATGTCTCGTGCAATAACAACCCATATTCAGGAGCTCTGAAATCCACCGCTGCAATTTCCAAGAGCCACATATTTGTCTACGTGCCTAATTGTGGGAAAAATACCCGTTATTATTGTCCGCCAAACCTATTTCTGTGGTCAGAAAATTGACATGTGGACTTTCCCATGGGTACAGGTGAAATGCAGTTATACCCAAAGGGTGGCTCATCTCTAGTGAATAAGTTGACGTGTGAACTTTACCAAGCACGTGATGGTACTGCATGTTGGTGAAAAATAAAATCTTACAATAGCGTTCCTGTCCTACAGAGCACTGAGCAGCACAGAGCCATTTCTTCACCATTTTTAAAAAATTTACTATTGATATTTTTGTGGGTGCTGTAGAATTTTCTTCAAAAGAAGTATTCAGAGATACACAGCTGAGATCATATTAACACTATTACATAAATTACGCAGGGTTTTTTTTATCACTTGGATTATAGTTTCATGTCTTTCACAGAAGCAATAATGTATTGCATTGTGTTGCGATACTTTGGCTTAGGGAACATATTCCTTTGGTCATTCGGTAAAACAAAACTTAGATAAGTATAATTCAGGTAGCGTATATGAAATTTCATCTTCATTATCATGCAAATGCAGTGAGAATGTAACATTTCCCAAGATGTCATTTGACTATTAGGATCTTTAGAAAATGGCCTCTCAAAGCCACAAAGCTAATATTCCAGAAGAAAGCTATATAATACCTAAAAATTGTCTATCCTTATTCTATATGAATAACAAATGTAATAGGACAGGCCATTATTAAAATTGCAAAAGAATGTGTTGACCTATTGGTACAGAGGATCTTTTCTGATTTTTGCATCGATGATGAATTCTGAGCTTTCCGTAGCATAGAGGATGAACATGCAAATACAGATTTCAGAAATCTGCAGGGAAAAAGAGTTGGATAGTAACTGGAAATCTGTTCTGTTTTGTTGCAGTATATAAATGAAATCGGTGCATATTTATACCGATAACTATTTTGTTCTATGTAGCGATATTCTATGCGAGTGTTACATATATTGTGTGCCTGCATTGTGCACAGATTGTGCATCTGCAACACTTTTCACTTATTTTAAGCTGTCTTTTGCTGATATTTGAGTCAATGAACATAGAAGATGGGCATGGGCTAAATATGAGCTAAACTCTTAAGTGGGGAGTGGAACTTGCTTTTAATTCTGAAATAAAAGAAGAGTCTGAGTATCTCGTAGCAGCCCATTATCTGTGTTATTCAGTTGAAAAATGCTGGACTTGCTTATATGCATGAACTATGCAGGGCAACAACACCCAAAAAATCTCTGGTAGTAAAAGGGATCTCTTTCCAACAGCTTCAGTTTTGAAAAAGAAGGGGTGAGACACGATTGTTTATAAGCAATTAAAATGACGAAAAGAAATCTAATCTCTTACTTCAGGTAGAAATACTCTGTGGAAAAAAAGTATCCATAGCATGCATAGCATTGTGCTGTTAAACAAAGTGGATGCCTTAGAAAAACGTGATGAAGATGTATATAGGCACTTCCAGAGTTTCTGATACCCTCCGTGGATGTCGTATAGTGAGATTTTTCTCAGCAGATATTTGCAGCCCCAAATGATGTTCTGGATGTGTTGAAATAAGTGTTTTGAACAGGGTTTTATAATTGCTTGATTGCTGGGCACTATCTTCAGCATCAGGCATACGAGTCCTTTTATTGACAAGGTCTGAGTAAAATAGAGCAGCACAAAGTAAAAACATGTATTTTTAAGGTGTTCTGTGAAACATACAACTTCTGTGGCAAAAAGTGATATTTTTCAGATGCAGGGCAAATGTTTTCAAAACAAGTATACAAAGAATGAAATTCCAAAGTCTGTGGGTTTTTTATTTTTAGTTCGTAAAACTGTAGTATTTAGAGACTGGAAAAATTACAGAGGATGTCTGAAGTGTCATCTCCCATGTCACTGAGACATTTTCATTTTACAAGCACGTTACTGAAGATAAGAGGTGGTTCTGTGTTGTTTTGCTAGAGAGATCTTTTCAAAGTCCAGGTAGTGCTAATGTCACAGATACCATGCAGCAATTAAAAATGTTTCCTGCTACTTCCTTCCCACCTAAACATTTTTACTCTCCGTGTATCGTACATACATGATATCTGCCCTTCGCTCAAAACCTTTTGATGATCTAACTGGCAAACTTCCATCACATGCAAGACACCCTCGTGCATTTTTTAAAAGACATTAAAGTTTATTTCTGCCCCCCCCCCCTTTTTTTTAAAGGTAAAATGGGGTGTTTAAATGACAAAGACTTGATCAAGAACTCCTTGACACTTGTGATCTGGTGCAGCAGTCTGAGGAGGGAATTGATAGAGCCTCCCCGTCTCACTCCAGAAATGCTGATTTTCTGTCATCTTCGTATTTTGAGGAGAGGCTGCTCTGGGTGCGATACAGACTACTTAGCACCAGATTTAGTGGGGTCACCGTCTGAGCCCTACTTTATTGCTGAAAGGGTAATGAGTGGTTGTGTTCGTAAGAATAATGCGTAATAAAGACGAAACAATTAGAATCGTCCTACTCTGCAGACTTTCATGTTGCTTCCCACCGCCTCTCTTTCTCCAGAAAAAAAAAAAAAAAACAAAACAATTGTCCTATTTAAGTAGAGGCTAAATCCTTATTTGGCTGGACAAAACTGATTTTTATTGTACGGCGTAGAAAATAATGATGTAAGTTATTATTTGCATTGCTTTGGATTGCACTTCTTTTGTATGTACTTGATATGGTTTTGTATTTTGCAGCATTCTGCTAAGTACAATCTAAGTGAAGTTTTTTACTCTAATTGTGAAGCAAGTGCTATAGAAAAAAGAAATTTGAAATTTCAATGTCACTATATTTGGTAGATTCACATGAATCTGTGGAAAGGGATAGCAAGTCTATAGTTTGTAACTGCACAAAATTAAAATTAGTTATATAATGCGCATTCCTCGAGATACCTTATTTTGAAAGAAAAAAATCCTTCTGCCTTCTGCTTCTCTTTCATACATACTAAAGTAACTTTTCGCAGTTTAAACAAATATTTCTAAATCAGGTAGTTCAGGAGACGCATCCCACAGGAAAAAGCATCCGCTTGCATTCAGTAAGCCAAATGCATACAGGCATATGCCACAGTTTGCTGTTCTGTGCGTCTCCCTGCCCGCATACATCTTCACACGCGATTACACGTAGTGCGTATTATTGGTATAAAATTCTTAATAAGTTTTAACAGGGTAATTTCTATAGCATCAAAGACCTATTGATGCTGGTAATGCAGGAGGTGTGTTTCAGTCCTTCCCTGTTTCCCCCTGACCTCTCGCACATCGACACACTCCCCTTCAATCATTCTTTTTCCACCCAGCTGTATCCCAAGTGAAACTTTCCAGCCTGTCAGCAGCAAACCATCGTCGCGTAGCCCTTGCATGGCAGCGTGCATCCCTTTCCTCCCTTTTCTGCTAAGCCAGTGCGCCGCAGCCACACACTCCAAACAGCAGAAGTGCCCAGGTCCCAAAAAAGCCTCCATTTTGATTTTAACCCTCCTTGCAATGCAGAGAGAATGAGTAATGCTGAGGGGATGTCAGTCTTCGGGTTCCTCTTTTCTTTTGCTGGTGTCATTCACGCCACGCACATGCCCACGCAGGGCTGCGCCTGGTGCGTGCACTCCCTGTCCTCAAATGAACAGCGCGCGGCCTGAACTCGGAGTAAATAACAACTGCTTTCCTCTGCAAAATTAACTTTTGTCGGCCAGCCTAAAGTGTACCCCCGTGTCACATTTTCTGCAGTAGGTTGACATCCTCAGGCACGAGGGATCAAGCAGTGCTACGGCAAGCGACCTTGTCTTTTCTTCTCTTCCTTAAAATAGCTGTTAGCATCCTTGTGCATGAGAGGGGAAAATAATAAAAACTTTCTTAACGTCTGTAATATGTAACTGCTCTCTCACCTCCCGCCTCCCAAACTATTTTGTGCTGAGCTGAACCATGCTGGGGTTTGGGACGGGTTCCCCAGGCGGCAGCACCATAAGTCTCCTGAAAAAATATTGATAATAGCCATAGATGCAGCATCTGCTGTAAAATGTAGTTGAATTATTTCAGATGCTGTTGCTAACTTTTTCAGAATGCTAAATTACTGCTAAAATGTAATGACAAAAACTTCCAAATCCATTTTTTATGGCTACATTCTCAAATTAAGCCTAAATGTGTATATGCCATTTAGAGATTTTTAATGAATCCTATGCAATTAAAGTTTCATCGGCAATTGTACCCTAATAGTTATTGTAAGGTGTCTAAATACGTATCTACTGTCATTCTGAACACTGCATTCCCAGCCATTTGTCTTTTAAACTAATGCATATTTGCCACCTTCACTTTAAACAGGAATCAATTTATAATGCACATTGTAATCTTTTCGTAAAAGCCTAATTATGTACATTGCTTTTTAAAATGCAAGGATGGGAATAAATGTCTATTAATGCTTTACATGGAAAAACAGAATACAAACATCTTGTGATCTGAATATATTTATAAATAGTCACTTGCACTTTTTATGCAAATGAAACTGGGCAGCACTGTCAGGCTTCAATTTTTTTCTTTTTTTTTTTCTTACACTATTATAAGAATGGCTTATTTGACATCTCATATATGTCTTTTTGTAATGTTCAAGGCTTGTTCCATGCACCTGTAACTGGTGCCATCTTGTATCATTCTTTTATACCTTTTGTCTTTGTTTCCTTATTTTATTGCCTGTACTTCACGGAGGACATGAATGCTAATGAACATATGACGTATACCATCATTCACAAGATGAACAGATAGCTTTCTCTCTTTGTCAAATGTTTATGCAGTAAAATGAAAAATTAAACAAACCTAGTGTGACTCCATTGTGATTTCAGCTTAAATAAAACACATACTGAAGTTTTGTAGAATTTTTCCTGTCAGAAAGAAATTTTTGAGAGTGCTAAGGGACTATTTTTTATATCCAAAGAGTAAAGTTTGAGGTAATTTGCTAAAAGGCGTAGAAGTTATATTACAAAATTGTTGATACTGGACCGTAATAAAGTCTCAATAGTGTTAACCTCCAATTAACAAAAAAAGGGGGGAAGATGTCAAAACACTCATTACAGGTTTAATTATAATTTCTGATTGATTCGAAACCTTCTGACTGTGTTCTGGCCGCTCCAATTTATCCATTCAGCCCATGCTGCCCGTATTGTGTATTCAGCAGTTCCTATTAGACATCTTCACAGTGAGTGATTCTGCCGGGCTTTCTGACACCCGCTTTCATGCATGGCCTGCTGCTCCGCGCCGAAATGTTTTTCTGAGCCGCCTGCAACGTTAAAGACATCTTGGCCATGTCAGGCTCAGTGCGTGCGCACGTGTGTGCACACATACATGTGCATATACACGGACATGGAATAATAAATGAGTACACCCGTGCCCACGCACACGCACTCAGGCACACATATGCGCTGTATATAACGCGCGTTGCGTTGGCGTGCAGCGTTGCGATGCGTGCCGGCGGGCGGCAATGCCTGGCCGTGGCCGTGCACACGCGTAGCCGGGCACACGCGTAGCCGGGCACACACGTAGCCGGGCACATGCACCGCCTGCTCCCACGCGTGTTCACGGGCGGGGGTGCTCCCGGGCTGCTCCCGGCTGGTCCCCGCCGCGCCGGGGGGGCCCACGGCAGCCGGTGACACTAGAGGGCACTGCGTGTCCTCGGTTGCAGCATCCTTCTGGGACAGCGAGCAGAACGCGGCTGAATCCCGCGCTCTTCCTTTAATTAACAATTGCATTCTTATTAAGAAATTCTAAGCTCGTTAATTCATTGTTGTTTTGTTTTTAGCCTTGTGTTAATATAATGGGTGGAGTCATCAGTACTCGCAAACAAATACCAAATCAAGCGTCCCATACAGTAACAATTTTTTAAAAAAAAAAAAAAAAAACTCAAAATGTCATTCTTGGCAAAGCCAGAAGGCTGAGTTTGCCCTGCGATGGGGTTTAGATCCCCTGCCAGCTGTGCTTCCAGCCAGCCAGTGTGATGCACAGCGTTAGAGACACGTCGGGTAGAGTACTGAGGAGTTAGGGTGATTTATTTCAGCAAAGGTCAAGAGAAGGATAAGCAGAGGACAAGAATAGGAAGTTTAAAGACTGCATCTTCAGTATGTGTAAAACGTGTATCATTTACATTACCCTTGGAAAAATGTTTCTTAATTATAGTACACAAAATCACCTAGTTTGCTGTTCCAAGTTCAAATGATTCTCCCCTTCATGGGCTCTTTTAACAGTGTTATTTTGGATGGGATTTAAAAAAGATCCTGAATAGTCATGTTCATCGGATTAATAAAAACAGGCATCATTTCACAAACATCGGAAAAGTAATAGCAGTATTATACATTTTATCAAAATAATAACGTCTAAGCTCAGTGTGAAGACACCAAGCGTTGCTATTAGCTTGTCCATGTCTTCTGCAGTCAGCAAAGCGCTGTAAGGAGCCCTGCATGCTGGCCAGGTCAGGCGTTTTTCTTTGCTATGAAATTCCAGCACTCAAGTTCAAGAGATTAAGTACTGTGGCTTAAAGCACCGTCCATTGCTTAAGCCACCATTTGGGACTGGGCCCTATATGAAATCTGGTCTGGTTTTTTGTTCTATGTCTCTGGTGTTTATCCGAAATATTTCCTTCTGGTTAATTGTTGCTAACTTTCAGTGAGTGTATAAATTTTCTCACACCAAGTATTCATAAAAGTGTGTAGTTAAGAGCTGCTTTGCCTGATTGCTGCAAATGACCTCTTAGTTGAGGCGATGGGTGTTCATTGTAGCTAAAGTTTTTTCCACATATAAGTTCTAATTTTCAGCTATTTGAAACATAATGATTTTCCTACATAGAAAAGTAATTTTTTAATAAACTTCTAAAAGACTGTCCTAGCCAGAACTCATGGCTATTAAAAGGCAAGCCGGTATAACAATAGGTTATATTTTGTGCAGAGTGAATTGAAAGTATTTTATTTTAGTCCAGCAGAACTGCTTGCAAATGTCAAAATGTTTTTGAGCCATTCTAGTTCTTAGCAATGTATTTTTAAAGAGTAGAGTGAGTATATAAATTTCTGAAAAATCCTCCTGGAAGTTACTGCACAACTCCAGAGGATAGTATCACATGTTTATTATAAATATGTAGGGTTTCTAATTATTTCTGTATAATCACATAGTAGTCTTGGACAGTCTGGTCTCCTACCTGATCTTTAGTAGTAGGTCTGTCATTTAACAAGAGCAAGCATCACCTAGTTTTGCTTTATCGGTTCATAAGCAAAAAGACAAAAAAATGTTTAATCAATACGGAACAACTCTTTTTGCATTCACCATTTTATAATTTGAAATCTTATTTTGTGCGTACTAACAGTCTACAAGCAGTGAGATGCCAGAACTGCTATAATAGGATTTTCCCCCTCCTAGCAGGATGTTGCTTATGGCTATAAAAAGTTAATTTCAGATCCTGATACACTTGCATTAATTTTTGAGACATTGGCTGAGTGTAGTACAGCAAAGAATAACACAAACACCGCACCGCTATGCTGTAGCTAATCGTTTATTACCTCCAGCCAAAGGAAGCGGTGTTAATGTGCAGGCCACAATGTCTGCAAAAAAGAGGTAGGAAACTGGCAGAAAAGGTCTCCCAGATTTCTTCCTGAGGGTCCTGAGAAGAGGACCGAGAAGGAAAAGGAGAAACAATAGCTTCATCATCTCTTAAAGGCTATTTAAATGGGTCTTGCCGTACTTGGGAGATCCTGTTTGTGCATTAAAATAATATTTGATGATGGGACTATAACACTTACCAAACTGTCCTGCTTCTGAATGAGAAAACGCATCTTCGTGGTTGTTTAAAAGTATGATTTATGTATGAAAAACAAGCGATTTAGATGCTTATCATCTGCGATACACACCGTACCTCGGTAATGTGTTTATATTCTTTGGAGTATTTGCTGACAAAAGGAGCATGTTGTCTCTTCGTTTGCCAGTGAGGGATCTGTTGACTCCACAGCTATGTAAAAACCTCTCATCAGCACCTATTTTAATCAGCAAGAACTTTACTATAAATCATTATCAGAAAAAGCATTGTGCTACACTTTTATACCAATACATTTATTTTGAAATTAATAGGGAAAAATAATACAGAGCCTGTGCTTGAGATGGGCTAATAAGCGTGCCCATGAGACTTTCCTTTTTAAGCACTAAATGAAAGCTTTTGCATTGCTAACAGGCTACAAAAGTTGCTTAGGTAATAAGACTCTCTTTCTCTTATCAGTAAAAAAGAAAAGGGGAGGGATGGGATGGCTCAAGGGATTGGTAATCAGATTACAAAGTCTTTCACTTCTAGGTCACTGGTTCAAATCTGCCCCCTGTTTAGTAGTGACCAAAAGCTGTTCCCAGCTGATGGCTTTTCAGTAGCCTTTGTGCAGTGCATTAAGCGATCTGTATCCAATGTCTGGTGAAAATCACTCCTAGCTGTTGCATTGGGAGTCTCAACTCAGACCCATTAAGCAGGAATAAACGACCTGCTCACGCATTGAAGGGTTTGGTGGTTTATTTTCCAGAAAATAATTTTAATAAGTTAGCGGAGCAGTGCAGCTGAATCTGCACTGTCACAGCTGCTCTGGGCTTCAACAGCAGACCCTGCTTCCCAGCACTGCCACTGTCACTTTCCACTAGCATTGCTTTCTAAAGAATTGTTACCAGCTTACTTAAGAACTGGACTGATATCTCTTAATTTGAGCCGCATGGTATCACTCCAATTTACTTTCATATTAGGCTAAAATAGATAAAATCATAATTGCAAAAAAAATGAGAAGTAAAAAGAAAATTACTAAATTTGTTCATCTTAGAAGAAATATCATACTTATTAGTAAAATTGATTTTGACATATAGAGTGTGAAAACATTTTTATTGATGGTGTTAGTGCTGCAGTAACTCTGTGGAAGCTATGAGACTTCAACTGCGGTAGGCTCCCATGCTATATGTGACTAATACCTCTACAGTGTGCTCAGATAAATGTTGGAAGAGCAGCTTTATAAAATGAAATACTGAAAGCAAGGGAAAAGAGAGAAAATTCCCCAGTACTTGCAAAAGATCCCTTTGGAGTTTACATTTTCTAGTGCTTACTGTCAGATATTTAAATGATAGGTTTATAGACTTTGCTCTTGTCAGCATTTTGAAGTGCTATTTTCCTTAAGGTAGGGGAGTGCTAGAGGACACTTGCTATAAAGGGAATGTAATTTCTGGTTCATTAATATATGAACGTGAAACAATGACTGTCTACTGTATGTGCTCTGTACATTTCTATGGAAATCACACAATTTAGAGGTGTGTTTATGTCCATAGGGATGCACACAACCCATTATAAAACTATGACTTTTTCCCCAAAACTAGCCAAAGGAAAACTGTCTTTCTTTTGAGACAGCAGGCACGCTGCATATACATTGCAGTAGATATTTATGTACAGAACTAGATATTTCATCAATCCTAAATGATATTTCATCAATCCAAGCCTCATTGGATCAAACGGATCACATCAGCCAGCTCCGTCATTACTTGCATAAACTTTGGAGTTTGCTGATAACACCTCAACCTGGGAAAATAAAACACATGCACATGCTGAGCAGAGCTTGGTGGGGTACCACCAAGTGGGATAAACATCTGGTGCAGGGCTGGCACAGGTCTTTGCTCTCCCAAGAGTTCCTTTCCAGCTCCTGGTGTTCAGAGTGATCTGCCTAACACACTTATGGCTTCACCTTTGAAACCGAAGCTGAAAAAGTGTGCTGATAAAACCTGGGTACCGCAACACATGTTCATTATCCATGTTTTGCAAGAATGGCTTGGGCGGGATGTATTGCCACTATTTTCATACTTGGCCTTCAACGGCCAAGCTAGCTGGCTTGCGATGCAATGCGATCCCCTCCGGAAACCACAGCAAGTGCAGAAAAAAAAATCCCAAATGATGTATTTATGATCCAAAACACACCATCCGCATCTAATAATGTTTTGATATCTGATGTCTCGGAGACTTGGAGCAGCCACTTTGTCCCACCAGAAAGCTCAGGCTGTCTGAGCTCCTGCAGGAGCCGTGTCTCTCCATGTCCTAGCACCAGGGTGTTTTGTGAGCTGTTCACAACCTTTTGCTCAAGCTTACTTGCACCTGCATCTCGCTCCGCCTTAGCAGGGGAGTGATCGAAGGTTAGCCATACAAGAGGTGAGGGTGAAGGACTGCCAGCTTCACGGGGCTGTTTGGTCCAGCAGTGCAGGCTTATAAGCCAAAGCTATTCATTTCAGAAGTTCACACAAAGGTTACAGGAGAAAAAAAAAATTAAACTGAAAACATTGGCGGCACAGCTGTTGTTAAGCTTGGGAAAGCTTCCTTTCAAGTCTGGTGTGAACCTTCACTCCCTTTCCACAGGGGAAGCTGGTTTTTTTTGCAGTGGTTAGCTCGGGTCCTCTGCTCCGAGGCTGCACCAGAGTGCTTTAGGAGTAAGCAGACTTGGGATGGGTTCAGCAGAGTAAGGTTTGTCTATACTTCAGGGGAGTTGGGATTTTAATCGTTAGTTTAGAAAGGAATTTAGTTAAACTGAAGTAACCTCCCAACGAGGCATTTGTCCTGGTATAACAATGCTTCTTGGTGCAGCTTAAAAGGACCTTTATATGGCTGTAAGTGCGTGCATATAGATTGAACTGTGATTTAGCACTATGTATGTTTCTAAAGTATGTTATAAACTGATGCACTCCATTGGTACAACTCCCTCCCAAAGTGTGCAGAAGCCTTCAGGTTTCCCTGTCCGGTGAGTGGGCTTATCTATCCAAGTACTGGAGATGTGACCAGGGTCTTGTCTTTATAAGAGGATGGATCTGGATATCAAGGCTCCCAGAGACAGGAGCTGTGAACAGTATTTGTTGTTGTGGTCCAGTTACATGATGACTTTCAACCGATGGTAGGATACAGCCAGGCTCCTCATGGCAAGGGGTTGCTCGCTGGGACCCCACGCTGACCTGGGGAAGCTGTGGTGGTGGTGCTGGTGGTGAAATAAAGATGTGGAAAACCTATCCAAGTGTGTTTCATCACTGAAGAGGACTTTGGAGGAAAAGGAGCAGAAGTAAAGCTCTCAGTTGCCTTTGGTTTTAGCGTTGCTTATGAACCTTACAAGATCAGAGGGTCATGGGGAATATCTTGCTAGTGATGTGTAATGGTTTGGAAATAAACACCAGGGGTGGCTCCAGCTCCCTTTGATCTAACTAAATGGCTATTATGTATATTCTGTTTAACTTACTTTAAAATTAGGCAAAGAGCATACAGGAATGCTTCTCTCTGTGCTAGATGCTTAAACTTCCAACTGTGTGTTCAGGACCAAACAAAAGGAAAATGGTTCTCTTTCAAGGAGCTTATCATTTGGTAGATATATCACACAAAGCAGGCATGAAATGCTGTGGGAAAGAGGGACTGACTTTCTACCTTATCCCATGTTTTTAACATTTTGAATTTTTATTGATGAGGGCCAGAATTTGCAGATTTCACACAGTGTCTTTTGCTTTCCATGATATCTGTGAGTTATTTTTTTTTGAAGTGAGACTTCTTAAGTCGAAAATGATGAGCTCTTAGCTTAAAAAGATGGGTAAGTAGTTAAATCCACAGCAGGCCTTTTTTCAAAGTACACCAGAAACTTCGGAGACTGCAGAAAGTTTAGCAGACGTTGCTTGTGCTTTAGTGCAGGGCTGGCTGATCTTCACAGTCCTGCGGCATCCTGACAAGATCCCCAGAGATCCCATGGTCACAGGACGAGGCTGCCATTTTGTCAGGTCCTACCTGGTGGCCCAGAGACATTTGCCACAGCAGCCCTGCCTGGCTGGCTGCTCCTGCGGTGAGAGGGGAGGGTTGCCCAGTGTTCTCCATGCCATCTCAGCTTGCCCACTGGTTAGTGGGCCAGGTTTCAGGAGCCAGCCAGTGTGCCTTGGCTGACAGTTACGGGAAAGTCTTGGTCTGGCAACCTGGGTGCAACCACCAAAGGCAGAGTCCAATCCAAAGTTTTCAGGACGATTTCTCCATTTCCTAACACACATGAAAATAAACGTGCACCGCTCTTAATGTGCCAGAGTCTCTCTTCAAGGCTTGTGAGTACGAGAGCTTAGGTTACTTCACTAAAGAAGAACTGCATGTGATAAATGAGTACCTTCCTACATGGGAAGCTGGGATTTTTCAGTGCTTTTGTGCAGCATCCATTGTCCTGACATGTAGGCATGACAGCACTCATTACACTAAGAAATTACACTCCTCGTTCTTCTGTTGACTCATCACTACCTGGCATCACTTCTCTGACTAATGTCATAAGTACTCAAGGATGATTTGTGGTATTTGACTAGTGGGCTTGTGCTGAGGGAGATGCAGAGCAAGTAGCACATGGGTCTCCTGTAACATTATGCAGCAATAAATGATGTGAGCAAGCTGATGACCAGGTTGGTCCAAGATCACTGAGCAGGCCAGGAAGACAAACAAAGGAAAACTTCATGGCACTGAGACAGCATCCTGGTCCCGCACCCTATTTCCGTGTCCAGGGATGCTGAGGTGTAGGTTGTGTGTTGTGGCTCTCCAGACCTGCTGGAGAGCTGGTCCATGCCTGATGTCTTCGGAGGGTGGAAAATCTGGGCTTCCTTTGCCAGTACCTCTGTGCCTGGTGGCTACTGGCGCAGGGCATGGATCAGACATTTAAGTATTAGTGTGTCCTGTTTATGAGAGTCTGTTCTGTACTGAATTGGAAGATCCTTATCTGAATTGTTTGTCATATTAAATTAGTTATACATCCTTCAGGCTGCTTTACAAGGCCCTTCTGTGTATGAAAAATGTTCTCCTCCTTGGAGCCTTCTTAGCGTTGCTGCTACTTTCCCATCTCA
Source organism: Theristicus caerulescens (assembly GCA_020745775.1). NCBI lineage: Eukaryota > Metazoa > Chordata > Aves > Pelecaniformes > Threskiornithidae > Theristicus > Theristicus caerulescens. The sequence continues at coordinate 84,398,723 of CM036583.1, read as the reverse complement.
CAACTGGGTGGAAAACCTAGTTTGATATCTGATGGCATGTCCAATGTCAGATAAAGAGCACTGATAAAAAATTATCCAGTATTACCCCTTCTGCTTTATTGTTTTTTCAGACTGAGAGGTTGTTGGTCATATTGTGGTCTGCTTGGTGTAATTTGGTTTTCTGCCACATGTGCACATACTTTTTTGGTGAAGGAGTGTGCACGCAGCAGCAGCATTTTAGTGGGAAAGAAGAGGGAAGCTGCTGTTCCTCTCTTTTGGTTGTCTGCAATAATAAATCACAATTTGCCATTCCCAAACTGCGAAGAGAGTTATCTCCATGAGTTTGTGTGACTGCAAAAGTTCCAGTTTACATACCCTCTTGCTCAGAGACCTTGCCTGTGGAGAGACTTTTCCTTCCTGAAGTTACTCAGAGGTTGCAAGAGTCGAAGCTGAGGCTTCAAAGGACAGGAAGAGTGAGTGTTGTCTTATCCTCTGGCTGAAGTGGAAATCCAGCTGTCTGTGTTTAAATAACAAGGGCGTCAGACTCCATGTCCATCTGTGAGGTGCTCAGCTTAACACTCAGCTTTTCTCATTTTCTTTTCTTTTTTTTTAAGTCTGGCCTTTTAATAAAAATTAATACATAGGCTGACATGTTTGTGTACACATATGATAAAATAGGGGCAACTTCTTAAATAAATGCTTGGTCCTTGTTCAGCCAACATCCAGAAATCTGTGGAGGATTTGCCCTTCTTGATGTTAAACCAGTGCAATTCCCTCTGTTTCTGTAGGTATAAAATGAAATATAAGGAAACTGACTATTTCATTGAAAAATACACCAGCATGAGATTTGCATAAAGCTGTAATAAGTTTTCTATGTACCATTCAGGCAGAAGCAATGAAGAAGTAATGCCATTTTACCCTGTTGTATTTGATACTTAACATGTAAAAACAGTTATTTACTTGATTGTTTCACATTCATTTCACTAATATGATTGTTCACTTGTAGACTGAGTTCTGGATTTACACATTTATTAAAACATGAGAAAATTACTTCCATAACTTACTTCAGGCCACGTTTTTCATTAGATATGAACCATTACCTTCGTGATGGTAAAATATAAAAAAAAAAAAAACCAACCCCTTGTATCATTTCATTTTCAAGCCTTGTGTATTAATGTTTTTGTAACACACTGATTTTCAGGAGCAGTTTATTTCAACTAATTTGTCATCACAAAGATTTAAGATCACTGTATTTTATTTAACTTTATCTGAGTAAATAAATTTCCAAGAACCTGCATATTCTGGTTCAAGGCTTTTTAGAGGTTTTCATCCCACATGATGCAAAGGAGGAGCCCAGCAAGACAGGCTAAGAGAAAATTACTTGTTTTATTGATCCATTTTATATGCATATTCGTTACTTAGATACAGCAAAGCTAGTCCACTGTAATTTAAAAGATGTTCAGCTCAAGCAAGTACCTTAGGAAGAACTTTTCTCCTGGTGTGAGAAGTGTTTATTTCTGTCCAGCTCCACTTCCTAATTGATTTGAAATCACCCAAAATAACAACCTCAGAGATGTTGACCAGGCTCGAATCCCCAGGGCTGAAAACGGTGGCAGCGCGGTGCCTGACTGGGGAGCAGATGAGTGTCTCTGCCCTGGAGCAGTTGCATCCCTCAGATGGGTGGACCAGATGGCCGAGGTTGGTAGCAGCATCAACAACCCAGCTTCTATCTGCTGCCTCCCTTTAGCGGAGCTCATACAAGCTGCGAGCTACCGTGGCGAGTCTGACAGGCGGCAACTGGAGGAGTCGCCATATCTCAATCATCTGTCTGCACCCCGAGACCCTGCTCCTCCCTAGTCTGGAGCTTCCTACAACTCCCATCAACAGGAAGAAAACTGGCGGGGTTTGAAAACTCACTAATATTTGCTCACCGATAGGTCTCAGGTGGCATTCGACACCTGATAAAATGGCAGCCGTGCATCACTGCAAGGGGTTGACTGTGCACCCACTACTGCTCTTAAATGATGTTAAACTGTCCCTAATGGCTGCAAGATCAAGCTGAAAGTCTGGCACTCAGTGTACATTCAAACAAGGAAATGTGTTCAGAATGATGACTTGTGATTTGCCCATGCTCGGAGCTGACTAGGGCTGTGAAAGTCTCTGTGAAAAACTGAGCCCAGGCTAGCAAGTATGGGGCAAGAGGCTGAGAGCGCTCCCAGTTTCAAGCAGAGACACCTCTGCTTTCTAGTCCACATAGATCTTGACCTTTTTTGATGGTACAGCACTTTGAAATTTCAGTCATGGGTCTAGATGGTTCTGATTAAGGCGGTTTACGTAGTTTTGTTTTCTTTTTATTTATGTGATTTTATTTATTTGATTTGATTTTATTTTACTTTATTATTTTGTTTCAAACTAGGCATGGCACTCAAATAGCTATCCCGTGCTTCAGAAATCCAGGTAAACCAAGAAAAAGCAAAGCTGTGACCTACAACATAACTGTTTTACTGGCAAAGATGTATCAGCTAAGAGCTTGAAAAAAGCCTTGGCCACCCCAGCCAAGATAACTCTGTTAGCAAAACCTCTAGTGCAGGTTTTGTGTAGCTGTTCTAAGAGAGGAATGCTCTTGCTGGCCGAGCTCATGTCATTTGGAGAGGTGATGCAGCCTCCTGCCAGAAAACCTCCTGCATCTCTATTAAGAGGATGCTGCTGACACAGACACATGGTAGAGCCAGAGCAGCAAAGGATCTTCTGCTGTGCTGGAGTTTTAGGCGTGATCATGCGCTCATAACATCTTCCACTACCCAAGTCCAAATTAACTGTGAATACAAAATGAATACAGTTTAGCGAACTAAGTGGATTTTTCAAATGTGATTTTCCTGGGTCTCATGTACGGCAGTGGACATACCCAAACTACCTTTAAACAACCCGACTCAAGTATCAGATGCCCTTCAGCATTAGTTCTGCCAACTACTGCACATGCTAAATTTAGACTGCTTCCTGGCAGCATGAATTGGCCCTTGTGGAACTCCACGTTCCTAAGACCGGACCATTTTTGAGCTTGTATGTTAGAGTCAAGCCAAGGTCTCCCTGCTGCAGTCAGCTGCATAGGAACATTAACACTTAAACTGATCAGGCTTCACTCTCTGTTCCTAGCTGAGATAGGTAGAAGTTGTTGACCCTTCTAAACTTTATTTTCATGTCACTGAGACATAGAGAGATTTCCCTGGCTCAGATCTCCAGTTTTGGGATGGCAGACTGCTGCTGTCAGGAGGGAGTACCAACTGGCTGACTCCAGCTAGACCCAGCTGCTCCAGACCTCCTTTCCTGACTATCACTGTGGTTCTCCAGCAGCCCAAAGGCAAATATCTCAGCGGCCTTCATCACTGAAATATGTTTAGATGCATTAAAAAAGGGGTTGGTTTTTCTTTGCTTCAGTTGAGCTTTTGATGGGAAGAGCTTGACTAAGCCCTCTTGTATAACATAGATTTTTGGTCTGCAAGGAAACTGTCTGCAGAATGCCAACATTTTGTGCTCCAGACCATGGAGGATGCCCCTTCCACCAGTTTGTTTTGGTTTGAGCTGTTGTGGGTGAGATGTAGGGGACCCATTCAAAGATTTTTACCCACACAGTACCATACCAGTTTATGTTATATGATGGGCTTTCTATTGAACTGTTAGGCTTCGTTCATACTAGACAAATTGCTGGGAGGTTTGGAAGCAAGGTGAGCCAGCATCCCTACCCGTGATCCTGTTGCAGCTATTAGCACAACCGCCTGTGTTTGGCAATTTGGTGTTCTCCACGTTATTACAGGTCCTCGAAGGCTTTTCTTCTGTAAGCTCTCTGTCGTAAGACACTAGGGACAAGAGAAGCGGGAGAATTGCATTATTAAGTTTAAAGTTTTAATAAAGCTGAAGCCTGAGGCTTTTATACTAGAGAGCCATGAGTTTTATTTGCACTGTTCACAAAATAACACCAGCGGAATTTTGTGTACGGAGGTTTTTTGTTGTTTTTTTTTTACTGAGCTATGCGTAAGGGAGATAACCGCTATGCTTTTTTAATCTTGAGTCATTTTAGAATTACATATTTTTCTAATCATGATCAATATTAAGAACTTATACCCCCAGTGTAAGGTATGTGTGGAAATTTTCAGTAGAAGTTCTGCAACAAAAGTTGGTTTACAGTGTGAACTGTGACAAGTCCTAGACTCCAGACGCTCTAAAGCAATCTGTTCTAATATGTTCATGTGTTGTTATTACTGTTGCAGTGTGATTTATTGCTATAGAAAGCTATCACAATTGTAGATGTAACATCCAGTAGATCTTTGAACAAAATACCAGAAAGTACTCGGCTGTGGTCATTCTGTGATTGTATCTCTGCAGATATTTTCTTTTGCTGTTTAAAAATTGGTGTGCATCAGATGCTTTGTCTACTGCAAGCAGGGATTTTATCACATGCCTGTGAATTCATTTAGGGAAAATTATTCTTGTTGCTAATTGAAAATGGGAACTAGTTTAACTTTGGATTATTTATTGTTTTTGCTATGTGCTGTTCAAGTGTAGTTGTTCTGTAATTCTAATCCCTAATGAATAACATTTTATGAAGACTTGAGGATCTAATTCTGTTTTAAGATGTGCAAAAACCTGAGAGTATTTCAGAAATTCAGGAATTCTATCCAGGAAACAGTGAAAGGTCTTGGGAATCCCAGACTGACAAACTCGCACTACGAACAAAGAGAATTATACGCTTCATGGTGAAGAGGAGTCTTTCTCAGCTGAGAAAAGCAGCTTGTTTTAACTTCCTTTTACCTTCCTCAGGATTTGGGGGTTTTAGCCATTTTAAATTTGTTAGAATAGGTATAAAGAGTATGGAATCAATGCTGCAAAGAGTTACTCCCACAGGCCATTTACCTAAAGTCTAACTGGGATATTCATGGATTTTCGTGTTTACAGAATCAAACCTTTGTGTCACCTCTTAGCCTACTGATGCTTTCATTTGACAAGAGTGCTATGCTATAAAATACATACCAAAGATGTATTTTATCATCTATTCTAAATATATGTACACTAAATATATTGCATATGTAATATGTGTATAAGAGGCTATGTTTTATATGCATACACTACAGATAATAAAGGTATCAACCTTTTGTCATTATAAAGCTATGATAATTGTCTAATATAAACTCAGAGGATTGCCACCTGACATTACAGACAGTTTAGCAGTAGAACACTTATTAAGTTGACCAATAAATGGGTAATTAATATGTATGAATTTCAGGAATGTATTTTTAGGGGATTTCAAGTTCTTGCTTATGAAGTGATAGAGTTGAATACTTGTGTGAATATGTAATTGATGTTTTCCCTTGCAAAGTGAAGGAACAAATTTTCAACCACTGGTATAGAGACAACTTTCAAAAAGATGCCTGAGTGCTTTCTAACTTGTTGAGTGAACACTGGTCTACGACTTGCCATTCTAAGGGAATCAAATATAAAGTAGTCATGATATATGGTTAATAAATTACAAACCTAAACTTTACTGTGACTACAAAGAAGGAACACAAAGACAAAGGTAAAATGGAAATACCTGAATAGAAAAGATGTTTGGGAAAGACTAGAGGACCCAGAGTGGTGTACTGAGTGATGCAGTAATAAATGAGAACTGGTTTACCTACCAGAGAAGTGCCGGTTTACCTACTTCTGACTATAAATTAATTATTGGAAGAAGAAATGTAAGGACGGAGTGAGCAGAGCCGTAAGCCATCCAGCGAAGGGGTGAACAGAGAGATGGCTTCCTGCAAAATCCACCCAGCTAAGAATAATTTAAGATTTGAAAATGAACATTGAGCAAGAAATTATGTAATTCCTTGCCTGTGAAAACTTCCTGTCTATGGAATTTGCTGATGTACAAAGAGTATAAGGCATAAAATGAACTTTAGACAAAATCCTTAGGTCTTTGTTTGCAGTTGTTGCTTCAGTAAAAAGCACCATTATACTGAAAAAAAAAATTAATATGTAGTATTGTAAATAGTCTGTGGTCTATTAAATATCTTCAGTTTTAGCATGTCCAATTTAAAAGACTGTACTGGCTGCACAGTATAAAACTGGTCCTGCCAAGTGTAAATCGTGCATCCCATGGCATCCTTCCCTTGGAATTTGGTACAACTCTGTAGTAGTATCAAATTCGAATGGCAGCTGGGTGCTACATTTGTGTGGAATGTTAATATATTTTACTCTAACTATTTTGTTCTGCTCACTTAATTTTTACATTTATGTGAATTCGAAACTTTTCTTAGAAAAGATAAATATGCTTTAACTGTGAACTATCAATCCATTAAATCTGAAGCATTTACTGAGTATTGAAGCTTCTGTGGCCAAAAGCATGTAGGTTTGTTGTATCTTCTTGCAGGATAAATTATCGTCCCTGATAAGAGGGTCTCCTACTTGAGCATCACCTGGATCTGTTCCCCTTGGTTATTATTATCAGTTAATGTCCTGTTGTAGCAGAGAACTTGATTTGTTATGGTAGAAGCTAAGTGTCCTCAGTTTGACATGCTCTGTTGTGACATTTCTGTATCACTTAAAGATGGACACATTAGACTTCTTGTTTAAGTGAAGATTATACCCTTGATCCTTTCTCCACTTGATGTATTGGTTTTGTCTATTTTCTTTCCAAGCTGGCTCATAAGGGCATAGATGCCTACCAAAACTTATTTCTTCTGGACTGAACATAGAGAAATCTGTAACTGAAGCTCAGTTAATCCCTTCGATCCCTTTTTGCTACTGCATCCATGAGCCCTTGTCCTGACCCCAGCACTGTGACTGAGTTATCAAAAAAACTCACATTGTCAGCCTCAGTCTCTTTGCTGATCTTTGTGAAGAGAATACCATTCTGCAGGCATCCACAAAGCTGAGCAGCAAGCACCAGCAGCATGTCAGGTATTGCATATTATTCCCCATATCATAGATGATCAGAAAAGCAAAGACCACATGTACCATGTGAAGAAAGAGTAGGAAGAGATGGTGATCGATGGCTGACAGTTCTTCCATGTGCGTAGGGCAATTGAGAATAGCAAACCTGAGCTAGGTCCGGAAAGGGAGAAGGGAACTGAACGTCTGTATTTCCTTGTGATTTGAAGAAAAAGGTGATGTTCTTAGATGAACTGGGTGGCTAGTTTTTGAAACAGAAATGTGGGACACAATAGCTTGAGAAACGACTGCTTTTCCAAAGCAGAGCATATTTTTTCCTCTTGCTGGTCATTAGCAGTGCTTCAGAAGGCCAGCCCTTCATGGAGGAAGTCATGCTGGAACACAATGAGCTGGTGACAATTTTAAGCTTCCCCCAGCATGTAATAACTCCGAGTAATTGGTAGGTACGTGCACTTCAAGGACAATGACATTTTTGCTCCTTTGCCTGTTTAAATCACAGCGTTTTGTGCAAGATGGTGCAGCCAAATGCTGCAATGCACAGCACTAGTACAGGAATATTAGCACGTATGGCGTGTTTCTAAAACTTATTCAATATACAGCAGATTTAGTGTGAGTTGGGCGTGTGTGGCTTACAGGTCTTGTTTTTAGATACCATCTCTTTCAGAGAACTTTTTTTCTGGTACAGTTTCTGAGCCACTCTTATGGCTCTTATGTGGAACGGATGGTCTGGTCCCCCAAGCACACTGCATGTGGTGATGGGTTTAGGAGAAGCCTGGAAACACAAGCTCCTGACAACCTAGCAGGACCTGCAGCCCTTCAGCAGAAGGTCTTTCTGCAGATGCTGTCCTGTTCAGAGAAGGAGGGTGATGCTACCTTACCTCTTATGTAAAGGTAAAGCAGTTGGATCATTGTGATGGCTGGTAAGAAAAAGGACTAGCCACAGCCCTCCCAAAAGCACCGTGGCTTTACCCTGCAAAGGGTCATCTCTTCAGTGACCATCTCATGCACATAGCTCTGCCTGATAAAGGGGATGGTAAAGCTGCAGTCTAAAAACCAATGTTTTCAGATGTTTGGCAGACATCAACCACATTTGGGGCCTGGTGTAATAGTAAAGAACTTATTAGAATAGAATAGAATAGAATGGAATGGAATGGAATGGAATGGAATGGAATGGAATGGAATGGAATGGAATAGAATATTACAGATGAGATATTCATAATGAGTCCAAGTTCTGCTGAACCAGGCTGGTCCAAGGTCTGAGTGACTCAGCCCTTTGAGAGACAAAGCATTTATTGGTGCTTGAGATGTCCATACAGGTTTGGGGAGAGGGATTATAGCATCAATAAAAACCTTTGTTTTGAGGCTCCACCTTCCTCTGGAGCTCAGGGGTTTCATCCCCAGTTTAGCAGAATCACTGGTGGTTCTTACAGTGGCCTGAAGATCATCCTGAAAGATTCACTATTCTTACTTACAGTTTCATAATGGAGGGAGTTTTGCCATCTCTATATTTACAGTGAAATTTAGTGCTCGGTATCAGCTGTTTGGCTAAAAATGTAGTATCGTGTTACAGCTGAAAGAAGCTCACCATCTTACAATAGATGCTATTTTGTCCTAAATGTGTGCTTTTGTCCCCCATGCACATACTTGTTATGTCCCATCCTCCAAAAATTCTAGATATTAAATGTGCCCCACAGGAGGGTAAATGATGAAAAAAATTATATGTACAGAAAGGCTTCACATGAAGAAAGATTACTCTTAAGAGTTTCTTCATATGCGCTGCCCAAGATGTCCTAAGCTCAGCTGAATTCCTGAGTCATATAATACTGACATTACCCAAGACAGAGTACTGGGGAAGGTATGCACCTGATTTTATCTGGAACGGGGTGCTCTGCATTGGCATTACCTGACAAATAGTGGTGAATGTTTTTCCCTTAGAATATTAATTCAATTACACTGATTTTAAAATATACATAATGTAAACAAAAAAAAAAAAAAAGGCAAGACATAATTCAGAATATCATGCTGCAGTTATGGAGAACTGGAAGTAAGTGTTTGGTCAAAAGGGTTTCTATTTGTGGTATTTTGAAGAAATGAGATAGTTTGTATAAGGTATGGATAAATGCTACTTTTGCATCAAAAATCTGGATCAAGGTGTTTGTGTTTATTTTGAAGTTTCTGATGCAAAATATAATTCACATCCCCATTGTAAAAGTCTCTTTTAGAGCAGTGTTTTCGGAGGTGCAGCCCTGTATGCTGATACACAGTTACTAGAGCATGAACAAAGAGTGCCTGGTTTTAGAAATGTTGTATATTTTGCCATTTATACAAAAGGAAGCTGAAAAAAAAATATTTAACTTTAGGGCAGCATACACAGTGATGAAGACACTAGTTGTGAAATGCTGGTTTTATAAGTATAATTCATTATACTTTCTTTGATCCAGTGTTACAAATTAGGGTCAGTCGTGTCAGGAGATTAAAACCTTTTTGTCTCTCTTTGATATCAAACTTTTCTTTCCCAGTCCCTTTTATCTTGCAAAGCAGTGCTGAATTCCACAGCATCTTTGTCAGTTCGCTCATGTTATTTGCAGCAATCATTTAATTGGTTTTAGAACTAATATTATTTAGTCATACTGTCATTTGCAACAACAGAGGCTCTTTAATATCCTGAAAATCTTGAGAGGCTCCAGCGTTAGCTGGGTAAGCATATGTATAAGAGAGACCACAAAGAATTTTGGGACCATGGTGGGAGTGCAAGGTAGCTAAATTGGATAGAAAAAGAAAAAAACCCATACAAGTCAAAGTAAGATTGTACATCAGAAAAACTACAGCAATCTACTGAAAATTAGTAGATGATAGTCGTGAGTAGCTTACAGTGAACCACGGGTACCGGCTTCCCTGAAGCACAGAAATAGGAACTTGGAGAAGCTTGTAAAAGGTGTCCTCAGGGAATCTTCCATTTTTTCACTATGATACCTTTAATCCTAGAATTGTCAAGCCACATGGAAAATAATAGGACTGAATAGTTCAGTCAGTTAAAAGTTAGTATTATTTCTTTTATCAAAAATATTAGGTCTTTCTGTGTTTCTGGAGCTGTTAGGATTTGTATAAACTTTAAAACAAGTGAAGTCAAGTATTGAACTTGTATTGCTCTTTCTTTTTTAATTTAAGATCATTATCTGTGACTAAGCAGACTCTATTCAATAGAAAGAAAGAACTTAAAGCCAATTTTTTTTAACAGATGATTCAACGAGAGGCAGAAGTAAAGAATAAGGTAACTGCTGTGGCGTTGACAGACTCTGTTCACAATGTGTGGCATCAAGAAGTTGGGAAAACTATTCGAGAGTGGATGCGAGAGGTGAGGCCAGGGGTTTTCTTAAGAGTTGCAGTATATACGTCTGTATATGGCTCTATAAACATGTCTTTGTCTGCTGACCTCTTCCATTTCTTTAGGGTATGAAAGACAGCACATTACAGGACCGTGGAAATTGTGTGCCCATACCAGCCCCTAAAATAACTGAGATTAAAGCCATTTCTGAACTTCAAAGACAGCAGTCAAAATAATAAGAATCAAGTCCAGCGTTTCTTCTGGCTGCACAGCAATATAGACACATATACCAAGGCAGCCCACACACTGCCTATCTGGAGCAAAGTCCTGGGGGCACCCAGCACTCCTGGCTTGATCTGGCGATGATGGAAAAGCCCCTTTAAGCTCTTTGTGCCTCAGTTTGATGATTTGAACAACTGGCAAAAAATCCTTTCTCTCAGCAGTTTTATGAGATGTAGTTACTTCTGAAGTGCTCTGAGGTTTTCTGATGAAAAGTCAGAGTATTTGCTACTGTACACCTACCAACAGCTAGTTGCTCCAAGATGATCTGGTGTTGGTTCATGGCCAGCAAGCACCAAGTTCCACCCTTGGATGAAGGATGATGCCATGCATTCATTATTCATTTAATACTTAAGTATGGTGTTGCTGAGATTTTTAAAATCTTTTTTTTTTTAAAGTGAGACCAACTAAACTTCTGTTCATGAGTCTCTTGCTCACCAGATCAGGCTCATGTCCATGTTTTCTACGTTCCTGTTGAAGAACCCTAAAACAATAGGTGCACATGGCAAATTTAAACTAGTTGTGTCCTGAACTTTTTGTTAGACTTGACTTTTTCTTGTGGATTTCGTGAAACTTGGTGTATAGGCTGCCTATTCCCAACTTAACCTTACAGTTTTATAGGCCGTGACTGATGGGAATAGAGAATCACCTGGGATGCAGTCTGACAGCTCTGTCTTAAATGTTAAAAATATAAAGAATGGTAACCCCTACAGGCTCTGTCAGAAAAATCCCCATTTTCTTTATGGGAAATCAAAACCTTAAAATATATGTTATGTAGTAAAACTGAAATTTTAAATCCTGTAATTTGAATCTGACAACTCCATTTTTCTTTAAGCATTTAGTCTGAATAAGACAAGTGCATTACCTTTAATTTCATTTGCAGAAGGTAGATCTTAAAGAATAAGTTAAATGATTAATGGCCTAAAAAGTGGATGGAGTGTCATAACTTACATTAGCATTGAAAATCTCCTATAAGAAAGAAGAATTTTACATATGTGAAGTGTGGCTGAGTGGTATTAAGACTAGCATATCACCTGGATATCTCTTACTTTAATCAGGTTTAAGGCTACTGGTAAAATGAATAATAATTAAAATATACACCTAATCGCTGCCTGTCTGTAAGGCTAATTGCTGTCATTGAAAGAATGAATTGTTAAAAAAGTAATTCTTCATTGGAGCTCTCTCTCCTGTATCATTGGTGGCCTATTTTTAGTACCTATAGAAGTCATGATTTTTGAATTTATTAGGAGCTGTGATGAATGATAAAACAAATCATCCATTTACATATCTTGACACTGCTTTCGAGAATACTTATTTCTTACAGGCAAGTGTCACATTGTATATAAAAGCTGGTTAATTGTGTGCTAATCTTCTGTATTATCTCCAGCTCTCTGATGTAGTGTTCTATCAGTAGTTAATATTAATTTTACTTATTTCAAATGAATGTAATACTTCATAAAAATTCTACTTCTTTTATAATTTCTACCATCTTACATTTGCAATTTTACATTCAGCTGTTAATTAAAATTATACATGCAAATTGTAAAATGTATAATGCTTTACTACTTTAAACCTTAAAGCCTTTGTGAAATACTTCCATTTTAACCATTTTTTACTAAAAAAGTTACATTACTGGGTAGTGTGTTTGTTTTCTTTTTTTTTTTTCCATCGAGTTCAATAGTTGCATTGATCTACTGTTTCTTACAAAAATCTGCCATGCTTTGTGAACTTCACTTTCTAATCTCATACAGCAACCCTTCCTTTATGTTGTTCCTGCTCTCCCTGGTCCCAGAACAGTAGGGTTGCCTTGACAAATCTATTCAAAAGCCATTCCTCGCCCTTTATTGGTGGGGACTGAAGCCTTTGAAATTCTCTCCTCACTGCAACACAGCTGACATCTTCTTCCAGACAGAATGAATTAAGGAAATACAATAAGACACTTGATCTACCAGTCAAGGATCTTTCCACAGTGAGGACGGACTCCATGGTGCACAACTAGGGCAGCAAGCATCTACAAATACACAATACATGCTTGTTTACTAGAATAGCAATCGTCCATTTTTACGATCATGATTGATGGGATGATTTTTTAGAAATCTGTCTGATAATTCATTGGGTCTTTCCAAAAAGTTGTGGGGTTTTTTTTTCCCCCTTAATGAAGTTAATCAGGTTTTCAGAAAGGAAAAAACTCAGATTTGTAATAAGGGAAGCCATGTAGATCTCCTAGTTCAGCAGGCAATCCTATTAAAAATGTAGTTGCTTTATAATTAAATCTTCAATTCAGTAGATTTGGTGTAGTTTCAGCATACTTTATTAAAAGCATATTATTTAATACTAAGAATAATTAATTAAAAATAATAAAAATTATTAATTAAAAATAATTATTATTTAATTCATAGACTTCTCTGAATAGATAGCATTTGGAGCAAATAATTTTAAAAATTCATGGTAAATTCATCCTACTCAGAGGTTCAGGAATGAAAGGTAAATATAAATGCTTCCTGAACGTAATTCCCCAAAGACTAGTGTTTGCATTTTTAAATGTTCATGTCCAATTCATCTCAGCTATATTTCCAATTATTTGAATATTAATCTGCTATCTTGATGGCTTTCATTCAGTTATAATCTGTTGTTTTGTGATTTCACAACCATGCTTTCCACAGTGGACTCCATCAAAACATCCTGAAAAATTCCGATTTCTTAATGTTGGCAAGCGAGCAGGCTCAGTGTTTATATCAACACTTACTTAACAACTACAGAAAGGAAAAGCTTAAAATGTGCAGTGGGTAATTCAGGCACTGGTTGGTCCAAGCACCTACTTTAGTCCACTGGCACTCAAAGTAGCACTTAAACACATGCTATTTAAGCACATTACAAATCTCCTGAATTAGGGTCTTAGTCTTTTTACTTATTTAGGATGAAACTATGATATTTCGTCGCGAGTTAGTGTGAATAAGCTAGTGTAGTTTACCTTCCGGTCCCTGTTGGGACTGCTATGTAAATTAGCTTGAGTATTTTGATGTGATCATTGTCCTTACTTACAAAGTCTGTATTTATTTTTGCGCTGAGTTTTTGGCTTACCCAAAAATTGCCTGCCTCCTCTTACAGAACTGCTGCAACTGGGTGTCCAGCTCCGAGCCCCTGGACACTTCAGTGGAGTCCATGCTGCCGGACTGTCCCCGCGTCTCTGCAGGTAGGTTGGTTTGTTTGCAGCCAGCCAGTATACATGCTTGTGCCCAGGAGCAGCTTTGTTATTTAAAAATGCATTTGGTTCTGAATGCATTTTAACCCTTCTGTGGCAAGATATGGTTGAAAGCATATGGCTGGTGCTATTTTATACAGCCCACTGTAATTTTTTTTTTTGCTTTGTGTGGTATTTATGTTCTCTTGCCTACTTGTAGCTTATATTTTTCTAGTCATCTTTTCTCTTTGGCTTTAAGTAATTGGTGACATTATAGATAGGAGCTTAAGAAAAATAACAGCAATGATGAAAACTGGGAAATTTATCACAGATCCTTGAATAAATATCTAACTTCATGTAGGCAAGAAGGTTTTAAAGAGGTACGTTAATGAAAGGTACAGCTAAATGATATAAGACACTTTCCTGAAGTCTGATCAACAGAAGTCTAGTTTACATAGGAAATTATTTACAGTGTCCAAGAATCTTGATGTGAGATTTCTGTTGTTTTGAAAATATTCAGCTACACACTTTCATTAATGAATCATGAATCATAAATCATAAGGAGCACATGAAATAATACACAGAGACTTTTGTTAATGTGTAATAATTCCAGAAAGTAGACGTAGTTGTCAATGTAACAGGAAAATCTCAAATCTCTGTAGGAAAGTAATCTAAAATACATAAAGCTGTTACTGAACTTTCATGTTTGATTATCAGATTTCCTAAAAGCCATAGGTAGCATATTTCTGTAGAATATAAAATCAGGTTCAAAGGAAGACACAGCCTATACAATATTAATTTAAAAGCTGGAACAGTGTTTGACCTTGCTCTGTGAGACGCAGTTGTTCGTTTGACAAGTTAGAGATTCATATCTGTCTGGATTTGTGAGGTTGTTAATGAGACCTAACCTTGTAGATGAAATTTGGTTTACTGCAGGATATTTTTAAGACTTGGAAAATTCAGCGGTACTTTCTTTGAGAGCTCACAACAACCAGAGACCTGTAATCACATTTCTTCTGTGGGTTGGGATCTAACCATGCAGATCATAAGCTCTGAACAGACACAGTGCAATAGCATTGACATTGCTCTTTAGTGCTTAGGGAAATGAATATTAGTAAAATTTTCATAGATTCAACATTCGTTTACCAACTTTTTGCTCCTTTAGGGGAGAGTACTGCTGTTTAAAAGAAAAATATTGTTCAGTAGTGGAATTCTTTAAAACAGGATTAACTTTCAATCATCATCTCTGACATCTGTGTTGCTGTTGTGCAAGAGTGCATGTTATAGAGGTCATTTTAGTCAGGTAAATAGGGGCTTGGGTAGCAACCAGTCAGTATTTACAGTACACTTGCCAATACTGAAAATCCTTCATCTGAGCTTCTCTTCTCTTTCTTTGTATTCATCCTATGTAAATAATGTAAAAGGTATTCTATAAAAGAAATCCTAAGTGTTATTTAAAAAACAGACTGATGCTTTAATAGGGATATGAATAAGGCTTAATTTTACCTTTCTACTGAGGATGCATCATAGTGGGCATAATGTTTATACTCCACCTAATGAACTCCCAGCTAGACTGAAGTCCTTGGGAGAAGAATTAATTTAAACGGGGTAGGATTTCAGCCAGCAAAACCTGTAAAAGTACAAGTTGGCTATTTGTATTTCATGTGTACATACAATGCCACTAGATTAAGATTACTGATGTTTTAGAAGTTCTTGTCACAGATTTTGGACAATGATTTAAATGGAAGCTAACTATGTCCAGCTTGGTTCTTTATAATATAAGGACAGTTTAAAATAGTATAGCTTTATGTGTCTACTGCTGAACTGTCAATTTGCTTATATGTTTTTTGTTTATATTTCTTGTATTCATGTCTTTTATGGACAACTGTAAGACATTTACAGAGCAACAAGTGAATAATTCCTACAGTGTGTTTATATGAGCAACAGCATAAGCCTGCATTAGGGTAATCTGTAATAAATTTATGAAATGCTACTAGATGTAGGAGCATTAGTATTTAATGTGAGAGATTTTATTTCACTCGTTTCCTGAGAATTGCAGTACTGAAATAGCCCACACTCAAATACTGGCAGCATTGCCCTTGGTATTTCAATGAATGACAGTGAGAGCAATCTGAGCAACGAGAGGAGTTTGTTTAAAATAAGCCTTTTGCAGAAGGAAGATTCACTTCTCTTTTCTGATTGGAACCCCATCTTTTATCTGTGTTTGCACTGAGAAGTAAATTCAGGAATAACTGCCTCTCAGTCACATCTCATGAGCCAGCTTTTCCAAAAGGGGACTGATATTCAGCCATTCAGCATACTAGGATTTACAGGCAACCCCAGTTTGTTTGTGAGCAGTGCCTACTTCAGATTATGTCCCAGTCTCTTGCTTGCATTTCCCTTAAAAATCAGTAGAGAGACATAAAAGGCCATCAAACTGGAAAAACAACTTATATTTCCAGATAGAGTTGTTCAAGCTTTTGATTAGAGCATTATTAAGCAATTAAAATGTTTGCCATAATTCATTCATGTTTTACTCAGTTACAAAAAAGAATGAATACACTTTAATAATTAAACATTGTGGGCATGAGAACAACAACAATACAGAAAAAGCAAGCCATAATAAATCCGTTCTCTGTCCTTATGGCAAGAGGTGGGGTACTGCAAAGGTCCCACCTTCGTGATCTTTCCTCCATGTCTCAAGGATTTGATTGCATGCTAGTGTCATAGTTTAACTTCGTCCTGTGACAGGTTATCATCACACCAAAGGGATTGTCCTCTAAAATTTCCCATTTAACGCCGTTGTTCTGTGTGGTGTATGTAATCCTAAAAAGCCTCCCATGCTGTGTTGAGAGATGTATCTCCCAGCTCAAACATTTTCCATTAGGCACTACCCATCTTGTTACCCTCCCCATATTATTCCAACAAGAACAAGGAATTCTTCCTCATTAGAGGAGAGTCCACTACTCTCCCTCTGTCATTTATTTTTTACCAGGCAGGGCTGTCCAGCATCATTCCCCTCTGTTCCTTCTCTGGGTGACAGCCCTCTCTGGTGTCCAGCTTTGCAGCATTGCACAGGTAAGGTCATCAGCTGTGGCGCTGTCACTTCATTGGTGTGAAGGAGCCCTCTGTTGGTCTCCAGCCTTCAGTCTGTTAAAAAATCTCCTACCATCTTCACTTTCAGCCCTCACTAAGGACCTCTGTTAGACCTGAGGTCATCTTCTGCCTCAGTCTTAATCCACCTTCCTAATGGAGTCAAATCAGAAGACCTCTCTTCTGTCTCAGAGGAGATGGATCCATTTCCTATCTACCTAACACATAAGCGATTGTAGGGTGAAGAAAGGTGAAGACTTTAAAAGCAGTCTGTATATTAAAGACCATCTCATAAAATGGAGTAGGGGTAGAAGTCTTACTGTTCGGGAGACTGGAGGTCAACTTGTAATTTGACACAGACAATGGGATAGACGTTTTAATAACAGGTTGTATCATGTTACTGCTAACCATAGTTGTAGTTCACTTCATGTCTCTCAGACCTTACAACATTTATTCTAGTTCTGGAGCAGGGAGTTCACAAACTCTTCGGGAGACCATCCTACTGGAGCAGCTGCAGGGTCGGAATAGCTGAAAGTGAGGATGGGAGAAAGCAGATGCATGGATCTGTGTCCATCTCTGTTGCTGCTCAGGAATTAAATTACTTTAATTTCAGGATAGCAGCCTGAACATTACCCTAGGAAAGGCATTGTGGTAAATTTTGCCAGGTAAACTTGGCCTTTGTTTTCCTGAATACGAATATTTTGGAGCGCCTCATGGGGAGCACCTTAGAGTTTGGATGAGATACATTCCTTAGCTCATGTGTTTCTGCCAGTGAAAGCTTTTATTTAGGAGAGAAGATTAAACTTTGCAGTATTTTGCCAAAGTGGATATGCACCAACACTCATTTGCATAATCAAATAAAAAGAAGTTATTGTAACATTAGTAAAATGAATTGCCTAATCAAATCCTTTTAAAGCCTTTCTAGCTGACCCCCAAAATCACTAGTTATTCTTTTAACAGTTGCAGCCAATGTAGTTAAAACATTGTAAAATAAGGAAATTATAACATCAAAAGACAAACAAGATGACACAATGCAATGAAACATTGACAGTAATCAAGAAAAGCTCTATTCATGGAAGAGCCTAGACTTGAATATATGTCTCTGTAATAAGGAAAAAAGTGCAAGAATTAATTCATGTAGCTGAATAAAGTGATCTCAGGCTGGTGGAAGAAAAACAAACTCTTAATTTTGGGGGACAGGTATGACCCATGCTGGTGGTGCTGGTGGTGCTCTGAACTGTATCCTGAGTGAGACCTCAGATAGTATTTCCTGGTACCAGACATCAAGCTTGACTCTGTATCGTATATAAAACATTTCATTTCATTTAGGCAAGCCAAGCACAACTGGGTTTTTTTGTACTTTGAATTCAGAAAAGATCATTAATATTATTTCTAACAGGCTACTGCAGGTGTTTGGGTTTTTTACAGATAAATAGATGGGGAAAAATGGCTTCACAGAATGGTCAAGGTGTGAAGGGCCCTCTGAAGGTCATCTGGTCCAACTCCTGCTCAAGCTGGGCCATCTGGAGCCAGTTGTCCAGGACTATGTCCAGCCTTCCATAAGCTCCATTGCATGTCAATAAAGAAATGATGGTCCTGGTAATTAATTTTCACAAAAGGTTATGGGGGTTTTATTGGTATACTTGCCTTAACCAAAAGACCCCACAGAGTCATGCCATAACCGTGTGGTGTGCTGGATGGTTGTGTAGGGTTTGAGTTTGTACATGAGTGAGTATGGAGTGGAGACACTGGTGGTTGTCCAAACTCAGGTAAGACCGTTTTGTGTGTGTCACCACCAAAAGGAGGTCCTTCACATTGCACAGAGGTTCAGAAAGTGGTGGTTTTCCTGCTTTGCCTTTTCAAATCCTTTTAACTGGGAGAGGGGAAGGGGGGCTGGTGGTTGTTTCTGACAGTTTGTCCCGACAAGGAGCAGGGTTGTCATCCATTGAGCCTTTCGGTAAAAACACAGGCAAAAGTGTTCCTGCATGTGTTAAACACACACTATGTACTTTAAGGCTTGAGGGTTTTTTTAGAGATTTTTCTGTATGCACATAAGAGACTTGCAGTTCAAAACAAATGAAAGATGAGATTCTGCAGAGCTTACTGAAAAACAGGGAAAAGCTTGTTACCTGCTGTTTTTGAGTCCTTGGCATAGCTTGATTTAATATCAAGACAAGGATATGGTACTAAACAGTCCCCTCGAGACTGCTGCTTTGTGCTAAGTAATAGAATAGCATCAATAATCCTTCTATGGGGCTACAGTAAATTTAAGTAAAGTTATTCTGGACTGTTAGATCTGCTTAAAAGCACTGATCCAAGAAAGTGAGCGTATCACTTGCACAGCAAGCCTTTCCCTGGAAGAGCAGGCATACAGCCCGGCCCCCGCACATGCTTGCACTGACTCGTCAGATAAAGCCCTTGTTGCAAAGCTTGTGTTGGTACCAGGGAAACCACGAATTACCCATTAGATTAAGGGGGTGGTAGTTTTTGTTGGCTTTGCCTAACAGGTGACTTCTGCCTGCTGTTTTAAGAGTTCAGTTGTGTATTTCCATAGAAAAGCCTCATCTAGCTGCAGATGCACCCCATGCTGAGCAGATCCTGGGGTTCAAACAGGAGGATCTCCAGTGAGGTTAAATGGGCTCCGCCACACTGCAGGGTCTGCACGCAGAGGTAATTGCATGAGTGAGGCTTGTGACAGCCATAGGGAAGGACCAACTTACTTCTCTCTGTTTTTTTTTTCTCAGCTTTATTTGCACCACACCAAATCGCCACTCTTACGCATTTATGTATCTTACTCATAACAAACAAGGCAGAAACAACCATAAACTGTATTAAGCACTGAGACAATACCTCGCTCATCCCCTTAGCAGCTTTTAGCCCAGTTTACCAACGCTTCTCGTTTTTTACTCTTTAATCAATTTGGGGAAGACCATTCTGGGTTGTTTTCTGACATTAGTATTTTGTGACCAGGGTAGGTGTCCAATAATGCCAGCAATGTAAGAAACAAGTACAAAACCACGCACTTTTTACAATAAGGCAGATTAGGCAATTTACCCATTTTGCTAAAAACGTTATTTCTGCATTCACTAGTCATTCATGGAGATTAAGATTACAGTAATTGGTGTTTACTGTAAACCTCTTTGCATTTTATGTCTTCATGTGCATGTAGTTCTGTCAATAAAAGCTTTTCACTTAGGAGAAAAGATTAAACGCTGCAGTGTTTTGTCAAGGTGGCAGGCTCCTCTGTTTAGCTGCATATTAATTTGTTTTAAGGTGTTCACAACAATAATAGCACAAATGGAGAAATGCAGGAATCTGCAGTGTGAAGGTTGCTTCGTAGCCTTATGTCAGCATCCTCACATGCTGCAAATGTTGGTCGTGCACTTCCATTTCTGCTGCTGTACATTGTCCGTTAGGAACTGGAAATTATTATGGAAACTTTGAAGCATCAGCCTGTGTTAGCCACAGCTCTGGCAGCTGCTGCACTAAGTCCAACTTTAACTAATGTCTTCTTAGCATGGAAGTAAGTAGTTTTTTCCCTACTCCCGACTCTTCAAAGGCACTCTACTTTTAGTCTTCTGCTCAGCCTCAGGTGTTGCAGGCAGCTTTTCATTTCATGTGTAATACCTAGTTGGATGTGAGCTCCTATGTTGTGTTTTGAGTAGCTTAGCTTTACAGTCCTTTGGAAAGGGCAAAACCTATAAAGACCTGTTGAATGATATTGCAGATTCTGTTCCAGAATGCCAGATCCTCAAAAGTAAATATGAAAATGTGAATTTGAAAGTGTTGACATAAATTACCAGCTGTTGCTGTGGTCAGAGAGTTCAATTTTATAAGAATTTCAATTTTACAGTGTATTTTTATAACTTCTTATATGACCAGCTAGGTGTTCAATATACCACCAGTACTGTTATTTTTTAGGAAAAAACAGACATATTTGTGTACTGTTCTACAGAATAGTTACATATATTTGAGGCAGTACTGATATTAAAGAAACTATTTAATCAAAAATTATTCTTGTACTCAAACGTATCTATCTATCATTGCATTTTTTTAGAGGACAGTGAGCTAGTTAGAGTGATGTAGCCTTGCCTCAGAGTCCCGAGACTTCTTTGATTGTGGTAATAATGAAGAATGTAAATTATTACAGCCAGATATTTCCTACAAAGTGTTTGACAATGGCTAGACTGCCATGATCACTGCTTCCAAGGCTACTTAATGCTATCCCGTTAGTTCTTTTTATATCTGTCTTTGTATATCTGTCTACATGTTGGCTGAAGTCTTACTCTAATGTGTGATTGCAAACTCTTGTGTTCAGGGACTTTTTGTTTGGTGGTTGTGCTTCATCTTGACCCTTGCAGATGCCAGCCAGAACAGGTGATGCTTAGCCAGTCCTCTGCATGGTTGTGTTGTTGAAATGCTTGTGCTGTGATTCCTTACAGCATTTATAGCCACAACAGCAGTACAACAAATAATGAATACATTCATGTTTTGAATAGGCAGATGTAACCTTACTGCAGATATCCAAGTGACAGTTTAGACTGACACTTTAAAGAGACTATGTTAAGTATAATTAAGCCATTGCTAAAAAGCCAGTCTAGTATTAGTTCAATCTGCATTAGTTTTGTCTTTTGAAGGGGAAAAACTAGAACAAGTGATGCTTTATCTTCTAACCTCATGAAAATCCTTCAAAAGGAAGTGAGAGTGAAGGGTCTAGAGGACAAGTGTCCTAGAGTGGCTGAGGGAGCTGGGGTTGCTTAGCCTGGAGAAAAGGAGGCTCAGGAAAGACCTTATTGGTCTCTACAACCACCTGAAAGGAGGTTGTAGCGAGGTGTGTCAGTCTCTTTTCTCAAGTAACAAGTGATAGGACTAGAGGAAATGGCCTCAAGTTGCACCAGGGGAGGTTTAGATTGGATATTAAGAAAAATTTCTTCACCAAAAGGGTGGTCAGGCTTTGGAACAGGCTGCCCAGGGAAGTGGTTGAGTCCCCCATCCCTGGAGGTATTTAAAAGATGTGCAGATGTGGTGCTTGAGGACATGGTTTAGTGGTGGACTTGGCAGGGCTAGGTTTATGGTTAGACTTAAGGGTCTTTTTGCAACCTAAATTATTCTGTGATTCTATGAGTCTATGATTCTGTGAGGGTGGGTCTCAAATTGACTTTTCCTCCAGGGCATGTTAGGATACACCCTAGAATAAAGAGGTATTTTTGCACCTCCTGCTGCTTTTTGTGATGGCAGCAAAAGCTTTCCTTACACGGTGGCTTGTCACCACCTTTTTACACCCAGTGCCTTCCCAGCCTCTCAACGCACATAGGCAATGCTACATGAGACAGTGCACCTTGCTCCTTACTGCTGAACTAGTGGGTTAAAACCTGGTTAAAGTGTGTCTTCCATAACTGGAAAAGAAGAACATACTCCTCTCTCATTTCATCTCCTCTGAAATACCTACAGGCTTCAGTACAGCAACAGTGAAACTCTTTACATGGTCTCGATAAGTTTTCATTAAGTACTTTGTGGGATTGAGCTTGAATGTTAGTCTTTGTATTCCAAGTTGCATCCACATTACCGTTAGTAGTTTTTACAAATATTTTCTGTGTTTCATCCTCAGTAGCTCTATGAAGCCAGAACATCTATAAGAGATGGGATTTGGTACATCAGTTTAATGGTAAAAGCTATATTTCTGCTAGAGCTCAGCACCTATAAGGAGGTACTCCCTGAGAGATGTAATCCAAAATTCAATAGTAAAATTTTTATTTGCCTTGACATAACATCCAAAAGATCATTTACACTTCAGCTTGCATTTTCTGTTAGAATCCAAATTTGGATTTGGATCTGGTAGAATTTTTCAAAAGGTTCACTTTCAGTTGAAAACTTTTGATCTTTTTTCATAAATGTATATAGTTTAGGCCAGGAAAGACATTTAGATCACTTATTCTCCACTTTTATATGTAGGTCTTTAACTTTTGACCACATGTTGTTATGTTGAAATTTATAACTTGCATTTGGTTAAAGTATGTCTTCCAGAAAGTCATTCAGCCTTGGCTGGAAGGATTCAAGAGACAGGGAATCCATTGCTTCCTTCCCTTTGTAATTTGTCTATCTATTAAGAGGAGTGTTTCATTTCTGGTTTGGCTTTGTCTGCTTTCAGGTTCCAGCCATTAGTTCTTGCAGTGCCTTTTTCTACTAAGTTAAAGAGCTGTTTAGTACATTTGCTATTTCTCCATGTGAATTAGATACTGGAATCAAGTCAACACTCAATTTTGTTTTGAGAAACAGAATAGATTGAGTTCTTTAAGTCTCACTGCAAGTTAATTTCTCCAGGTTTCAAATGCTTTTTTACATTTTTCTGTGGTGTCTCCAGTCTTTCAACAGCTTTTCTTTGAAACAGACCTGTGTGCATCTCACTAATGTAATGCACAGACTTCACATCTTCACTACCTGATTTTCTCCCATTTCATCAGCCCACAGTCCTATGTGACCCTTTTATCACCACACTTTTATC
This sequence comes from Theristicus caerulescens, assembly GCA_020745775.1. Taxonomy (NCBI): domain Eukaryota; kingdom Metazoa; phylum Chordata; class Aves; order Pelecaniformes; family Threskiornithidae; genus Theristicus; species Theristicus caerulescens. The sequence continues at coordinate 84,375,437 of CM036583.1, read as the reverse complement.
ACCATCAGTTTAGGAGGAGCTTGTCCAGCATGTCCCAATACCCCTTCTAGGGCTGCTGCTCTTCATCTTAGTTCTAAAGTAGCATTATGAAACATTGCAGGTAGCTTTTCTTTTTTTTAAAAAAAAAAACCAGCCAAACAAACAGATGAACACACAAAAAAAGGCTGCCGTCCTTCTTGTTAATAACGATTCTGCCCACCTTCATGTTTACACAAGCTTTACCACCAGTGAATTTATACTTACTTCCTGTGTTGTTGAATAACCTTAGGACACTCTGTCAGTAACATCTCTTTCAATAGTGGTTTCTCCATGACAACTACATTTGCAGATTACTTAGTCTGCAAGTTCTTAGAAATATTGAGTAATACTGATTTTTAACCTGTTCCAGGAGTAAACAAGAATTCTACAGTTGTGCCATTTGTCCCCTCATGAATTTATGAAACATTGATCAGTTTCTGCCTAATTTGAAGTTTTAGTTGTAATAAAGTTTCAGAAAGTTTTGTGATAATATTTTACAGCATAGAAGAAGAAATGAGGAATGTATCTTTCTGATAAATGGAAGACTTTTTAATGTCTCTTTTGAAAGACAAGGGGGAGTAAGTCAGGTGCTATACACGGTGCCTGGAAAAAAAACAGTCACAGCCGGCCAAGTGTAGCACATAAGTGGCTCCAGTGTAATGACAGTACAGAGGGTCTTTTTTCCAGAAGTTTCATGGGAAATCTGGGAAGAGCAAAAAGTGGTTGCTGGAAAGAAAAGGGAGACAAAGGACTTTCTAAAAGTGCATAGCAAAGTTGGCATAATTTGTCCTGCTGCTCAGAATGTTCTGGAGGAATAAATCAAATATCTGACAAAAAACTGAGTACACTCTGTCTGCATGTAACTCCTCATCAGTTAAACATGCTAATTCATCAGAGTGAAACTGAGTTTATTTGTTTAGGACTTCCAGTAAGTTGCATTGGCTTGAATTAATTATGTTTTTTGTACCTTAATTAATGTACCTTCATTAATAGACTCCAATATCACAGCATTGTAGGTCTGAAAGGGATTTTTAGCATGCATCAGCTTCATCCCCCAGCCCAAGGCAAGAACAAACGTTCTTACCTCATGTCCTGACAGATGCTTATCTCATTGTTTCTTTCCTTTGTGTTGTGTGATGACACATCCTCACTGGGCAGTCTCTTCCAAACTTCCAGATTTAGTTACCCATATCGTCCTTGGTACATGTGTACAACTTCAGGAACAGCTGGGTAAGCAACAGTTACCCCCAAAAACACATCAGCCAGTTGGACAGAGTGGTAGGCACTGAGAATGATTGTAATTCTACAGCAGATGACTTGCTATGAAAATTTGAATGAATTGGCATTGTTTTCCATAAAGAAGAGTGGCTTCCGGGGAAGAGGAGCAACAGAGGAAGGCAGACTTGTAAAAAGTTGCAGTAAAAAAACCCTTATTCTTCATGTCCACAGTACCTAGGGCAGGAATTTATGGACGTATGTATCCATTTTTCCATTGTTTTTCTTGAGATTTATTGCAGGCTAACTATGCAAATGGTGTTTTCTGAAAGTTGGATTAGGATTTTTCCCATCTTCTGTAACTTCTCTGCTATTTTAAGTTTTATTTTAAATGAACATCAGTAGCCAGTTAGCTGGTTTATGACTCTTGAATACAAACTGCCAGCCTGCCGATGTAGAAATATTTATCCCTGAGAAGATATTGATGAGTAGCAAGAAAGAATGTACTTCATCGAACACTGTCATTTTTTTTCCAAATAGAGAACAGAAACATATATTGAACAATTTCATACTTTCTTCTGCATTGTTATGTACAGTTTCACCACCTCCATCTGAAAATTGACATATGTTTGCTATGGATTGCATTTGTTGCTTTTATATAAAATGAAGTTCTTCATTGTGCTGTTTGCCAGCCGTAGATTGTTTTTCCTCAGATAACTTTAGCTTTCCTTATCATCTTTTTATGCTGATAACAAGCTATTTCCACCTTTTTCTGTATTCCTTGGCTGATTTCACTTTTTTACTGAACTAGGAGGACTAACGTTCTGTCTTAGTTTTTTTTGTCATCCAACAAACTTTTAAAAAATACCATTCATTTGTTTATGTTTAAATATCTCATTTTGATTAAATTTACTAATCTTTTTCCTACCTTGAAGGAAATAGCCTTTTTGAAGCCCCGAGCTTGTGTGTTGCTGGCTGAGGCTTCTCTCTGTTCAATTCCACCCAATGTCATGAGGTCAGATTCACTGACCTCATTCGTCTTTATCCATCACAACACTGCCCAAAATGGTAAAGTCAAGGAATGCATTATACCTTTTTTGTGTTAGAAAATCATCATTCATAGTTTTCAGAAACTTTTAATGTTTATGACCACCAGCATCCATCTCCTGAACTAATGCCTTCCAGGGTGATGAGGCTCTCCATGCATTGCAGAGACATGCTTAAGGAGAAGCTTACCCCATTTTCTGGTTTGCCAAGGTAGTTTGTCACAAACCCCTCCACCAACATCTCCTAGGCTTTTTTATCACACTAGCATATGTCCACAGAAGACCCAAGCTCAGATTTATCACTATTGTTGGAATAAGTAACAGTGTTTTTAGAATAGAGCACCATATCCTCACCACTTTCATTCACTTGAATCACTCTAAATAGGTAATAAACAGACATTTTAATACTTCAGGCATACAAATTATCTTAACGGCTGTCAGTAATGCCAATTATATCAAATTCCTGCTCATGGCTGTGATTGGACAACAGACAAGAATTGGAAAAACTCCTGGCAGTGGCATAGAATTGATTTTAACATTCCTTTTCTTTTTCTTTGCCACATAAATTAAATTTATTTGCAACACATGGAGGTTAAATTTATATCACATTTGCCTTCTTAGCACCCTGCCCTCAAGTTGCTAATTTAACAGTTTTCTGGCTGCTCCAGCTAGCTCTCAGCCGAGAAGATTAGTTTCCCAACCTGTGAGATAACCAAAAGATGAGAAACATGGAGCTCCGCGATGCCGTTTTTAGAGGCCCCTTTCACAGTATATTTGCGCTTTAAACTTTCTCCTACCAAGGAACATGCCTATATTTGGAAGGCCCAATTTTCTGTTGAGAGGATTTGTCATTTTCTGCTAACCAGTGTCAGCAACTAGTCTCATCATGTTAATGTACAGGGACAGCTAAGTGACTTCTTTTAAATGCATTGTGATTGTTATCTATTTATTAAAAGCAAAAGCAAACAACTGCTTATAACTAATGTTCAGATGCTGATTGTTTACACAAATAGTGTTAAGGACAACGCTAATTTCAGGAGACATAATATTCTTACATTATGATATGAAAACCATACTCTATGATAATTGTTTATAATATCTATATCTCAATATTATGAATACTTATGTATTACAATAAATATTTTAAGTTAGTGAGCCACATTTAATAAGTAATATTTTTAAAACTATATTCCAGTTTTTATGTGAAAGAAGGGAATAGGACATTTCTCCCCACATTAATCCTTTTATGTTAGGTATACAAGACGTACCTACAACAGCTTATCAGAGAAAGAATCTGCATGGTTAATAAACTGGTTTAGTTGATGTTTGTTATTGCTGCTGTGAACACAGTAGTCAGTTTTTAGTGAGTTTAATCTTTGTGCAAATGAGACAGTGTGTATAAAAGTTCTTACCACTTTATCTGAGACTTTTATGTTAATATATCATTTGAAATGATATGTTATAAAATATAGCATGCATATTTATTATTTTTATTACATGTAAATAAAACCCACATATATTTGAAATCTAAAGGCCAATTTTTGACTCTTAGATACTCACGTGAGGATCCGTTTGAGTCCTACAGACAGTTTACAAGCATGCATGAGGGCAGACCTTAGCTCTGACTTTGCATTGCATATTTTGTTTCCCTCTTTGCCTCCAGATGATTGGTGCTGTTACGTCAGAGTTTAAACTGTATACTGAACTGAGTGTTAAACTAGCAGGACTTGTCCTGTGTATTTGAACACTCGTGCGTGGTGTGAAAGGGAGCATCACAGCCCTGCCAGAAGGTGTGCGTGCTGTGGCTGCTCCGACTGGAGTTTTCTGATGCAGCTGCGCATATGGGAAATGTAAACAAAATCTCAAAACACTTGTGCCCCAGGAGCGAGCGTCACTTTGCAATTCTAGGGTAATTGAACTTCAAGGACTTGTCATTACTCTAAGTAGTTACATTAAAATGTTTGTTATTTGGGTAATTTGGGGGCAGAGGTCTAGACATCTGCTTGTGCAACTTGGTCCATTCAGTGAAATCTATTCCCTTTTCAGCATAAAAAATTTCCCATAAAGTCCCATAAAATCAAACACATGTACGATGATGGTCAATGATTTCCTAAAGCAGTACTATGCTGGACACTTATGGTAGTGCGTGTCAGACCTGCAAGGTTGGATTTGTTTTATTTCAGGAGTGCTCTGGATGTTTATGATTTTGACAGTTTCCTGCTACTGATTGCAGAACTTAGACTTGTACATTAGGTACAGCTTGCAAATCCAGCACAGCTTATGAATCTTGCAAATTTCTTTTGGCAGCTGGGGACCTGATTCAGCTACCACTAAAGATTGCCAGTGATTTTGGTGGGTCTCACATCAGTCCTTTTGTCCCTGCAGATGACTGTTTTAAACCAAATGCTGAGTGCGAACTAATGACAATTTTTTAAGAGTGGTTTTTTTCCTTCTTTTAATAGCCCTAGATGAAACTTCATTAAACATTTGTGTCATGCTTTGTCTGACATAATTCTCTGCATTATTCTTGAAGCACACATCTCCTGTCCTCCAGGAAAGTGTCAGCTTCCCATAAGGATCTGCCTGCCTGTGCATAGGAAGGGGTGCAACCTTAGGGAACAGGGAACTGAAAGAGCACGAGAGAGACCCTGAGCTGTTGTCTGGCAATTTGGTCACCTTCCTTTGAGATGTTGGCTTGAGATCCCTTTTACTGACATGGGAACTGAAGTTGGTTGTTGCTTCTAATGTCAGTGGTCTAACCCCTGCACTATCATATAGGTGAAGGCTATCCTTTCCTCATCCATCTTAAAAAAGATTGATTCCTGCTCATTTTTGGTTTGGTTCCTGTATCTCCCCACATCCTTGTGTCTTTGTTCCAGAGCAGCTCAGGGCTCAGTAGAGAAGTGAGGATCATTCCTGTTCTTTTGCAGATGGATCATAAAGCTTATGTTTTATTAAAAGTTCAGAAATTCCAGATAAAATAGAAGTATGAGCAGTTGTATCACTTGCTGTCAGATTGTCTCATTTTGCTTTCTGAGAGCTCTGCTACTCATTGATGCAGGGAAGTCCTGGTTTCTGCTCATTTGGGTCTTCATTGGAACTAGATTTTTATTTGTATGGTTTTAGCAGTGTATTCACAGCTTATAGTTTGCACCCACAGATAAATAATGTTATCTTGGTAACAGAGGTACCAGCAGTCACAGGTGGATTGATTTGTCATCATCCAAAGCTTTTATCAACCATGTAAAAAATATTCGTCATATAAATGCAGAAATAGAAATTGATTTTGAATAGTTATTCTTTCCATGCACAGGCTCTTTTGTTATACATTTTGTTAATTCTGGTATGATTTTTCTGCGCTACATTTCTTTTTCTAAACTTTTCCTCTGATTTAATGCCTGACTTTGTTTAATGCTACTAAATGATTTACTGAAGCTTTACAAGTGATATTTCATCTGCCAGAGAGACTCTGTGAGCTGAGTGTTGTCCCCAGATATGATACAATATTGTGGTAGCATTAATATGGATATTGATGCAAAATCAATGCAAATAGACTCCACATCTAATCCCACACTCCCTCACTCAAGTTCACTGGCAGCAACAGCAAGTTACGTCTTTGATTTCAGTGCTGGATATGCAGTATTTATGAGGGGTTGCACTTTACATCCTTACTTTGGTTATCATTACGCCAGTGCACATTAGAACAGGTTTTAGAACTAAATTTGTTTCAACATTGTTGTCAGACCCCACTTACACAAACCTGAGTTTGGGCTTTGGCTTATTTAGCTTGTGGCTTCCCCCTCTAAAGACTGTACCAGCTTCTTGAAGGTGAGAACGTAATTCACGTCTTGCAGGTTATACCTGTACAAGAATATTACAAAAAATTTCTTCACCAGAAGGGTCATCAGGCATTGGAACAGGCTGCCCAGGGAAGCGGTTGAGTCCCCATCCCTGGAGTTATTTAAAAGATGTGTAGGTGTGGTGCTTAGGGAGACGGTTTAGTGGTGGACTTGGCAGTGCTAGGTTAACAGTTGGACTTGATGATCTTAACGGTCTTTTCCAACCTAAACGATTCTATGATTCTATGATTCTAAGACTATACAGGACACTGCTTACAGGGGTGAGTGCCCGCGATGTGCAGGGCAGGATTTGGCCATTTCACACATACTCCTCCTCTGGATGGCTGCAGAAAAAGTGTCGTGCTCCAGCGCACTATTAGGCTGTAATTAGTATAACTAACAACTAATATGAAAGAGCAGGATAGAGGTCACCACAAGACTTCAAAGGTCTTAACAGGTTAAAGTTGGAGGGCAGTCTATCCCCTCACTTAATCTGTTGCCATATCTTCTGAGATTTGTTGAAATCTTCAGTGACCTCTAACCTTGACGTGTTGCTCTCCCGTAATTTACCGGTCACATGCCATTTTCTTTATTTCTGTCCATTTAGACAGGCATGGGTCTTTGTGATCAGCATCTCCCTTTTCTGTTCAGATATAAGTGTGCCCAGGTAAAGAGCTTGTTGAAGTGGAATAAAGACTGTGGTTTAAAATGCTTTAATGCTCTTGCCCTGCTAGCTTCAGACTCATTGGAAAAGGTTGTTTTGCTATGGTTTGTCATGTGGTTTGTAGATGACATTTGACATGTAAATTAGGCTCAGGTTTAAGATCTAGCTATTGTAATAAATTGGGCATTGTACAACTGTTTTCAAAAGATAGTAAATATCAGGCTTTTATGAGTTGCTTTCTTAAACCTAACTGTCCAAGGATAGTTTTGTTTATATTTTCAGTAAACATGAAAGCTCTTATGGGCTATGTGTGCAACTCAAGGACAATTTATACCGTGGGAAAAATCAGTAGATATTCCTCCACGGTGTTTCAGTATGGGACACAAAAACCTATCAAGGAAACTCTCCTATTCCTGATGGTTTTGGTTTGGTTTTTTTTTTCCCCTCAGACTCAGCATTTGCATCTCTTCCATCAATCCCAACATATATGGGTGGATTTCAATAGCGAAGCGTTGAAATGCATTGCCTCTTTCCCAGGCATCAGGCAGTCACTTCTCCTTGATGGTGCCCATCCCAAAGTGATGGACAGAGCAGAGGGGATGGTTTTCTTCTCTTCGTCTCCATGGATGCTTTGCCTCGGGAGAGCTGTGGTTGTTCCCATGGGAGGAAGGCGAGCGGACCCCTCTGGGTACACCAGCAGGGATGCACTGTGGCTTCCACCCTCCACCTTTTGCTGCTCCAGCATCCCACCCTGTGGTCCCTCCCGGTGTCTGAGCACCATGGATCTGGGGAGGAAAACACTCAACATCAATTCAGCAAAGCAAAGTAACATACAGCAAGCTACTGCCCTCACCAAATCAAGCATGGGTTTAATTATCCTTTTAACCGATTAAAACACTTTAAAAGAGAGTAAGAGCAACCGAGGGGGAGTGAGAGCAGCCCAATGTTAGATTTAAAGTTCAACAGGGGGGAAAAAAAATCATACAAGGATTTCACAAGCAATGACACTTGGATGGTATTTGGGAAATCTTTTTCTTTCAAGACTATCTTGCGATTAACTATGGGAGTAGCACATCAAAGCTGCACTGACTTCAAAGCTTAGAACCACTTACGGCTTCCAGCTATTACTAAAACCTACCACTTCACCCTGCCAGCAACTCATCTCAGCTGCCTCTTTAAGTTACACCCATCTACTTCCTGCCTTCTGATTTTGGGGAGGAAAAAAAAACACCAAAAAAACCTTGTAAATTAAATATAGCTGTTCACACTGAAGGGATGTCAAAGTCAGAGGAAAAAAGCAAATGGAGGCATTAAGACATTAAAGATTTAGTACAAACTCAATGGTGATTTACATATGCAGTCTCATTTGGCTAACTCTAATGAAGCCGTCTGCTTTGGGGAAGTTTCCTGACTGAGTGTTACCACTGCATAAAAGCCCCTGAATGAGGTGAGCAAGCTCTTTAGGCCATTATTTAGGTCCAGATGTTACCTATAGCTTGGCACAAGCAGAGGTGCTTTGGGACTCCAGGTTATCTTCACATATACAGAACATACTGTGAAATCAGTTCCCATCCCTGTTCTGTCGTGATACCCATTCATGCACCTCAAAATGATGTGTCAGCATTGGGCAATGATCACCATTTATTGCTGCAATATTACTGATTCTTCTGCATTAGTGGGAGAGACTGCGGAAGCAAAGTTTGCGTATTTGATATTTTGGGAGTCCCTGAAACAACTCATTTATAGTAGTGTAGGGCTGTGCTACACTCTCTGAACTGATATAAGGCTAAAATGTATGGAAATCGTAATTTATTGCAGTATTAATATTGTTCAACACTCAAAATTGTTACATTGTTATTTTCTGATTGGGAGTTTTATGCCTAGGGTTTTTAAAATGGTACATTAATCTCTGAATAAAATTTGTCTTGCAAATGACATATTAATAGAAAGTTAGGAACAAGTGTGGGTCTTTGAGTGTGTTTTATATAACAGTTTATATGTTCAGTACAGATCAATGACATGCTCTCTAGAGCTAAATGCCATTAATCCATTTACAGCCGCTCATTGCAATGAAGAGAAATTACCATTGAAAGAGCAGTTAAGGAGAATTTCTCTGCTTCCCTGCATAGTCTTATATTTTGAAAATGCCTTTGCGAGAGTTTAAAGCCAATCTTTTTTTCTTTTTCCTTTATTTTTTCCCTTTACAAGGAAGGAGTTTGGCAGCAGTGGGGGTGCTTGTGGCTTCTCCCTGTGCAGCCCCCCTGGCCAGGCTGGGATGGCAGAGGTGGCCCTGCATGGTGCCAACCTGCTGGCCATGGCCACCCCTGCCCCATCCTCACCCTCCCCCCCACAAATGATGTGCTTCTGCAGCAAACATATGGCAGATCAGCAATACAGAAACATGGAGGCAGTTAACAGGTTGTTTTGCATGGATGGTGGTTGTCACTAGGTGTAAATGAATTAATGTAGTTCGGTCAGTTGAAAAAAAAAGAGTATTGTCTTTTAAAGAGTTGACATATGAAAAAAGCATACAGGAACTTACTGTAAAGTCTAAAATACATATGGCTAGTGTACACTCTGTCTGAAGAACGTGCTTATGCTTTAAATAAGTAAAGGGAGAGAGGAAGGCTTCCTGACTGGCTGATGATGCAATCAAAATGTCAGACTATTTGAAATAAATTGTTATTGTAGAGTCAGGCATGACTCCACCAGTGCATTTGTATATTTCACTGTGTGATAGTTCTTTTTTCTTCTTAAAGAATGCATTTCTCTGAAATAAACTATGCAGACTAGGAACAGCACAGTCATTTGAAGTTCATTGAAAATATAGGAAGACATCATGTTTCCTGTCCTTATGTTAAACTTGGCATATTGATTTTTTTGCACAGCTTGCAGCATAGAAATGTGATCTACAGCTATGGCAAGGCGGGCTAACCACATGTGAATTTGTTAAGTACTGCTGGATTAGCAGGAATCATCGGACTGTGCAAGTACGGAGACTTGACTCCTGTAACTCTTTATTTATGACTTAATCAATTAAAATAACAAGTTTTGATTTTATTGGCTGTACACAAATAAGCACAAATCATCTGCAGAAGCTATTGTTTCATATGCTTGCTTGTTTTCATGACATAAAGGCTCTGTAAGTTAGCCGCAGTACGTACGCAGGCAGAGCTGGAGTTGAAGTTAAGGATCAAATATGTAAAGATTCAACAAATGTAGTTAACTACTGTTGTTTAGATTAGTGCAGAAAATTCAGGAAGGCATAGTGCGTTGCTTAACTTGCAGGTTTTTATCTAAATTTGCCATTACTTTCTTTGTATATTCTTTGCCTGTTTAATCTTTTGTTCCCTTTATGTTCAAAGATACCAAGATTATGGAAGCCACCGGCACTACAGCCTGCATTTAAATTTAGTTGCAGTACAACCGTACAGAAAGCGTTCTTCTGATGTGGGGCTGGCTTGCTCCTTCCTCTACGTTATTAAACCTCCTTAAACAGCTCCATTCACCTTGCTTGACTTCAAAGAGTAGCGCGGCTGCGTAGAGGGAGTGAGCTGCAACTCTGCCGAGCGGGTTACCCATGGTTTCTTAGAAATGCTAATGCCTTATCCACTGTGTTTATGAAGTTATCGGTTTGCTGTTGGATAGGAGGCACTGTTCTGCAGCTCTAGAATCAAAATGATAAAATGTCCAAAACAAAGACAGTGGCTAAAGGTATTTTGGGATTTGAAGCCATTGCCATTCACCTTTTGAAAACTTTTCCACCCCAAAAAAAAAGAGAAAAAATAATTAAATCAAGAGGTTATTTCAGGGGAAAGCAAAGTTGATGCTAGTCCTGAAGAACCGCTTGAGTGCAGTCTCACTGAGTCAGTCATGAAAATGATGTGGACGAATGCCTGGCTTATCACTCAGAGTTTTTTGGGAACTAATCTGTTCAAAATGTTTGGAATAAGCTAAAACCTGGCTTGCTCATCTAATGAAAAAGGTCAAAACAGAGAAGAAAGTGTCACTGGTTTGTGTTAGGTGACACTGTGCCCTGCTTGTCTAATTTGATTACACAGAGCCACTGAAGCCCCAGGCAAAGCTGATTTTAGCTATAATCAGCTTCTTAACCTTTTGAGAACTAACGTAAACACTACCTACCAGTGGTTAATTATGTTGCTCTGTTACATACAACAAAGTGCAAAGGTAAAAGTGTAGAACTGCAGTAACACATGTTGTGACAAGATCACTCCAGGGGATTACATCCCTCTGCATTTTATCTGCGTTCATTGATTTCTTTCTTAAAAATTAAAAATGGGCTATGAGCAGGGAGCATCAGTTTATCAGTTTCAGGCAGCATTGCCCTGTTGTGCCACTGCCTCATCTCAAATTCCTCTTATAGAAGGGGAGACCTAGTGTAGGTTGGACTGCTACGGTCATGGATCTGTTATTTTTTAACTATTTCAGATTAACTTTGTTCTAATTTTTTACTTGTAATGAAGTATGCATGCTACCTTCGTCTATGACAAACATCTTCTAGGAAGGTTTGTAATCGCTTTTGGCAGATGCACCATGTCCATATGAGACACCTGTCTCTAGGTGGGATAAATGGGATGAATTTTATTTTCAGATTTTGCATATACATACTAGTCAAGAAGCAAAAATCTGAGGCACAAAAACTAGCTCTCTGCAGAACCTGTGTATCCGAGTTTCTCATGTGTTTTGGTTCATACACTTCCTATAGTTTGCCAGGAAATTTGCATTTCCATGAACTTCAAAACTTTTAGGAGTCTTCTAAGCCAATAAGCTTTTGGTGTATTTTAAATTTTCCTGACCCATGCTGGTCCATGGTGTTCATGTAAGGAAGCCTTGATCTACTCATCTTATATACTTGCTACTCTTATATACTTGCTGCTTGGAGATAGCAGGTTGCCCCTGGATTTTCCACTCTGTAGAAAGTGTATCTATTTTACTCTTTCTGTGTCCCACTCTTTTTGTCAGCAGTGCCTCTAATCAGCATCATTCTTCTCCGACATCTGCTCAGAGAAGCACCCGTAATGAATTATCATTATGAGCAGCATTAACATGGGTGTTGCGGGGCAGCCTCGTGCTGCCTGTGTGCCCCACGGTATCTCGGGGTCATCATGAAGCTGGACCACCATGTCTCAGGACCTTCAATGCCTTCTGCCCACGTGCTTCCCACCAAAATTCATAGTGATGTGCTGTGATAGCTGAGATTAGCAAGGATATGGTTACATCAGGGAAATAGATGAGCCCTTGCTTAATTCAGATATTTTATTAACTAAGATTAACAAAGCCATAATGACTAGAGTCAGTAAAGCAATAATAGTAAAGAAAACACTACTTACACAAGAACAACAATAAATAATAACACAACATTCACACACACAAAAATCTTGCTGACACATGACCTGTTGTGGTTGTGTACAAGGTCAGAGTTGGTTTCCTTTTCTTGCAGGCAATAGCTGTAAAACACATATTTGTCCATGGCAAGGTTATAGTGTGTTGAGAGGAAATTGAGCAGACTGCTAGCTTTTGAGCGTCAGAGAGGTGGCAGACTCACTTAGCTGACTCTCAGCATGGTGGTAAGTGGACCGTCAAGGTCTGGACAAGAATGAGAAATAGCTCGTGAGCTTCTGAACGTGTTAGTGATTCCGTCTTTGTCTCAGACTCCACAGTTTTCTCCAGGAGAGGGGTATACATAAACAAACTGAGGCTGACTGTGACCCCTTCGGGTTTCTTGCAAACCCTTTGGAGTTTCAGCCTCTAGCTGTACAGGTCATCTCATGTTCTGGTGGCCCTTCACAGCCTGCCAGCTGCTGTGCACAGCTGGGTGACGGCTGGCTGTGCCCTGCATTTCCTATGGGAGACTTGCGAGGGACAAAGATGACTTCATGTGTTGGTGGCAAATAATGTTTTGTATGGTTACACATGGACTGCCTTTTGCCTATATAGCTGCCATGTAACACTTTTTCCAACCCACTCTAACCATCCCCATCTCCTTGCTTTGATTCATGGTAGAAGGAAAAAAACTAATTTCAAGTATTTGTTGCGTATGTCACCGTGGCATCGGTTGCATTTCCTAAACTGATAGAAAGCTTCATCTCTAGCAAAATGGGACATCATTATTCTGAAGCAACAGGCTATTTTTCTACGTCTTTTCCTCCACAAAAAAGAAGTGGGATCAGTTTCTCTCTCTGGTCCAGCTGTCAGAGCTGGGAGGAAAAGACTGCTGAGGCAGGTCTGCAAAACCCATCAGTCTCCACATTTAGGACTAGATGTCCTCATGCCTCCTTATTTCCTCAACACGTTCCACTGATGGGGAGATTTTGTGCAAAGCTTCTGCCACGTGAGCATCTGCTTTGCTCCAGAATTATTATCTGGTGACTTTTGGGTTGGGCTAATTGCTTAGGGTAGTATGAGGCAACGAACAGCAATAACACAACAGAATTAGAGCGATGTCTTTGCCTTCCAGAAGGAAACTTTGGGGCCCCTTGTGCAGTAGTTAAATTCTGGAGCATGTGGCACAAGCACCAGAGTTTGGCTGTGTCTTAACGAATTAGGTAACTCTATGGTTACTCACAAAGGAAATGAAAGACTTTTTTCTGTTTCTGGATATACTCAGAAGCAAGGGAAGGCAGTGCTGCACCATTACTGCTCATGCCTCGACACCGGCAGCAGCTGCTCTCCAGTCCCTCTTTGAGGGGCAGCCTTTCTTCCCATCAACCGCCACGAGACATGAAAGTGCTGCTGCTCCCGACTGCTGAAAGGTACCGCGTGCCGCACAGTACTGGGATCACAGCAACAGCAGATTTTGATCCAGACCTAGCAGAAGTGGGACCTCGAAGAAGAGGAGTGCAGCTTGTGCAGGGGTGAATTCATCAGAGGCTGCACAGAGCGGATCACAGGAGCTGGAGTCAAGCGATAGTTGCTTTTCCCCCCCCGGAGAATAAATTACTACCCTCTGCAGCAGCAGATAGAGGATAAGTCAACAATGATGCATCACTGCAGAAAAGACAAACCTTTTACTGAAATGTCTAAATAAGCCTATAGCTTGCAGAACTATTGGTGAGGCTTCAGCTGGGAGACTATGTGTGCTGATGGGCAGCACAGCCCATGAAAGAGGAGAATGAACTGGAGAACCTCCAAAGAAAAGCAACAAAAGTGATGAGAAGCCTAGAAAATGTGACCTTCAGAAAAAGGGTGAAAAAACTGAGAAGGCTTAACTTAAAAAAAGAGGACTGAAAGAAAGAACATGGTGGAAATCATCGGGTGTGTGAAAGACTGTTGCAAAGAAGAAAGGAACCGTCTGTTCTCCACGCGCTTGGTAAATAGTACAAAAAGGGATAAAATTAAATCACAGCAGGAAAAGTTTGGATTAGACACTAAGGGAACTTTCTAATGGTATGGCTGGAGGACACTGCCTGTGGAGACTGCGGGTTCTCCGTCACTGGAGGAGGTGGTTAAGGACAGGTTAGACAGAAGTTTGCCAGAAATGCTGTAGGTGTCGCAGGTCTTGCTGTGGGCCAAGGCATGGACCTTGGGGCATCTCTGTCACGTGTGCTTGTCTGTGACTATATGAATAGGCAGAGAAAAAACAAAACCTAAGGGACTGAAAATCCAGATGACACGAAGATTCTCAGGTTTATAGTTTTTAAGATGTTTTCATAATTCTGAAAACATGCTTTCTCTCTTTTTTAAAGACACGATAAACACGGTACAGTACAAATAAAAACAGAAATATTTTTAGTATTTGCAAAGATAATACATGGATGAAAAATTGAGTTTTGATTTCTGGCGGGTGTGACATTATCTATTGGGTGACATTATCTATTGTTTTCGACAGGATGCAGAGGACTGACAGTTATTGATAACAGTGTCCTCCCCAGTCTGACATACAATAGCAAAAGAAAGTCTGTTAGGAAGTGTTAACCAGGAAGATACTATCCCTTGTCATTGTTTTTGATGTCCACAATGTCCCCAGTCAGGGAGTAAAACCAGTATATCACATTGCTGAGGTGGTCAGTCACACACTGGGAATAATGAATAAGCCCTTAGTAAAGTGTTTATGAACAATCCGTTTACGAATTCCTTGAATACATACATACAGCTAACAGGTTGAAATCTGGATTACTTTGTGAATTTGCTAACGGGGGCGGGGGGGGGGGGGGAAGGATGCACGTAGCTAATGTAATTTGTAATAAATAAGCAAGCCCTTTGTACAGCACAGTAAAACACAGAAAAGTAAAAAGTTAAGTCTGCCTTTTATTCATGTTAATTTCAGAACATCTTCAGGCAAGCAATTTGCAATAAGTGAAATTAATAAAATAAATTGTGCTGATCAATTTGTTCCTGATCTTACAGCTTGTAAATAATTCTTTGCTGAGAACACTACTACCTTTAACAGCAATTGTGTGGGCTGTGGGCAGCTTCATTTCCACTCTGTTCCCAGGAAAGAAAGGAGCAAAGTGCTCTTGCATTTGCTATGTTTTCCAGCGAATGGATTGGAATAATGATATGGCTGGGGAGAAATATGTACAGACCAGATTAAAACAGTACCCTGGGAACCTTTTATTTTATTTTTTTTCCTTCCACGAGGTCAGATCCCCAAACTCCTGGGAGTTTGGACAGTGGGGATGCTTTAGTAAATGTGCAGTGAGAAAACTGCCAGATTGAAGGTTTCTTAAGTGCTACTGTCCAAAATCACCAGCCATGCTTGAAACTAGTAATTCTTGACAGAACATGCACTCTCAGTATGTGACTTTTAGCTGCAGGGGGCAGAGCATATGCTTTAGTGCCAAAAAGTTGTTTTGCGTTTTTTTACTGTGTTTGTGTTGTAACCTCTTTCATGTTATGTTTTTATGTTTTAAGTTCTTTTCCTATTTCAGTCTCCAAGGTTTGCCATGAAAGCCCAACATAACTGCAAAAAACATCCTGAAAGCCTGCAGATCATCTAAGAATTTCTGAATCTATAATTGATTCTTTGCATTATAGACTGATGCGATACTCAGTACACACAGTGACATTTTAATTCACTTGGGAAGGGGGTCCTTTTTTTTTTTTAAGTTTAAATAAGAGAAAGTGTTTTGGTTCTAGAGGATTTGTGTACGGTTGCTTTTTTAATTTCAAAATATGCATCCTTCAGTCAGCCACATATAATTTAATGAATCAGTCCAGAAACTTCTGAGCACACGGAGTTTCCATCACTGTTGGTATCACTGGAACACGAGAATCCTGAGTACCCTTTTTAGGAGGTGCCCAGCACCTTGTGGGGTTTGACCATTAATTCCCCAACAGCGCTAAGACACTCACCCAGGTAGCCCTCTCTGCTCCTTGGTGGGACTTCATCAAAATCATGCAGTCACAGAGGTCTTCAGCACACCTTTCTCTGCCTTTTTGGGGCATCCTGAGTAGTTTGCCTTGGTAGCAGAGTACAGGTTTCGCACGCAGTGACTAGAGCAAGGACAGCATCAGTTTGGGTTGCTTTTGAATTTTGTTCTTGCCCAGGGGCCAATGTCAGTCTCTTACATAAAAGTAGACGGTTAAAGGCACTTTAATAAGCCTGAGGTAGTAAAACAAACCGATTTAAGGGGTTTAATGCCCTGATTGGAAGGCTGATTGCATGCAGGCTGGCTTGCTGCAGGAGGCCTGTGCACAGTCTCTGCTCTGCTGTGGAGCTGCAGAATATTTTAGGGCAAGTCACAGACCTTTTAAGTACACCTATGTAGATGTCTTTTCATGCTAAGTTCAGTGGGGAGAGGGTTAAAACCCATTTGGCACAGCCAAATGGAAGAGTTGGCATTATAGGACCTGGTGGGAAGAGAAGGTTGTCCACTAATAACATCACTAGTTTATTAGAAGTGGCTTTTGCCATGGCTTGGTAGAGCTATTACTCAAATCCATGCTTGCAAGTTCCAGATACATTACTTTTTCTATATGTTATACCTCATTGTCTCCTGATGTAATTCAATTTCAAGATCATGGATGATGGCATTAGGTATTGATAGCAGTATCTGTTGTTTGTATATAAAGATAGTAGGGTCATCTCAGGACATCAGGAAGTTGTCACACTGGCAGTGAAGAAGAACTTTCCACCATGTACAGCATTGCAAATACCAGAGCTGGAGTCAGAGATTGAGCTCAGACTGCTCAGTCGGAGTGCACCGCACAAGCAGGAGTCAGCGTGTGGATCTTCTCCTCACCCAGGTCTCCCATGGGTGTCCTGAACTTGGATGGGCAACGAGGAGAGGGACAGCACTGTGCATGTCTGCCTTATGAAATGAGGGCAGTCTGCTTCACTGGATAATACTGGATAATAGGCTGTTTCATGCAAATAGTAACTCACTAGCAATTACATTATGCAGCTAGACACTGAAGACAAATCTTACAAAAATCATTCTAAATTTGTCTCTTTGTTGTGATAGACAAGATGAATATGCAAATAAATGAATGGTGTGAATATTCTGTGCTCTGTCCCAGGCAGTACTTGGAATTAACAAGCAGTGTTAGGGGCTTGGAGTGTGGCTCGTGAGATGCAGAGCTTTTCACCTCTGTCTCCAGTGGTCAGCCCATGGCAGAGCCAGGGCTACTTCTGTCTGGTGTTGGCAAAATTATATACAAAATATGAAATTAATGTGTTTCAGTGGGCAAGTGCCTGACTTCACAACTCATAGTCTCAGCTGTGAGTGATGGGGCGATAAACCAGTGGCTATTTAACTGCCCCAGCCTCTTCCCCACCCCTTGGCCAACCACCTCCTCTTTACCAAAGGCTATAGGGGGGTACACACGTTCCCACAAGATGACAACCTTAAACTGGAAAAGAAGTAAGTTTGTGCTAATGTGCTGGGTACATTCATTTCTGCTAATTCTACCTCAGGGGCAATTGTTGCAGCAGAGGGGCAGGACAAGCAGCAGAGAGCAGCAGCGCTTTCAACCCCTGCAGCTGAATCTGCGGGAAGCTCATGTGCTGGAGCCCTGAAATATGCTCCCCAGCCTGGAGCAGTTTTCAGAGCATGTGTAGACATATTGTCAGGGTACATAAAAAAGCTTGTACTGAGACTGCCTGTTCTGCAAGTGTTTGGAGAACAAGGTATTTCAATTTCTAGGATTATAAATTGATGCTTAGTTGTTTACAGTACAGATGCAGAAGAATACCATTTGCAATGTTACCAATCCCTTTGATAGTCACCAGTTTAATTTCTTTTTGTAGTTAGATTCATAACTGTCCACTGTTCTTAGTTTATTGTACTCTGTGGTTTGTTTTTTTTAATCTAAAGATGGTTGAAGACTCAAAGTTGGACAGTCTCTAGTCATGGTTATGGTCATGGTTATAGTAAATGCAGAATTTCTACACCCTCCAGTTCCTTGTCTACAGGAGGGGTCTCTGCCTGACTTGTGAAATTCTCTGCCCTTTGTCCAAAACGTTCTGTATTTAGAGGCGGTTTTGTTTCCTGGTCACTCCCAAGATCTCAAGGTGCACCAGCAGACAAAAGCACTGCCTGCTGTAGGCATTTGACAACAAATGTGGAACACATTCCTTAATGTCCCGCAGTGGGAGAAGAGGTCCTTTGGTTAGATCAGATCATCTAGATGCACAGTAGAGCTGAGGTTGTCTCTCTTCTTGCCAAGTGTGGCTTCTTGATAGACCTAGTCTGCTTGCTCTGTTTAAACACCTCAAAGTGGGCGATCAATAGTAACAAACATCAAGGCTTAACCAGACTTCAGAGCCACACCAGGACAGGAGAACCAGAGATATGGAGTCGGCACTCAGTAGAGTGCATCTGGGTGGGACAGGTAGAAGCAGGGGTCTAGGTCTGCAGGTCTGGTCCCCATGGCTCTTCCAGAGAGGTGTGGGGTTGTTGGTGGCACAGGGCTTTTGGGCATTGCACCCCGCTGGAAAGCTTCAGTCTGTGGGGTGCACGGAGGTAATATTAACCCAGCTCCATGCATGTAGTGACTTTGTAAGAGGATTTTGGTCCTGGAGCTATATCTCGGTGGTGGATGTTGTGTTAAACGCTGCACAGGTACCACGTCTTTTTTGCTTAATTGCATGATCTAGGCATCTCAGCATGCCTCATCCCTTGGTTATTCCCACTCTCAGTAACTTTTCCTCACTGGCCACGTGCCCCAGGTTGGTCTGTGGAGCTGGTGAGTTGGACATCAGCAGGAAGAGGGTTGTGATTTAAAAACAACAAAAATAGCGGAACCATTCAAGTAGTCCGTTTGAGTGGAGGGTTGGGGTTTTTTTTCCCCTAAAGCTATCTGCCCACTGCTGTCATCTCAGGTGAATCCAGACTGTAATGTTAAAAGCACAAAGAAAACAAACCTTCTTGAATGAGAAAGGTCAAGAGGAAATCCAGTCCAACCAAGGGGATATATCTTAAGCTGTTATAATATTGAATCATGGAAATGCAAGCCTGGAAGGGGCCTCAGGTGGTGTATCCGTCTGCCAGGTGCCAGAATGATAAAGCTATAGCTTTGCTGTCAGGTGCTTGTTATACATAGGTCTATATACAGCCTCTGTCTGTACAAGGGTGGTGCAGCAGGTTCCATATGCCGGTAGAGTCTTCTGGGGACAGAGGTCGCGTGGACCCATCTCTGGTGTCTCCTCAGAGTAGTCCATTTCATTTATATTTTCCAAGTAGGCATATGCAGAGTTTCCCCTGCCTTTCTGCGCCCCAAGGCAAAGAGAGGTCTTGCGATAGCCCAAGCTCACAAGAGCCAACAACAACCATGTGTGTCACCCGCAACAAACAACCATTTGGACGTCCTACACAGCCATCAGGACTGGTGCCTCCTGGCGACAAACATTCTCATCCTTTGGAGGTATTGCATCATAGCCTTCGGGACTTGTCTGAAGGTACCCCCTAATTTCTCCATGCTTTGCTTCCCCATCCCTAAAGCAGGGATGCCACTATTCTCCTGTGGTAGTAAATGTGATCCAGGTGGTGGGACATTCAGATTGTATGGCAATAAAGGCATAGGCGTACCCAAGGCAGAAAGACTCAGAGTGTAGAAGATCTCTTTATTTTAGCTGAGCTGTTTATTTTGGAAGGAGGAACCACATTAGGAAGATGGCTTTAGCAAAATCTTGGCCAGCTGCTATGAAAACATCAGCTGACGTTAGTTTATTGGATAGTGATAAAAAAGAGAAGAGTGAGATCAAATTCCTGCAGCTGCTGGTAACAGGAACACACGAGATGTGAGGATCCAGAAGGGAAAA
Organism: Theristicus caerulescens; assembly: GCA_020745775.1. Taxonomy (NCBI): domain Eukaryota; kingdom Metazoa; phylum Chordata; class Aves; order Pelecaniformes; family Threskiornithidae; genus Theristicus; species Theristicus caerulescens. The sequence goes on along the minus strand of CM036583.1, from coordinate 84,355,430 downwards.
TGCTGCAAAAATATGTCTGGCCCTGCCCATGCTGGTGTTATACATCTGATGTAGTGGAACTGAAACATCAAAAGTGATTGAAAGTTATTTGAAGATGTGTAACTTGTGGCAGACCTTAATATTTACAAATGAGAAACTGAATAAGTATTTACTACTATGATCATTTACGGCAAACAAGTAAACCATGCGATACCCTTTGAAACAGTAAAATAGAAAAAAATTTAAAAATCTATAATTTTAATCAAAAGTTTGTTTCAGTCATTGAAATTCTGTTATTGCTGCTTACAAACATTAAAGTCAATCAAAACATCAGTAGCCTGCAAGATCAATATTTTTAATATGTTTGCATTGCAGTGCTGCAGATTTTTGGCTAATGGATCTCACTCATATTGATTTCCATGGGAAATGTTAGTCTGATACTGAAATAATTAAAAAAAAAAAGCCAGGGATTATTGGTTTGGAATTTTGAAGGAGATAGAAGTATAAAAATTGGTTATTGACTGAATTGCTTGGGGTGAATGAACCTTGGGCACTTGCAATAAACTTGTAGCACAGAGTCATTACCGAATACTACTTTAGTCCCTTAAACCTAAAATCAGTCAATAACCTATTATAACAATGCAAATTGTGGTGAAATAACATAGCGGATCGTTTTCAAAGCAGCAGGATATTCATAAACATCTACATACATATATGGATGGATGTATTAACCCACCTCTGGGATATGCACAACAGCTGATTTTCAAGTTTATTTTAATATATTGAGTTTATGTTGATATTAATGCGAAAGGGTTGATTTGAAGTAATTCTTTAAAATAAGTTTAATGGCTCTGTGGCTACTAAAATGAATAAAAATACAGTAAAATATTGTATACAAATGCATAAACACAGTATATTCAGTATTGTCCCAGTTCTGAAAAAATGCAGGGTGATTTTTTTTTTCTATTTATTCTGCGTTTTGGGGGGAAAAAAAACCCTACAAACAGTGAGTACCCTGAACCTGCAGAGGTGTCCTGGACCCAGACTGTCCTCGCCCATGCCCCACCGCTGTCCTGCCTGGTTTCTGCACTCCTTATTCATCCCCTTACTCCATATGTATTATGATTTTGCTTACCTAGCATAATTCTTCTCTTTTTAAGAGAGGATTCTTCTTGCACTTGGGAATCATGCCTCTCTGTGTTACCTGGTGAAATAAATCAGTTCTCCGTTGCAGAATATACTCTGCATTCCCAGCCAGGGGCTGGAGAGTTTACCACAGGTATGGCAAAGCGTTACTGGCTAGAATACTAATTTTTATTCTCAGTTAAATGAAACACCTGAGCAAAGAGTTGCCTTTTGGTTCCTGCTTTAAAAATGCTCTGAGCCTCTCTTTTGCTCTGTGCTGGGGACGAGTAACTCAAGTGTTTCTGCTAAAAGTGGGTACTGCAGTATGTAAGCTGTCGAGTGAAATGTATTTTCACCTGAGTTGTATGAATATTTAACAAGTATATACTAACACAGCAATGATAACTCAGTGCCTGTGATAGTATGGGAAAGAGAGACTGTGTTTGTGTTTTGTTATTACAAAGTCATCTTGAACATTTTCCTATTTTTTTTTTCCTAATTCGTTGCTTTGCTCATACCTGACAAGAAACAAAGTGGACTAAGTTTCAGTGCTCTGCTTGGGTCAAAATATAAGAAAATGTGCTATGTGCAGAGCTCAGCAGAAACCTGGTAGAGGCAGGATCACTAATTGGTGCCTCACTTTAACTACAGATGTCTGACAACACGCAGGTTACTGTAACCCGCCAGAGTCTCAATGGACCGGCACCTTTTGGGAATAACTACTAATGAAGTCTAAAATTTCTTGGTAAACTTGTTAATAGGAGTCTCATCATTGGCAAGGTACCTCTGTAGTTACTCTTCAAGTCACGTAGTTTCTGAATAATTAACATCCTCCAAATTGCTCGAGCCGCTTATTTAGGACAGAGAGATGCGTGCACTGTTGGTGGCGGTCCAGCAGCAGGTAGAAGCGCTGGGCAGTGACCTGCCCATCCCTGCTGCTGTATAGGATCGGTCTTGGGCTGATTTTCGACCATTCTCCTTCTTATTTTGCCTTCACTGGAACGGATTTCACTTTTCAGGTCTTTTTCACAGTTTTTGTTGTTTTTTAAAAGACTCAGTAGAAAGATGAGGAATGTTTCCTAAAAATGAAGAAGTTAGGGAAGATAAAATCTTCATTTGTAAAAATCACTCTTCCTCATAACTTGAAATTTTTTAAAGTTAAAGTAACTAATAAAAAATAATATTTTACCTTTCTTTCCCATCAGAAGTGGAGACTAAATTTGTGCAGGAATGGGTACTGAAAAAGGGACACGAGACCTCCTGGTATTCATCTTTCCTAATGAGGAAAAGAAAAATATTTTAAAAGGAAGCAAAAATAGTAGTGGGTTCCCTCCCACTTGTTTTTGCAGATTTTCTAACCCTTTTCAATTCAAAATAGAGCGAAATGTAGACATTTGAACTTTAGGACATTTCCTGAAGAGAGCAAACTAAACCAACCAAGAAATCCAACAATCCTGCATATTTTTTCCAAAACACATGTAAAAAAGACCAATTTTTCTAAACTGTAGGAGTTGTATTTAAAAAAAAAATTACATTGGACCATAAGAAAAGTTTAAAAGAGCCAGAACCTTCACGAGTGAAGTTAGAAGGAAAAGAAATATCAGTAAGCATGGTGAAGGTCTTATAGCAGGTTCAGGGGTGGGTATGGAAACCAGCGGTGACTTGACGTGATGCGACTCTTAGCAGGATGGTGCAAACACAGAGACGAAGATGTTTTTCCCATAAAACGATGTGAGCATGTTTGTTCCCAGGCATGCACTGTTTTGCTATCCACTCCCCCCAGCCCCCTCAGGGTGGTGACACCAGCGGGATGGAGGCAGCCCTGCAAGGTTGTAGAGATGTTTGCCATTGAAAACAATGTTGTGTGCTGACTCTGGCACCCGATGCGAGTTCGTCATGCCTACAGTAGTGAAACGGCTGCAGTTATTTTCATGATCTCCCTCTGTGAAGTGAAAGTAACATTTTTTTGTAACAGTTGTTTGTTGTTTTTTTTTTAATGCTGTGGTTACAAAGCGCAGTAAATATTTTTTGAGATGATCAGGCTGTGTTTCAGAGCAAGCAACCCAAATAGCTACGCTGGGAGAGTCATCTGTTTTGCTGGGAAATGTTCGTAACAGAGGCAGGGGCTGAGCATCAGAGCTGGGGGTCTGCAGCATGGGGTTTCACACCCCAGCAAAGTTTCCCAGGATCGGCTATAACTCAGACAGCCCTGGGGGACCCAGTTTATGGCCATGTCCCTTGGCTTCTCCAGACCCCTGTATTTTACACCCTTTGCTCAGCCTGCACATGAGATGGTCCAGGAGATGATGTTGCTCAAGTTTCTGTGCCGGGGGATTTTTCTACGGCTGAGTCGGAGGCATTAAGCACTTTAACATCTCTTTGGCTTCTTCTTATTCAGAATAAAGAGGCCAGAGTGGGAAACCAGCTCACCCCGGGAAGGCAATTGTGAATTGGGTTTAAACAAAAGCTGTCAGGGGAAGTGATGGGAATAACACAATCCTGCATCACGGAGTGGCAGGGTAGCCTGGCCACAGAGCCCTAAACACAGGTTCCCACACACTGAGCTGAGGATATAACCCCTAAATGGAGTAAATAAATTATCAGGGCCTTAGCTGCGTAACTTACCTTGACTTCAGTGGGCATTGTGGGGCTAAAACTTTAAGCAATGCCATACAGATTTAGGAGATATTCCCTTGGAAATGTTAAAAAACATCACATTTTTTTGTCTTTGTTTTCTGAATTCTGTGATCATATGCAGAACTAGTCATAACAGAGGAGGTTATTTTGATAACCTCGTGGTTCAGCTCCAAGATAATACAGGCTGCAGTGACTTCAGAAACACAAAATAATAAAACATGTAGAACTCCTAAAACTTTTTTTTTTCCGCACAGATGAGCAAAGCTCAATTCTTTTTTTCCAGAGTAGAAGCATGTTCCTCGGCATGGTTTGAAATAAGTATCTTAAATCTCTAATCTGATTGTATATACTACAGAAAAAATCCCTCTACTGAAGTGTACTGCATGTATGTCTGCTGCACACAAATACTGAATGGGAGCTGGCACATCACAGCATCAAAGACTTTTTTCCTCATGTTTGCAATGTCTATAATGTTCATTATGGAGAAGTTTCATAGGTTATTCTTGGAAGGTGACCTCACCTGGTATAGAAAAATGGTGTTGGCAAAATTGTAAAAGCATTGTAAAGCTCTGCAGAGACCTATTTTGCATCTCCAGTGGCACAGGTAGTCACCTGCATTTGGGGATGTTTGCAAACACGCTTTTTTTGGTGACAATGCCTACTTCAGGTATTTCTGACTATTTTTTGTAAGGTTTTGCATTAGGCCAGATGGGCAGCAGGGCAGCATTTGCAGCCATGGCATCACACCCTGCTGTGGTCCCAGCACTGTGAGTAGAGAGGGATTGAGGAAAGCCACTGGCATGTGCTGCAGCAGAGACAGAGCCCGGCCACGCCACAGCCTGGCTGAGCAAAGCACTGCTCCACAGGGTCACGAGGAGCTCCTAAAAACTGCCACTGGTGATGACCAAAATGGATTTTAACTGGAACACTTGCCAGGATCTGAGGACCTTGAAGAAGAAGTCCAAATTCCAGCTTTGGCGTGGTGACAGCATCTTGACGATCAATAGTATAGCTTTAGATAATTATTCTTTCCTGTGTCTATAATATGATTTTGTTTCTGTCAGGATGCAGGAGGTACTGCTCTCTGGTGATGTCACTAGGTATCACCCAAGCATCATTATCACAATTTTGCAGTGTTTGAATCTTCTATGATGACTAGAGAAGTTAGTGAGCTGATTCAGCTTTTTATTTATAATAATAGTATTTCTCTTATTAAGCTGCAATGATTAAAATTATGGTGGAGGTTGGCATGTTCTTAAGGAATGGGATTTGGAAACATAGTGTTCACCATGGCCCCAGTTCAGGAAAGTACTTGAAGCATGATGCCACAGGACACTGGGCACCATTACATCTTACTGAATTTAATATGAATTGGGGATGTATAGCATCCTGCAGGACTGGTGCCTCAGTCATATACACTGAATTCAATGCACACTGAAATCTTGTAGGGAATTTAAGCAAAATTTTCAAATCTGTAAGCTTCAATTATGTTTATACTTTTGTATGTGCAAAATACTTAATTCTGAATATAATTGCTAATTTCCTGCTGTGTGATATGCTGTTACATTTGTAATCAAGTCTTCCAGACAGGTAGTTTATGTGCACCTGAATAAGATAGTTCTAAAATAGGGAAGCTCTGTCAGTTCAGTGGATATTACTATTATTAGTGTAGTAATATATGGAAAAAGTAGCAGCTCCATGACAGCTGGGCAGTCTTACAATCCTACCCAACAGTCAGTGTTCTGCTTTAAGCCAAAAATGTACAGAAAAGTATAGGTATGTTATTTAATCAATAGAGTACAACTTTTTGAACTTTTTAAGTTTTGGAAAGGTAACAGCTCCCTTGAAAAAGGAAATCAGAAATAGTATCAGCATAGTGTTGCAGAAATACCTTCAGAGGCACAGGTGCTGGAACCGCATCACCATCTCATACCTCTCCTCCCACCCCCCAATTCCTCCTTTCTATCGTAATGGGGGAAAAATTGATTCCAAATGTGTTTTCTTGACCCCCTACTCCATACATGTTAGCACCTAACCTTAAGCAATGTTTCTACAGTCTCGCCTGTATTCACAGTAATTATATGCATAATGTAGCATATTATTGTCTGGACTTCCTGTTTAATCAGTACAGAGCTTCTTACAAGTGCAGCTGAAAAGGGCAAACAAAATTAAAGCTTTATATACCAAAACAAGTTTGATTTGCTAAGCTCCCAGCATTCCAAAGTACACAGATTTGTTCCACCAAGTTTTGCGATGGCTTGCAGATGGGCAATGATTAATCAGAGAGCTAACTGTGAAGTAGTTTGCAATTAAACTGGAAAGCTCTGAAGCATGCTAATTGAATCAGAAAATTAGAGACACTGAACAGTAATTGGCTATTTCTCATGCAGCAGGTGCCAGGCCACTCATCTGTGGAACAAGGTATTTAAGGCGCATTAGCACTAGTAAAAATACTTCTTGATATGGAATAGTCAGATTTTCTGCTCATTTTCACCATGGATGTCAAAACACACAGCTGTGATGTCTAGTGCCCACAGCTCATGTTACAAGAGTTTGAGCGGGGTTGTCATGAACCTACATATATGCAATGTCTTAGATCAGGTTGAAGTTGGGGTACCTGAGTAACTTCCTAGTCCTTGCAGATAAGCAAATCTCTCCTTTTTTTTTCTTTAAAGTAAGCACATCATGATGTTTTTAGCAGTAGTAGTCCGGATTGCGTGGTTGATCATCATGTGCTAACAAGCACTTCCAGGCTGCAGGGAGATCGGCTCTGCACCTCGGGGTCCTCCTCCGTAAACCAGGGTGATGCTTGCTCATCTGCTGCCATGCCCTTTGAGGTCTATCCATGGAAAAGTGATGTATGGACACTGGGTAATACTGGTGTGAGTTTTCACTACACCATTCTGCTTCTCAGTCTTTCCCAAAAAAAGAGACTTTTTTCTGTGCACTGCTTATGAACATGGAGATTAGTGGAGTGTGGATTACTGAGGTTCTGCGAATTGCATTAATGAGGCACCATCACTTTTGTTTCATTTTTCTGCAGATTTAAAAAATTGTAAGTTTCTAGTTGAATATTAGTTGAGGGCATCAACAGTATAAATCTAATACTGCTGTGAGCTTAGTAGATGCATAAAGCCAATTCATATCATGTCTCAGCATGAGTTTATATCTTCTAATTAGTACCACCATTTTATAGAGAGCACATGCAATGAAAGTTTGTTTGCCGTGCCAACAGGGACCAGAGCACATACAGTAGTTTTGCTATAGTAGAGTGATGGTGCTGTATGAGCGCAAACGACTTGTAGCCTAAGCAGTAGGTAACCAGAAAAGAGTGGGATTTAATAAGTGAAATGGTGGAGAGTTTTTACAGAGATATAACCATTTTCAAATTAGACTGGGTGGGGCGCGTGATTTCTTTCTTCGCAACTAATTAGAGCTTGGTATGCTTATTAGTGAATAAAAAAAAAGCACTGCATCATATTACTCTGAGTATCGAGAAGCAGAATATTACAATATTCAAATGCTAATCATATCACTTAGCAGATGACTGCAGAAACTAGTGTATTTGAACTGAGACATAAATTATAAATTGTAAACAGTGCATAGGGGATATGTTATAACTGTGTCTCATTTAAATTAAGGCAGGGAGTTTTCTCTGAAGCAGATTATGTGCCTTCATTAAGTTTTAAAGTCCCCTCTATAATGTTTTATTAAGATCACTTGGCACAGTGTTTCCCACACTGGATGTTAGCAATATGTACTGGTGGAAATGGCTGCAGCGGTGGAGGTGGTTCAGGTGCATTGCTGCACTCCACGGCTTTAAATGCTGTTTGCATACTTTCCAACCAAGTGCTAGCGCACATACACCAGCAACTTTTCCATCTAATACTCCTCCCAAAAATCCTGATGCCTTTGCTTTCTTTACTTGAAAGCAGCTCCAAAACATTTACATGATCAATGTTTGTTGCTGGAGGGATAAAGTTTGCTCTTCCATGGACAAGTGAGAACATATTGATCATTTTATTCTATTTGCTATTTCTAAATTCAATATACCTCTGGAGTCGATAAGCGAGATCGAGAGCATATTCTTTTTTTGTGTGCCTGCTTGTAGCTTGTTCTCAAGATCCAAGATACATTTTTGATTAATCACGAATGCTCTGGGGTCATGGAGAGCAAATGTGTTTGTGGAGTGTCAGCTGATGCTGTCAGATAAATGTCTTAAGCTTAGCCAGGGTTCATGCCCCAGCTTTAGGCTGTGCCAAATGTCTCCCCTTGTTGAGGCAGATAACAGCTACACTGGAGGCGACTGAGCTGTTTGTTCACTGAAAGGGCTGACCTTGCCATATGGGGCTACAGTCAGGTGGAAAAAACACCGGCGATGTTTTAATTGAAACTTTAAAAAATCTTAACTTTCTGCATTTTCCCTGTCTTCAATGCAAATGGTTTTTGCATTCCCCTCCCAGCACCAGCATTTGTCAGCTCAGCTTCTCCAGTGGCTACCTGGCCGCTGTGGTCTCCTCGGTGGGTCCCACTGGCCGTGGCTGCAAGCCTCCTTTGATAACCTCCGTGTCTTCTGAGAAACTTCTGACAAGGTATTTTTACACGGGGCCCAAGGAGGGGAGAAGCCCTGCTGGCAAAAATAAACATTTTTAGGGACAGTTCATGTTTCAGTTCCTAGAGCGTCCTGTAATCTCGAGCTGGTGGCCCAGAGATGGGGGTGTGTGAGGGATGCTCAGCGGTGCCTCCCCTTGTCCATGGCAGGCTTTTAGCATCACCTTTAGCTCATCCATAGCGGTTGGTCCTCCATAACTAGTCATCAGACACAGATAAGGAGCAGCAAACACGATTGCTAAGCCAACGCCTGGAGACCACATTGCACCAAGGCTGATTTGTAGCGCTGAAGGCAAAAAGATGGATCATATGGCGATGCATAAATAAGTGAAAACTCCCAGGGCTACTTGTGGGCATTTGTTATAAACCACCTCAAGTCGGTGCTTTCGCTCCCTCCCATCTCCCCAAAAACGTGTTTGTTCTTTGCTCCAAAGACTATGCTCCACTTTTTCTTTCCTCTCAAGAAGTTCATACTGTCATGGGTAAATCATCAGGGCTAATTAGACGCAATAATGCTGCAAAAAGTTTCAAAAAAAAGATATAACACATCTGTCATGAACTCCCACCAGATCTCTTGGAAATGAGACATTTTTAATATTTTATGCTGAACACAAAATATCTTGAGGAAATGGTTTTATATTCTGTGTACCAAAACAAAACCTTCAGTGTCAAACAAGTAATACTATCTAAGCAGCCCCTTAAATGCTGTTATTTCAAATCTCTCCGCTCCTAAAATATAAATTTCATTTTAATAAAATGTACTCTGTATTAAAAAAAAAGTTGCAGGGAATAATGAAGAAAGTGCAGTGTATGTCTGAAATTTTATTTGAAGCCTGGAGAGCACTCTGATACAGGAACAGACATTTCTGTTTTTACAGTGAGTCTTACAAACAGAGATGCCTTTTTTTTTTAATGAGATGTTTTCAGCTAACATCTACATCAAATTAAATGCAAATATTTTGCACATTAAACTAATTTTAACTAAATCTCTAGCAGCTTTTGTCCTAAATATAACTTTGTCTTCCTTAAAACAATATTTAACATAGAGGTTTAAATCATGTTCTCCTACTGTATGTTATTAACAGTTAAATGTTTTTGTTTTGCATAATTTGTCTGCCATGTGTATGGGGGGAGAGAGAATGCATGTGAGAGAGACACGTTTGAACACTTTTAATGGGTAAAAATTGAGCAAATCCCTATTTCATGTTTATTCTTGATGACAGGTCACAGATTAATAAAAATACTTACCTGAGTGACAGGAAAATGCACTTAATCAAATTCCATGAATCCCAATAAAGTTCCAAATCATTCATTTAAATACCTAGACTGAGGCATGTTCTTTAAATAGATCAGTAATCCTTATTAAAAAGAGAAACATATCCGGCTTGGCACATCTGCAAGTATTTCTACATGATGACTGTGTTATTCCTGAGGTACAAAAATACAAACTCTTCTCCAACACAGTATTTGCATGCACCATTTCTGCAGCTTTTTTTCCCGGGACAGCCACCAACTTTAGTTGGTGTCCTTGTATGTTTTCAGCTCCGCTACGTCTTATAAATTTAAGTAGCATCGCCATGTAGGAGCCCCATATGAGGAAGGGGCTCAGCACTTTGGTTCAGCAGATGGAGGGAGGATCTGTACATGCTGCAGAAGTGACCCTGAGCAGGTCATGATAGCTACAATGGTATGGGGGAACCTTACACTGTCCAAATCATGGTGGCCCTTTGTGTCAGCTTTGGGGGAAAAAATATATATGAATAATTTTTTTTCATTTTATTTTTATATATATATATATGTATGTATGACTGCCCTCTGGCTCAGCTCAGCTGGAAAGGCAGGGTAGAAGAGGTGAATGAAGAAATAAAATTATCGACGGAATTAAATCAAAGAAACAACAGAAGTCTTTATCAGCAAATTTATCAGTACAGTTGTGCTAAAGGTCTCCTGCAAACAGTTTATTGACCCAGGTCCTGCCTCAAGTTATTCCTTCCAAGGGACACAGTGTTACTTGGGGTATTAAATGTTCGGATTAGCCCACCCAAATTATGAATTACATTCCGCTTTATTGTTTCTTCCTCATCCTGTCCTTTTTCCTTCTGGTTTGCAAATTGTCTACCTGAGCATGAATTCCTTCAGCAGCTGCTGAATCAGACCATAGCCAGCTAAGAGTAGGAGAGATAACATTAAAATTTAAATGGTTTAGGCAGTCTTGTACCACAAATGAATTTCTCAATGATATGACCAGGTTTATTCAGCCTCAGAAGGTAGCTCAGAATAACTTTTGTCTGTTTATCTATTTAGGGTTCATCGAATGAGCGGCTGTGTTAATGGGGTTGATCTATGAGTTGTATTCTGCCTGTGGGATGTGCAGTACATCCCTGGCTTGGGAGCTCTGGGCAGGGTGGTGGCAAGGTCTTCTGTATGTTCTTACTTTTACGTCTAATTGTCTTTTTATTTGGGGACTGTCTGATGAGAAAAGTTGCTGGGTTTCGCAGGCAGCATTCACCTGCCCTATTTTTTAACAATGTTAATTCAGGTGCTATCTCATTGCCCTTGCATCTTGAAGTTCATGGTCTGGTTCCCTTGCAGAGTTAATTCAGTGCACCAGAGTTAATTCAGTGCACTGATGGCTTTTAATTAGACATAAAGGGAAGATAAGACTACGTTGCTTGTAGTCAGAATATGACTTTAGTGTATCCTACATGGGAATGAATATTTGTGGTTTAGCACCTCAGCAGGTGCAAGAGATACTTGTTTTGCTACAACTAGACTTTGTGAGAAAGGTTGGCCATCTTCTTGCTACAAAAGAAACTTAATAAAGCTAACAAGGGAACTTGGAAAACAAGCTAAGACATTGCTGTGCTCAAAAGTCCCAGATAAGCATCAGTCAAATCAGGTTTACAGAGCAGGTGTCTGATTTGTTCAGCAGAAATGTGGCGGACCTCTCTCTTCCCACTGGGGACCCAGGTTCTTTTGAGGCAGGCTCTGCTTTTCTGCAGAAGGAGAAAAGGCAAGGTACAAGCTACCCATCAACTAGTCAAGGCAAGTGAAGGTAAAGCAAGAACATACATTCAAAGGATGGAAAGGTAAACCCATACTGATGTGTGCGGGGAGAGGAGCAACAGATACCTTGCACTGGCGTTGACCTCTGTGGACGTGCATGCCAGGAGGGACAGTCAGTATTTAATCTTTCCTGGTTATGAACACAAAATGTCAACCTCCCTTCTGTTTCTGTTGTCCATCTTTGCTGGGGAGAAGTCCAGAGCTTCTGCAGGAGCCTGCAAAAGGGATTTCTTGACAGGACTGTCAAAGGGTGTAAGCTACCAAAACAGGTTTCCACCATCAACAGCAATGTGTTCATGGTGGAAACCTGGCGACTGTGTTTTTCCAGCAGTTTTCAGCTGGCCCTGTTAAGCGAAACCACTGGGTGTCAGGCAGAGCTTCATGATGCTTTGTCCACCTTGGCAGTGGTACAGGCACTGGGTCTGCCCTACCGTTGGCATGGTCCTCTTAACACATTTGGCAGTAGAGTTACTTCCCTGAAAACTGTTTCAGTGTGTGTCCTGCGAGGCTGCTTTTTCCAGCTTGAGACAGGCCAGTGTACTTAGATGTGACCTCACTTTGTCAGCTCCATTCCACGCTAATTCTGCATGACATGACAGCCACACAGATGACTCACCTGAGCTATGATGAGAGCAAAGACAGATGGATGCAAGTTCTGCTTCAAGAAGAGAGCTTGGTGGTCAGAGTTACAGGCAGGTAACTGTAGGCACTGTATGGTAGGCACCGTGCAAAGTCCCCCCGATTTTGAAATCTAAAAAACAAGAAAGAAGTCATGGGCACAAAACCCTGTTGTATGGTGTGACAGTGGTTGTCAAAAGGACCAGCAGCCTAATTACTGATTCTTTGCAGGCATAAAGGAGAGCTTTATTGAAGAACTTGAAGGAAGTTAATCAAGTAGGCCTGCAGAAGTTTATGAAAAAATTGCATGAGTTCTTGAAGAACTGTGTAATGAGCTGACGGGAGGCAGGAGTGAGTTTGAAATGAGATGGGTCAGTTAGGCAGCAGGCAGGATGGTCACATATGTCTGTGTTAGTAAATTAAAGTGCCTGAGAATAGTCCTGAGCGTTGGGATGCACCTGCCTGTGCTTTCATGCTCCTCAGACAGTTGCTGGTGCACCTTTGCCTGTGCCAAGGGATGGTCTCCAGGCACAGTTCTGGAGCAAGGATTTCCCTGGGGCTGTTCCCCAGAGGCAGCTGGATGCCATCACCCTGTTTTGGGATTAGGGAAAGTTTAGTTTAGGGAGGACAGACATGGGCCATTCAGTGCCAGCTGAATGCAGTGCCCAACAACGTTCCTGCTTGTTTAATTTATCAGCTTGGACGAAGCCCATGGGCTCTGAAAGTGTAAACCACTTCCTTAGGTTAGACATGATCAAGAAAGTGGAGCCAATAAAGGATGCAAAGAGAAGAGTGCATGGTCAAAGCTGTAAAATATGAAAAATGTCTTTACAGTAACATTCGGGAGGAGTATCTGCAGGTCAGGGGTTCATTGGCAGGACCAGAGAAAAAGGCAATGTAGTGACCATGGTCAAGTCAGTGAGCCTGGGCAGCAGCACTGGCTTTAATGAATCGGACAAGAATGGTTTTAGGGATCTTACACAGGATTTACACAACAGTGGCAGCCAACATGAGCCAAATATCAGTCCCGGAAAATACAGAGAGAGCATGAGACTCCGTGTCAATGAAAAAAACCTGTGGTTTATGTTGGGTTTTTGCCTTTGTTTTCAATGTCCGTTAAAGACATACATTTAGCAACATAAACGCAACTCTTTCAAAGCTGAATTTCTTATTATGATTATGTAAATGTTGCAAGTTGATTAAGTCTTTGTAGTTATGTTTTGGCTCATAGCAATATCTTTATCAGCAGCATAATTCATACTGTAGCAGTTAGTATGACACTAGAGAGAAGTATCAGTTTATTTCTTAGAGCTAATTGGCTTCACTACATAGTTCAAAAATCATTGGCATCTAGTCAAACCCTACTCACAGAAAATGAACCACACTAATAAACTCAGATCTGATATTAGCTGTATTGCTATTAAATTTAAATGAATGCATATCCAACCTATATCATTATTTTAAAGCTGTGTATCACAATATAAGTACTAAAACAATCAGATTCAGTAGGTCTGTTTGTCTATGTTACTCTCATGGAATTCTTTTGGAAATGCAAAATCAATTCCTTTAACCATATCTTTATTCTCATGTATTTTAGGAAGGAAAGACATGTATTGTAAGCATTCTCACTACTGAATATGTTTTTGGAGAGGTTAAACAAAAGATAGGCTGGATATAACCCCAATAAAAAGGTGTAATTGTAAAGAGCAGGAAATTTACCTGGGGTATAAAGAAAGAAAACACCAGGTTTTATTTTACATTTCACTTTCAGGTTTAGAGACGGCAAATACATGACATCAGTCACACTAGTCTTGCTTCTTTTTCTTTTTTCTTTTTTTTTCTGTTTTAAATAGTTGTGCTTTATTATGTGTTTGTTTAGTGCCTACAGTTATTAAGAGCTGCCTGGAGGATGGACAGTGATGGCAGTTTCACCCCCACCTTTCTAATCTGTCCTGGCCCTTCTGAGCAAATGTTAGCACAAGTGGCAGAAGTGGGAACAAGACAGTGATGGATGGGGCTTAGGGAAGCAGGATCAGTGGTGGGGTGGAAAAAGACCCAGAAAAGAAAAATATGTCTCTCTGAAATACTTTGTCAGCTGCAAGCAAGAGCCACTGCCTCCAAAAACCCTTATTCGGGCTTCCTCAAGGAGGGTGGCAGTGGAGGGGCCTTATCTGCTGATGTTGAGAAAGAAACATGCAGTGCTGAGTGACCCAGCTTCTGGCATTTAATTCAGGTTTTGCACTGATGCCAGTCTGCTTCATCCTTCCCATTTTAAGACTGCAGAGAAAACTGTCAGCAGCAGTAGAGTGGATGTTGCAATGCATGAAAACTCAGTTTTCATAAATAGACATTTAAAAAATGCTAAATCTGGCAATAAAACATCTGCCTTTGTTTTATAGCAGTTTGATGCTTGCAATGGCTTAAACTACAGAAATGCATCTGACATCTTGTCTGTTCAACAGAGCAGTGCTGTACCCTGTTGTACCCTACTTCACCTCTCTTAACCATGGGGAAGAGTGTATGAATGGTACCTACGGACCGATAAAAGTTTCTGTTCATAATGAGATATAGGCTGAAGGCAAGCACTGCATTATCTTTACAGCTGACTTACACGTTGTAACATTTTAGGTTAATTTTCATCATGAATAAAGTTCATGGATTATTTTATCAGTGCTGGCTAATGTACGCCTGTGTCCAGCCTCTCGTAAGCCCAAGACAATCTGCATACCTTTTCAAAAGGCAGCTGCAGGCAAGTGGAAATGAGACCTGAGGCACTGCGAGATTCACACTTTATTAAAATGTATCCTGAATTCCTTACAGATACCCGCTCAGGTATCTTGTATAATCTTCTATCAGGATTGTATCTCCACTTCGGTTTGTATGACATTACCTGTTTTGAATAGGACAAAGGCTCACTGCTGCTGTCAGTCCTGTTTCAAGCTCAATATTCATCTGCTCCTTTGTGGATGCCATTTTTTATCAGGCATCCAGAAGAGCATCCCTCTGCCGACCTGCCGTTTTCCAACACATCGTTCTTTGGCTCGCACGATTTCTGGGGAGACAAGCTCAGACCTGGATGCTTTTCCTCTCCACGACAGAGAAAAGGGACGTCTCTGGTGCCTGCTCTGCCAAGAAAGTTGATTCATGTGTAAATTACCAGTTGCCCTTTATTTGCTCAGTCCGTGGAGAGTACACATGCAGATAAAAGGCTCAGTGGGTCAGGGCTGAGTACGTGCCGGTTTCTCCCGTGGCCGCGATGACAGGGTTAGGGTTGTTGTCAAAGATTATCAGACAGGCTCTGATGTCTTATCGTTATTTACTCACGGTGTAGCACATAAAAATAAAATTCAGCACACAGGAGGCTTTTGCAGCATTTCAGCCAAGCGTGCATCGCAGCGGCATGGTGTCATTACCATCAACCTTTGGTATCAGGAGTTTTGCACATCTGTCTTTATACTGAAATGCTTTGCTTTAAATACCTGTTATACCTAGAGTGAGAGCATGCTCTGGGCTTCTCCAGCCCTCTGCAGGAAAAAAAAACAGGTATTATCTGAGCAAAATCACTTCTAAGATCTTATATAAAAAAGTGGCAGAGGGAGGGTTGCACTAGTTTTGCACTGAGACCCCTTTAGAGTTTGATTTCATGTGCTTGTAATTCCCAGTCACGGCATTGAACGGCTCTCAACTTCTTCCAACACCCTGTGTTGTGTCTCATTTAATAACATAGTTATAATATATTTGTCTACTTTACAACTGTATTTGTATTGGCATATAAAGTGTGCAGCAGCTGGGAGCTGTGTGGGGGTGGCAGAAAGTTATTTGATCTACAAAATCAGTTACCTGTCACTCAGTTGCCTTTCACTGAAACATAATAAAGAATCATTATGGGCCTATTAGCAGTGCTGATGTAAATGCATTTTATGTGCCATTTTCAGATCAACAGTTACCCACACAAAAGTAAAGTTGTTAAGTACAACCTTCTTTGTTTAAGAAGGCAAATCATAAATCAAGCAGGATATTAAGCTTATGAAATGTAAATTCAAGACCCCGAGGGTTTGATCTATCAGGTCAGCTTCAGCTTAGGCATTGGGGGCTATCATTCCCTTCAATAACCAGTAGACAAAGTCGTCTGTGCTAACATATTGCTTTCTACTTTTGTAACAGTGTTATGAATGCTTCTTAAAAGGCTTTTGTGGGGGGAAAAAAAAGCAAGCCTTTTAATATATTTAAAAACATGACATTACATGGCTGAGACTGGATTAGGAGAGTGAGGGTATAACTTGTTGCACACGGGTTTTATATGTCCCATGAGAATTCTTTTCTTTTTCATTGTTATTAATGATATCACATTTTTGTGTATAATATTGATGCTATTGAAATCACTTAACGGCTTTATTTGCCAGAGAGAACCTGTCTAAAAAAAGAAACTTGTTAACGCTAATATTTTGAAATTCACCTCACATCCCTTGTTACTCTTTCAGTTATTTAAATTCCATTTTGAAAATTCCCACAGTTTCAGAATCTAAGTTTCCTCTTGATCTTATCGATGCAGTTTGAAGCAAGTGTCTTCAAAGCCACCAGTAAGTGCACTTTTTGTCTCTTTTTGTGGATTAGCAAGGCCCACACTGGGGATAAGAAGAAAATTTGGAATACGGTAAAAAGACAGTTCTTCACAGTTTTGTTTTAGCTTCTGCACACTTCCCCAGTTCATTTTATTGGTCCTTCCTGGCACCTCTGGTCTGTGCCATGAGGTTTGGTGATGAAACACAAGAAGGAACACCATGCATCCTAGCTCGCATTTGGCATCTGGGAAAGGAAAGGTTTGGTAACTTGGTCCAAAAATTTAGTTGGTAATACCCAAAATGAACCGCCTTGGGGAAATGGCAAGTTACGTCCAGGTACTAATTCAGGTGGAGCATTTGACACTGTGAGATAGCAGCTAATGACAGCAGTGAAGGCTACAGCTTGAATAAGTCTTGATTTAACTGGATTGATAAAAGCTATGTTCTTAGCTGCATGCCTTCCTGGCTGTATAGTATCCTTAGTTCTAGTGTGATGTAGTCTTAGCAGTAAAAAAACACATTTTCTGAAAGGTATGTTGGTAACCCAGTCTCAAAAACACTCAGGAAAGTTAGTAGAGGGATGGATTTTTTCAGTAATATCAACCTGTTTGTATAGTAACAGAAGTGAAATATTTGGCAGTTCTATATGTATACAAATATGCTTCCTGTATGTAAGTATGGAGCATAGTACACAAATATACCATTTACTTAATATAAGCAACAACATTCTGTGGCAATTTTCCTAAGAATATATTTTATACATCTGTGAGGATATATATATGATATAATTATATGACAAATAAAAATATTTGAAGGTAGTGAACAGATTTGTTTATATGCATAGTCATTTACTTACCAGGATAGCTGATCTCAAATGCAGAATTCTTATTTACGTTGTGCCATAAACATGCATTCGTATACGTACAGAACTATACATAACAACAAGGAGCAAATATCAGTGCTAAAAATAAAACTTTACTTCAGAAAAATTAGTCTATGGCTAATAAATAGCCATAGACTATGTGTGTGTTAAATTACAGTACAGATTGAATGAATATTGCAGCACAGTTAACTATGTGTGTGACTTTTTTGAATGGGATCCTACATTGTCTTTATCTTAAAGACAAAGCCAAGTCATGTATCTGATGTAAAGTTAAAAGCAGGCAGATTTTCGGATGGGCTTAACGTACATTTGTGCATGAGAAATGTTGCACGCCTGGTTTGTGTTTGCAGGCATTGTGATTTATGAGCACAAATAAGTAAATATGCTACAAATTATGTATGCACTTAAACTGCATGACATTTAAAAATTTGCATGCTATTTGCATGACATTTAAAATCTGATCCCACTGGAGCAGGCCCTGCTACCCAGTGGGGAGAAACAAGCAAGGGAGGTCAGAGAGCTAAAATGACTTTTGGCAACTTTCCCCATTAAGTATGGGACCATTGCAAAGAGGAAGAATGGCTGCACACAATTTTTGTGCTTTCCGTTACGTATCATTAATTAATAGCAAACAGCTCTTGTGCAGTTTTAGATCTGATCTGAGTTATTACTTTTCAGCAGCCACATTTCACATTCATGCAACTTAATGGCACAAAGGAAGTTTTGTTGTTTATAATTATTTAGTGAAGGCACAAAAGCAAAAACAAAACTAATGTAATGTCACAAAGTCAGTGTAACAGTAATTCTTATAGCTGTGCATCTCACTGTTTTCTGGATTACTTTGCAAATAATAAATCAAATTCCTCCTCAAGGTGACATGTCAGTAATTTCAAATTTGATTAGCTTTATATGAAGGATGTTGATACATTTCTACATGAACTAATCTTTGATAGCTCAGCAGACTGACAACCTTAACACTTATAATGCCCCTTTGTGACAGTGTGGCACACTGAAATAATATTAAGCCACTTAAATCTATAAAACCGTGGGGATTCTGGTTGGGGTATGGCTCAGCAAGCTTGACTTTGGCCTGTTCCTCTTAAGAGGATCTGGGACACGGCATAACTGTTAAAGAATTTTGCTGGTTTTATTTTTAATGTCATAAATGAAAACAGATGGGACTGAAGGGGAATATCTACATCATCCAGTACCATGCTCCATAATTTCAAGGTTCCAGGTGAAGGAGATAAATCCCAAGGGATATGTAGCACGTTTGATCCCCGTGACTGTAGAGTCATGAACCATGCCACATGTAAAAGAAGGCAAAAAGCAGTGGTTTTGGGCACTGCTACCTGATGTGGAGTATTTCTCTGGTGCTGGAGCTTTGTGAAAGTGCCAATTTTTTATCATTTCGTAGTTAAAACTTGTTACAAATTCATGGCTCAAACATTCCTCTTAGCAAAAGTGCCAGAGAAGAACAGATTTATGTTGCCACTTGTGTAATGATTTATCTTTGTTTTCTTTGAAGAGGCTACAGGGGTGGGCTATACGGATTGAAAAGTTGGCCATTTTATTAAATGAAACACTTTTCCAGTATTTATTTTTAAAGAGTGAAAAGCCAAATTCTTTTGGTCTTGTTTTTATTCTGGCTTCAGATTTTTCACACTCTTATTTACACACTTTATCCCCTTTAAGTAAAAATAAGTCTTATATCAGCACATGTATCATCAGCCTTTTAAAGAAAATTCACTGTTACCTGCCTATTACCTGAGAAGCCTGCCAAGCAGTCTGCTATGTTTGATGACATTACTTAAAATTTGGGGGCAGATATTTTGAAGGGGAAGAACATGCAAAACCCAGAAACAATTAGTAAAGCCCAGTGACTGTTACTCAACAAACTAATTTGTGTCTTGTGCACATTTGGCCTTCTATAATGGGTTAGCTGCTCCATTTCTAGCTTTAGAGTGTTAAATATGTGGGATCTAGCTATTTAAGAGAGAAATGTGTGTACTAGTGCCCGGTTTGTATTCAAGACAAAAGAAATGGAAGAGTTCTTGTCCTGAAAATCTGACCAGTAATTGGAGAGTTTTTACCAAATACTTGAGAGGCTGATGCACACCAGGGCACTGTCTGTTAGGGCATATGCATATATACCCATGGCAGGAGAGACAGCATTTTTCTTCCCTTGTGTCTCATGAAATTAAAAGGGTACGGGTAGGTGCATGGGTTAAGAGTCTCAGCTGGAATAAATCAAGGTGCTATAAAATTATGCCAGTCCAGAGCCACCAAGAATTGGGATTTTGGCATTAGCAGTTCTTGTACTGCACAGAGCAAAGGTATGGCATCCTGTGGTGGTAAGCAAAAAATACTCCTGTGAGTATGTACAGCAACATCCGTCATTGCCAAGTCCAGGAGGTGTGTTATGATAGGGCACTAGTAAACAGAGCAACAAACAGTAAGTGGTAATATTTAAAAGATATTGGCCATAAAACATGGATAAGAGTGTGCAACGTGTGTTGTGTTATCTGAGTGGTAACATGATGCATGAGCAGTATAATTGTCGTAAATATGCTGCTGAATGTGAATGTTTGTACAGGTGATTGCCTCTTTGGGCAGATTAATGCTTTTGTAATTTGCCTGGCTTGTTACATATTTCGTGTGAGTATTAGGTACCCACTTTTGAAACTGAGCTTGTTATGACTTGGCTGGACTCAGCAGATTTTCTGAATTTGAAATTGATCAATTAAATTGTTGTTTGGGGGTAATTGATTTTGCTTGCTGCAGAGTGGCCTGTGGCTATGTTACCATTCTTTTTTATCTCATTCGAAGAACACTATCACGTTAGCACAGAAATGTATGTGCTAACAGCTGAAGCAAGGAAAAGAAACAGTGCATGGTTGTCGTTCCAAAATAAGTAACATTATACATCATGGCATCATGGCATCATACAAAGTAAAAATTTAGATGCAGTGTTCCTTCGTATAGGATTATCACTAAAACTGCCATTGCTATGTTTATGATGTCTTGTATGATTCTTCATACTGTTTTTTTCATTTGTTCATTTTCTTTTTTCACTGTCCTGTTAACCAAACCTTGAAAAATAAGTAACTGTTAACTAACACCACGGCAGCAAACTTCAGGGATGAATCTACAGATGGATGTGATGTGATTACAGAATAATATTGCTTTTAGTGACTAGCCATTCTTAGCTCCAACAACGTATGAAGTGTTCAAAGTTTTAGTTGATTAATGCTACCCACTACTCTGCACAGACCAGTTGAAGCTCATGCTAGAGCAAACAATGACAAAGTACAAACATTTTGTATTTTATACTTTTACATATGTTGTGTCCTTCAAGGGCAATTTGTCCCCTGCAGCGAGTGCAGCTCTGCAGCTCCTTTCTTGTGCCACTAGATTTGCAGAACCTTGGCTTGTGCATCCCCAGACTGAGGTGACCTGTGATGGCCATCGGGCCTGGCATGTTCAGCCCGTCACAGGTGTTACTCAGCTTTTCTACTAGTTTAGATGCTAATGCTTCAGGAATTTTTGGTGGACCACCTTAGGAAAAAGTTGCAGGAAACCGATTATTTTGGCTTGACATGAGGTTTATTTTGAGCAGGTAGGAGGCTAGAATAACAGACTACTATGAAACAAAGGTTGCCTCACTTAAATGTCTACAGGGGTGATCCCTTTGGTGCACACAGTATAATTAAGGGATTCATGATCTCTTCAAATTACTGACAGTCATCATCTCATGAAGAAGGAGCAAAATAATAGAAACACAAAGCTTTCCGTTGCCTTGTTGTGTACCTCATTCATCTATTTTTCCATAACAAATTATTATTTCTTTGTTGTCTCTCATTCTTTACGGTGATCACAACAGCATAAAGCAACTACACTCTCAGGTTGAAATAACAGTTACCATCAGGTAGGTTAAGATAAAAATATGACTCGTAGGTTAGTAAATATGACTGACCATTAGAGGTAGCTTTGCTCTTCTTCGGCTACTGGGAAGTTAGGTGACTTGGAAGCTTTGAATGTAAGAAACCACATGAGCGGTGCCTTTCCACTGGGAAAGATCAGAGAGCTGGCTCAACTGCGAGGGATTCACTGGTAAAAGATCATGACTTGCAGTGAGACTTCTGCCTCCAGATGCTCCAAAAAACTCTCTTGGAGCTGGGAAATCCATGAAGGCTTTTTCCCCTTAATGGGATTAATTCCCTATTGATGTTCTTTAAAATAGCCATTAGTTTTTGCTTTAAATACCTGGGTTTTTTTAATCCCAACACTTAATTTCGTTCACTACCCATGTAATGGCCAAGATACATTTCATAGCATCGTACTACATGAGTTTCCCATATCCAAGCTGTATTACATTCTCCTTCATTTACTCATTATACGGCATTATAAATGAAATTATTTCATGTTCTGCTGCAAAAGCCCAGTGTCTTTGGACCAGCTCTCTCTACTCCCAGCTGATAGCTGCAGGTCAAAGGAGGAGCCTGGTGGAAAAACAAGTGATCCTCAAGGGCAGCTCAAAACCCTACACAATGTAGACAAAAAGCTGTACCAGAACAGCACCAATAAGCACCATTCCCCTCAGTTTCTCCCCTGAGCCATTCTGGCATTTACTAAACTGAGTGTCCTTAACTTGTCCCTTCAGCGTGTGTGCTTCAAATATTCTCTCAATGTAGTTTTCTGTGTGTAATTTGTTTTATTTAACCATGGTAAGACAAACAAGAGAAATTTTATCATATGATGCTCTATTGCTGCAGGTCAGTTGTGGAGGTGGAAATTTCAGATCCAGAGTTTGGGCTCAGACATATGGGCTGGTGAAGTGAGGTAAAGGAGCTGAGAGTATTAGAGTAGCAGATTGTCACCTTCTCAATGAACCACAGCTGAGGGAGAACGAAGCACTGCCCCAGCTGGTCTGTTTTGTCTTTACTCAGAGAGGATGAGTCTTCCAGAAAGCTGCTCTCAGCTAGTTTAGAAAGTTGCATACCCTCTGCAGTCTCCAAGCTTTCTGCCTCTCCTGCCCTCCATGTCTGCCCTTCTGTCCCTGCTGTGTCCAGACTGCCTGCTGTCCCTCATCTCTACATCCCAAACTCTCTTTGCAGCCAGTTTCCTGCTTTTCCAGGTCTTTCCTTCACCTACAAACCCACCTCCTTGGTGTTCCTATGCCTCTTCTCTGTGATCTTTTTGCATAGTCAATCTCCTCTCTTGGTCCACTCTTCTCTCTGCCCCCCAGGACTAGTTTTCCTCTCTGTTTCCATTAGGCTGCATTTTGTCCCTTGTCCCTTTGTTTTGCTTGCATTTGGAGCCCAGGACAGAGTGCTGCCTGCGCTTAGTTCCTGTGCCTGATGCCACAATCGCCTGCAGCATCTGGGAGCAGCAGTTGCATAAAAAAGTCTGGCTCGGCCCCGTCAGCCCTGGGCTGGAGCTTGTCTATTGCAAATAGCATCTTCAGAGGAGTCTTTGGCCAGTTTGGCTGCCAAACTCTGGGGACTCGGTGCTAAGCATATGCAAATGAGACTTTTCAAAGGCTTGTGACTAGGCAAAAAGCTGGGTGGTTTTTCATGGGAACTGCAAAAGGACAACAGGGACCCTACCTTCCAAATTTCAAACTATTGCTGTGAAGAATAGAGACACAGGAGCTGCTCAGCAAAATTCTTGTAAGGCTTTATTTTCTTTTCTTTTCTCAGTTTTTTTTTTTTCCCCAACAGGGGCAAAACATGTTTTTCCTCAATCTTATTTCCTGAAGTGACTAAATCCTTTTAGTTGAAACATTAAAAAATAATAATAATCAGCCTGAGGCAGAGACAGAGCATGGGAATTTTCATCCCAAATACTTAGCTTGGCAAAATTTATAAGCAACTGAAAACAAGCCTTTATAAAGGGAACTATTGAGATCCCCAACTACAGAGGACCTACTTGCGTTATACACAAAAGTCAGATAAGAATATCTCCATGACCCATTTGGGATACTAAACCCAATTAAAAAATATCTACTTTTCATATTTCAGAAATCCACATTAAGTAATGGGTGTGCTAAGGAAGCATTTGGTTTTAGCACTTCTCAGGCCATACCAAAGCTGTTGCATCTAGTTGATTTGCTAAGCATGCCTGTCACAGATTTGTTTTATTAGTTTTTTGGGTTTTTTTTTTTTGTACTGAACCTCTTTTGTTGTGAAACTTAATTTAAATACTTGCACACGTGTTAGAAGTCTAGCCCAGTCAGCACTGTGCAAGTTCAGCAGCACAATGCCTTCGAGGTGCATCCTTAGTATCTCATAGGCAGAAAATAAGAAAATAATCACAGACGAGGTCATTCTTCATTCAGACCAGTGGCAAAAACATTTCTCACCAGCACCCCTGTGCTTAGGCTTATGGGACAAATCCTGACACTTCCACCTATTGCCTAATCATGGTAGTGGATGGGATGCGCTTCCACCACAGGAGCTGTGGATTTGCGGTCCCCGCTTCTCTTCTTGTGGAAGATCAGGAGCATCTGCTCCATGTGCAGCATAGGGCAGGGTGTTCTCCGCACAAGGGCTCTGTGCAGCTTTCTGCAGCTGCAGAAACGACCCTGGTGAGCAGGCTTCACTGCTTCGCTCCCAGCTGCAGCTGCTGTCATGGTCCTACTTTGCTGAAGGCTTTTTGGCACAGAAGCAAGTCCCATGGAAATGTGATACAGCTGTATTTTTGCCTTGGTGTGTGAGCTCTCTGCAGGGAGAAGAGGTAAATCTTCTCTCCCAACCCGTTCCTCCCAGACCTTTCCTCCCCATCCTCCCGTTGCAGATGCCCAGGTCCATGACCACACCATGGGGCAAAGCTCCACAAGCTGCCTGGCTGCTGGGTTCCCCAACTTCACGAAGGAGAGATCTGCACAGGAGCAAATCCTGTATTTACAATGCCCTGTCCCCTTGGTTCGCACTCCTTCCTCACTCAGAGGCAGTCCCATAGGCTCTGGGTGTGTCTGAATGCAGACCTAGAAAAGCAATACTGAAACACATGAGAATTTGGAATATTGGTGCTGTAAAACTCCATGGAGTTCCTGCAGAAAGTAACAATCGCGGCTACAGAGATACCAATGCAAAGCGTTTGTGTCATTCTGGTGCTGGAGCTGAAAAACATGTCAAAACAGATGGGGATGTTGTTGACTGCAAGTTCTTTGCTTTTTAGTCAGTCATAGATTTTTCTCTTTTCACAACAGACTGGAAAA
Source organism: Theristicus caerulescens (assembly GCA_020745775.1). Lineage (NCBI taxonomy): Eukaryota > Metazoa > Chordata > Aves > Pelecaniformes > Threskiornithidae > Theristicus > Theristicus caerulescens. The sequence continues at coordinate 84,330,727 of CM036583.1, read as the reverse complement.
AAGATGTTTTCTTAATTTAATACGGCAATATATTGTGGTTATAACATTTCATTTATCCCCAGACTAATGGGGAATGTGCTATATGTGTTCCAGCCACAGTGCAAGTTTTCCTCAAGTGCTTATATATGAGCTCCCCTCTAACTTCCCTCTACAGGAGACTGAGTTTTCATATTAACTCGTTGCAGGATCTTTTATGAGCAGTGACTGTCAAACTGTGCTTGTCTGTGCATTTCTGCATGCTGATATTGCTCTCATTTAGCCTAACTTCAGCTCCCACCTCAATCTTGTTTTTCCCCATGCAGTTTTTTCCCTAATATATCAACAGTTTGTTTTAAACTTGTTTCAAAAAAACAACCTACGGTGGTTTAGACAAACCAAGCCAAATTGGAGCAATAAGTATTAAAAGATATGCACGGGGCACAAACAAAAGAATTCCCCAAATGTATTTAAGTGATTTTCTTCCTGCTTTTTTAATATAATATTTGTGGGCCAACTGTGGCAATAACTGATAATTTTAATGCAAGATGACATAATTCCAGTTCAGTGATTCTTCAGAGAGAAATTACCCCGACAACTTCTTTTCATTTTGTTCTAATTTTATGAAAAAAAAACTTGAGATTCTCGATGTAAGGAAAAGAAAATAATTTGAATCACCAAGTTTTGAAACTCATTTAAATATTTCATCTCTCTTCCACTTCCAAATATACTTTCCTGGCAGGTTCTTGCGTTTCCAGCTCCAGCTCCCAAGGTTTACCATCTTTCTAGCTGGGAGAGACTAAAGTTTTCTTCAGAACCCACTAAATGCTTGGCAAAAGATGTCTACCATGACATGAGGGATCTTGCTTGCTTTCTCTGGGAGCTCCACAGTCTGACTTAGCAGCACTGGTTCTGCTGGAAGACTCCACATGGAAAGATCAGTTGTTAGATCAGGACTGTATTTTGAAAAAAAAAAATTGCATTTGGAAATGCACCAAGGTCATTAAGCTTCATTGGTTTCTGTCTTTGGGTGTTTGGTTTTTTTTTTCTCTCTGGCTGGTAGGGAGATCATAAATTGTTTCTTCAACATTGAGAAGACTGTGTTAGGTTGAAGATACAGCTTTGGACCTTGATGTTATGGTTTGGTTTGGTTTAAAGGATAATAGTGAATCAGTCCCTATTTTGGAATAAATGTGGTCTCCCAAATGGAGCCTATTTAATTATTGCGATGCTTAAATGAAATTGTTAAAAACTTTGCCACTCTGCAATTGGATGATTAAAACTGGATTAGCAGAAAGACCCGGATTTTGGGGCTGCTTTCTGTCCGGTTGTGCTTTTCCTGTGGATGCAAGGCAGGACGTAATCTGCAGTTCCTCCAGGAGAAACCCTTCTCTGTCCCTCAACCCACTGGTTCCTGGGTCCTGCTGAGCCTTCTCCAGCCTCAGCTCAGCAATGGGGACCCACCAATCACACATGCAAACCACAGTGAGCATCCCGTGCTCTTAAGGGTTTGGTTGGTTGGGTTTGGTTTTTTTTTTCCTTATCATGAACTTAATATTTCTCTTCATGTTCATCCCAGACTTCTGAGTTCTCCCTCCTGCTAGTGGCAGACCCACCTCCCACGCTCACGCTCGTGTGTCTGCCTCCCGTAGACAGGAATGTCAGGCGGGGCGTTGGCAGAGGTCAACGCATCCCAACGCGCAACGTGTCTTCTCATCTTGTCTGCCTTACGGCTGCCTTCACTCTGCCTGAGCCTCACTTTGCTGCTGCCATGCCAGTCTTCACCTCCTCCCCCACCTGATGCCTGTCTCAAACTCATTGCCACGTGGCTGGCTTGCCACCCTTGCATCCCAAACATCACCCGTGGCTGATTTTTGGTGGTGGTGTTTGGAAGAAGTAGGAAGCAAGGCAGGTGCATAAGGGAAACATGTTGAGCACTTCCAGACAAAGCTGCCGTGTGCTGCAGCAAGGAGGAGGGTTAAGCAGGGAGTGGAATGCAGCTTTATGGTCATTAATCTCAAATTCTCCCTCTAATGACATCTCTGAGGTTAAGTCACAGGAAGTGTGATATTATTCAGCTTAGTTAAATTTAGTGTAATTCACATCTGCAAAGCCTTTGCAAATTAGTGTTTAGTCTTAAATTGCTGGTTTCCATGATATGGGAGCTTCAGAGTATCCTGCATTAAGTCTCGATGTGTTATGAATTAGGGTGCAGAAGCCTGAAATCCAGGCGACGCACCAAAAAACCTTAAGTTTCTCAGTAGTTCTGAGGCAAATATGCAATTAATTTAGTTTGTGACACTAAGCAGCTGGGATGGCACCCTTACAAAGGATTATCTCCCCCTTCCCTTGCTCTCCCAGCATAGATGCTGGGAATGGTGGCTGGAGACGGGCTCTTTTGCAAAGCCATGTTTATGAGCCGCAGCATTTGCCCGGCACAGCTGATCCTTGCTGCACACTTCACCTCATTGGGCTGTAATAGGTGCAGACCTGTATTGATTACCGTGACTTGCAGGAGAGAAAAATCTTTGCGCTTCAGATTGGGTATAAATTATAAATAGCATCTCCAAAGGCTGTGAGTTACAGAAATGGCATTCTTCTGAGACAGCCGCATGTAAAGCTGTTGTTGTAGAGGTTATTAACTTTATGATTGCAGCACAGGTGTACTTGACCCACAACAATGATCATTGTACATAAAATCCCGCAGTTGGGGTTCAATCACCTGCCTTCTTCAAGAATGTTCATTAGCAACGACCAGCAAAGGTCACACTAATAAAAGAAGGTTAACGCTCACTATATCGGTGTAAATTCACTGGTGAAACAGCGCTGTCTTCTTGCCATCTTTCTCACTAATACAGCTATGCAGACTCTGTAAGTGGGTCATATAAGTTTTAGGTGTACAGGGTGTATATGTGTGTGTAAATATGTATTTCTGTACATACATACACAGCAGCTGGTGAAATGCAAAGGAGAAAAATTTATCTGGTATGGGCTAGCTGTAAATGACTTAGGTGGACAAGGGTTATTCACACCTCAAATTTGTAAATTTTTTTTGCATTTTTTTTCCAGGAAATTTTGTATACTTACTTGACAGAATTAAAATTTTATCAGAATGAACAGTCTGTCAGTGACTCCCAAAACCTGAATTTTTAATTCCATTTGTTACTTGGTGTTCGTATTCTGGTGGCCCAGCTCGATCTCCCATGGCATTTTACAAACTCAGATGTGTTTCCTTTCCCATTAATCCCTAAAAAATATACTGAACTTCCCATGAAAACATCATTCTCACCTAGAAGAGCAACTCCTCATTTCTCTTATCATTCAGGGTAGGGCTGCTGCATTTTCACGGATATGTCCTCTTTTTCTGCCCTCAGCACTACACCTAGGTAGTAGGTGCAGACTGTGTCCAGCTTTTTTAAATACCTGCCAAAGCCAGATCTGGGACTTTCTTATCCTGTTAAGAAAGAATAAAATGTGAAGAGGGAAGATGTGTTTGGTGGGCTACTGCCAGCAACTGGAAGATGAAGGTGTTGGTGAGGAGAGACTGGATGGACACAGTAGCAGTGAGGTGGAGGAGGTCTTGGTGAAACAGGGTTGAAGACAAGTCAGGGAAAGGCAGAAACTGGTGGGCCATGAGGACAGGAGAGCTGGGGTCGGTGGGTGGATGAGATGCAACAGGATCAGGGCTAGGTGGTGGGCAAGAGTTCAAGAAGTGCTGCAAGGTGGGCAAATTGTGGCGGAGGAATTCAAAAGTGGATGTCCTGGAGAAGCAGATGTCCTGGAGAAGCAGATGTCCTGCAGAAACAGATGTCCCAGATGGAAGAAAAATAAGCAAGGAGTGGGAACAGATTTGGTGTAAATGAAGCCTTGGGAAGGAGTGAAGAGGGCATTCCTCCCCCTGAGGCTTGCACACCGACTCAGAGTTCGGGGGGGGGGGGGGGCTCTCTATCTGCCTGAGACCCGTGAAAGTATTTCCCTGTCAAGTCTGAGGTGTTTCTGAGCATATGCAGAAGCAATGCTGTAATAAGGCATAAGCTTTAAGGGCAGGAGCTGAGGTGTCTGTGGAGCTTAGACACCTCGGGGGGGTGGTGAGCAACTCAATCAGGATTTTCAGCATCACTTGGGTTTAGGCTGTTAAGTTTCACCTCTCTTGATGTAAGGGGGTGAGTCCTTTTCAGCAGCTGGTGGCACCTGGAGGGTCTCCAGCTGTTGCAGGAAAGCGGGTGGACAGCCCTGTCTCAGCCCTCCCTTTGCTCACCCCATTTACACCATACTGCAGCAGCAGCCGTCAGGAGGGGAGGACCAGGTGCAGATGAGCTTTGCTTAGGTTTCCCCCAGGAGCAAAGCCAGCATTGCGGAGGCAGTGCCTGGCTTCTTGGGTTTTTTTCCTCTTAGTCATCACAAAATTAACATCTGAAGGAAAATCAGGGGGAATTGCCCTTCCAGGGATGCCCTGCACCAGAGGACCAGGCAGAAGATGGATGGTGCCAATGGCATGTTGGAGGGGTTGGCTTGGGCTGGGTTGGTTTGGGTTAGGTTGCGGCCTGCCGAAGGCAATAGTCATAAGATGAAACAGACAGGTTAGTGAATACCATTCCTGTACCTATGAAAATACTCTGGGCTTGTGTTGACTGTAATCCTTTGCCTATACAGATACAACAGGGCACTATAATCCAAGCAGAAATTTCAGGGGAAAAATAAATCCCTTTGAAATGTTCCTTATGCAGAATATTGTACACATTTTCCACTGGCAGGGGGGGAGTTAATTTATTCACTAACAGCTTACAATGTATGAATTCAGCTTGTTGCCAAAATCATAAAAACACTGGGCGTTTGCTGCAGTGCTTCACGCCCCATGAGCATTCCCATTGCAGTTTGTTCCTTAGGCACAGGCTTGTTCCTGTACCTGAAAGGACCTTCTTTACTTCCACAACTGCCTATGTCGACAGCCACACCAGTCTCCAAGCTCCACTCCTGGTGTGAAAGGGGAGAAAATTATATTCAGCTGCTTTACTTTAAAATTGCTTTATTGCAATTGCAAATCTGTACTTATCCTGCTAGTGGTTAAGGGCCTTTTTCCATCTTTATTAGATGGGGTGTCTCTGCCATCACGTAAGGCAGGATTTTAAAGTGTTGGTGCCCTTCCTAGCTGCTCTGGGTGCAGACACTGCCATTTCCACAGCGTCGCCTTGGCTGCTGTGTTTTTGGGAAGTGCCAAAGACGGGTCAGTTCATGCTCACGCTGCTGGTACAGCTGTTCCTCGGGTGATTTACATAATTTCACTTGCTTGGTGTTTTTTACAAATCTGTGATATTCTTCACTGAAGTAAGCTGACATCAGCATTTTCTGAATTATTTCCAATAATTAATTCTCCATCCAGATGTTTGATGGCACAATTACTATTTAGGAATGAAAAATCATAAAACACCATTGCAAAGAGTAGCTATTTTCTAAGAGCCAGGTCTTTTCACATGTCCGATCCTGCCGTCATCAATGAAAGTACTTGCATAAACAGCACTCTGCCAGGTTAGCAGAGCTTGCCAGAGAAGGCTACACTTCAGGTCTCTGCCCTATAAGCACTGAAAAGCTGCAGAGTTTTGGAATAAACTCAGATTTTAAAATCCACCCTTTGGTATTTCAAATTAAATTAACTCGCAGGTATTGCTGTGGTACATTTTGTATGTGTTTAAATACATTTTTTAAATGCTGTGTGCTTGTTAACATCAGCAGCGTTGCTCGGTGAGCAGAGCTCCAGCCTCGGGCTTGGCAGAGCTCAGGTCCGTTCCTGGTGCTGCCACTGGTCTCAGCTGAGCCTCACGATCTGCAAAGGCACAGTAATGATGACTTCTCCCTTAGAAAACTCCTCTAGATGTGCCCTTGCAAAGCAGTGGGGAGAAAGAGATGTAACTGACTGCTTGTATGATGCTGTAGCTTGTTAAGATCTGTCTTGTAAATTAGTATTTTTCAGGTTTATAACCTGGGGAAGCTTTGAAGCTTAAATACTTGTTTTTCAGCAGTCTCACCCAAGAAGCAACGTGGATGTATGTTCTCTTGGGAAGTGTCGGGTTTTTAACAGGTCAAAACTTTCTTTATTTAAAAGAAAATTTTCCTTTATCCTGGTGGAGAAAATGATGGTTTTCAAATGCTAAATACTTTATTTGTGCTCTTGGGTGCAATTTTATAAAGATTTTTTTTCTAATTCATGATAGAAAAAAATGCATCTACATTTAAAAATTCTAGTTAGCTCACTAATGTGTATTATGCAAATGCTTCAGAGCTACTGTGACGTACCCTGTGAATATAATCAACTTTACATGTTGCCTAAATAAAGCCAATGAAGTCACAGATTATTAAAAGACAGGGCTGCATAGAAAGAAACTCAAGGAGTTATCTAATTTGTCCACATTCCCCAGGGTGAGATCAGCTATACCCGTAATGTTCCCAAGAAATGGTTGTCTAACATGTTCTTAATTTCCAGTGGTGAGATCCCGCACCTTCCATAGGTATGTTCTTACCCCAAAAACGTCTTTGTAAGATGTAACCTGAATATCCCATCTCACATTTGACAGGTAAAGAATTTTATATTGGTCTTTAAATACATGTAAAGGTGTCATTGATAGATACATAGTTAGATAGATAGATGTGTAGTATAGATAATAGAGATATAGAGATTTAGAGATAAAAATTATACAGAGATGGGGATGAAGATAGAGATACAGATAAGTGATAGAGAGATATAAAGATATACAGATACAAATATAATTTCAACCCCTGCCTACTTCTCTCTGTATGCTACACCATTTTAACATGAGTTTTAAAATCTGTAGTTTTATAATATCGAGCAGATCTATACTGGACCGCTTCTTCAAGGAAACGGCTTGCTCTCCTGCAAACATTCCCTGCGTTTGAAATTGCTGCCTGTGAGAGTGTCATTCAGTAACATACTGCAGGTCTGATTCAGCCGGTGATGGGTGGAATGCTGTAACGCTGACAGAGTAGATCATCCCCCAAGCATTGCATGGCTTTTCACTGGGAGCACGCATTCAGCATCTTTCCCTATAGCGCAGCCCCAAAGTCATCATCCTCTCCTCTCAAACTGGATCCCTGGGAGGCCTGACATGAGCTTATCTAGTGTCCCACCAGCTGGCTATTTTCCTTGCTGTCTCTCACTGTGTGGGGCAGCGCCACAGATGCTTGGCAAGTGGGATATCCGCACATGAGGCTCTCTTGGAGGCAACCCCCACCACCACCTTGGTGCAAATTTTGGGGGGCTGGTTGGTTTTCGTTGTGGCTTCCTTTTGCTCGGCAGTCCTCAAATGATGCCAGGGCGAAGGCTGCGTTTGTGCATCTTCATCCTCACAGTTGCCTGGGATCAGCCAGGGTCCCGGTGCAAATTTGGGCAGTTTTAGCCTCAGCTGGCTGGTGGCAGCTCTCCTGCCTGCCACCACCCTTGTCCTTTGATGGGTGGCCAAGCCTCCCCCTTTCCCCTTCCAAAAGCAGGGCTGGAAAGGCCAGCATCTTGGAGAGGTGTTTGTGCAAATGGTGCCACCCAGGGAACCGCCCCCCCAGCTCTCCCAGTATTCCAGGGGTCTGGATCCAGCCCCAGCATCTGGTCTTTTCTGCCTGTGCCCACAGCCAGCACCACTCATGGTGTTCGTTGCGCAGATAAGAGCAGATCTACTTGGGTTTGCCTGTTTGCCCCCATGCCCGCCTGTTTGTGCAAAAGACTTTTTGTGAAATTTTGGACCCAAGGACACATTTGCTTTTCAGCACTAGTCACCCCAGAGCAGCAATTCAGACCAGCCCACGACCTGAGATCCTGTAACTCTTCTGTCTCTTGAAATGCTATTTAATCATTCTGCGTTTTTAACTGTGTGTGATTCCTTCCTTTTTTTAATGCAGTTGTGTGCAATTTGTATTACTATGACTGTTTGCATTGGTATTAACAGAAGTTCTGTCCTGGACACAGGGCACTGCCTGGTTCTTACTGGGAAGGCCCTATAGCTGTTTGATATCTATTTTTTTTCCCTTTTTTTAATGTATACTCAAAAGAAAATGACTTGACTTTGGTGACCCAAAAAATGATCTGACTCTTGGTAACCTGTCCTCAGGAGGGAACAACCTTACAACTTCCAGTTATTTGGCCAGTTAGCGTGCAGAGCAGCAAACAAATGACCCATGCTCATGGGACTGCCCTTAATATTTAATGAAGAGTAGTGAAAAATGACAGCTGTGTTAGCCTCATGATTCTTTCCTGCTTTGCAAACCTTGTTTGCACGGAGCTTTTGCATGAATCTTTGCATCTGTTGCTCATGGGGCAAGAGGAATTTATTAAATATTTTGTTACCTTTTTAAACTGCTTGCTTCTTGTGAGTAGTTTGTGTGTTGTAAACAAGGGGTGGAAAAAAGCTGATTACAAGTATGGGAGTTCAGAGGTAATCTTTGTTCTGGGTTGGCAGCATGCTTGTTGCTCTGTTTCCATCATCCCACTAAAGATATTAGAGATAATAAATGTCCAGCAAAAATAAACACTGGTCTGTGTCACAGGAGATAATAACCAAGTATAAAATGTCTTTAGTGTGTGTAGTCTGTTGTCTAACATTGCCACAAAGGTTCCCACAATTTTCTGTAGATGAATATTGCATCTAAACCAGCTTACTGTGTGTCTAAGCACCCTTTATAAGCTGTATTTCATTTCTTCAGATTTCTCAGGTTCTTCCCTCTAGGCTCCTCCAAAGAATTCATTTCCCTACGCAGTTGCTTTTAGATTATTATCGTGCCCATGACTCCACAAACTATTACTTCTTAGCCAAACTAAACACATCAAGGTTTGGGGTTTGGTTGTTGGGTTTTTTTAATGTCCCCTCAGAAATCACTTCTTCTGTTTCATTAATTGGTGCACGGCTTGTCTCTTAATTTCACCTAAACTTTTAACCTTTCTTTACCATTGCAATGTCTAGAAGCATATATGCAGAAGCTCCTAAGGTCATTGGTTCTCAAAGCTCTTGGGCTAATGGACTCCTTCCCAATTCTTCCTGAAGCTCTCATCCTCCCTGTCAGAAGTATTTAGTGATTTTAAGCAAGTTATATTTTTTTAATCTCCTTTTTCCTTAGCTTTACTGATGAAGCTCTGAGAGCTTCTGGTTTGGGGTTTGAGACCTGGAGGTTTACATCAGCAGAGCAAAATAGTCACAACAAACACAATAATTTCTTCCTGTGCCGATCTATAGGATCCAGGAATTGCAAATGGAGAAACCCTATGAATTAAAAATAGTTCTGTCGTTCTTGATAACATCTGATGCACTCAAAGGTAAAAAAAAAGTTAAATTCCTGTTTAGAAATGATTGTGTGATACAGAAGTCATTTAATAGCATCCAGAAAGATGGATGCAGCAGAGGCAGGAAGTATCTTTTTCTCACACACAAATGCAGATTTGAACATATCATTATGCTACTACAGAGTTACAGAATTACATACCTAAGAATTAAAGTCTTATATGAAGACTTTAATGTGCGTGTGTGTGTGTAGATAATGTGAGAAAGAAAGAAATTTCCATTGATTCATAACTTTCAGGAGGAAAAATCCTTTCTGAAAGGCGTATCACACTCAGGTTCCCAGGTCAGAAGGGGTTGGCCTATTTGTTCATTTATTTGTAAAGGAAGAATGAGTTGTGTTGCTTCTCAGAGTTATGGAAATAAAAATAAAACACATTTAATAAGTTTTAAAGTGCCTCTGTTTGTGCAAATGCCCCCCAAAAGGCCATATTTCACCCTTTGAACCATTCAAATCAAGTTTTGGTGAGGCTTAGGGCCTTTCATATGGGTGTAGCTTAAGTCACAAACGTTAAAGCAACCGCTGACGGTGTTTGGGAACAAGACTGCAAAGCTAATGGCCTGCCCAAAACTGGCATTAGCATTTTGCAGTGTGGCAGGGTCTCAGCATGGACCGCAACCACAGGGACAGAGATCACTCCACCTGAAATAAACTGCAAACTCTCTGCCAAGCAAGAGGGTTGGTGAAGAGCAGCAACACTCTCCATCCCAATGGGGACTAAAGCTCGAGGCATGGAGCACCCTTAATTCATTTTGAAGCCCGCGCTATTTAGAGATGAGCCGCCACTTCAAGAGGCAGACCCAGGGTCAGCCGTGTGGCTAATATCTGTGGAGAAACTTTTTAACCTGGAAACTTTTCTCTGCAAAAATATTCCAGCGCAGAGGCGCCTATGGAGATCTCTCTCGGCTCCTGTGCAGCATGGGAAACCTTTGTCCCACACATCTTGTAAACGCGGCGGGGGGCCACCATTGTGCCGCGCATCTTCTGAGCACCGCGGGAGGAGGCTTTTGTCTGGCGCAGCGGGCAGGCGCCGTAGGAGGGCACCTTTGTCCCACACAGCCGGTAATCGCTCTGCAAGAGTGAACTATGGGGATTGCAGAGCTCCTTCCCTCCGCGGGAGCTGCAGTTTCAGATGGAGGAGTTCATTGGCCTCGCTGGGTGAAGAGCTGCTTTTCCTGAGTGGAAGTGGAAAGGGGAGGCAGTGAAAACGCGTTTGCACACATGTGTGCAAATGGCCACTGGGATCATTCACCTGGTCGTGTTGCACGGCCGCCCCTGCAGGCACCAATCCCAGTGTCATTTTTTGCTTTTCTCCTTCCTTATTTTTCCTACCCATTGAGGCCGCCCTTTTTTTATGATTATTGTTCTATCCCTTCTTATGTTTGCTTTATCTCCTATTCAATATATCATCTGCTAATTGATCTAATTAACTAATAAGCACTCTCATTATTCTTTCAGATCACTAATAACCATGTTTAAAGGTCTTGAGCCCTAATGCCAATCCCTATGGGACTTCATAGGTATATTTTCAACCCTCTACAGTTACTTATTATTTGTCTTCTCAAATGCTCTAGCCACTTCCCAAGAAGTGCATGAGCACCCGCTTCCAAGTCAGTCTGAGATACTGTACGTTGTCTCATAGATGCAGTTATGCCTTTCTTCAGCTGAAATGTAGTGAACTTGATGAACCATGATGCTGTTCCAGACTTGGTGGTGGTAATTGCGGAGAGCAGAGTCCAAACAGTGACCCAGCGAGGAATAGGGATGAGATGAGTTGAGATGAGATGCCAAGTCTGGACCCAGCCTGCAGAGATGCCATGTGCACTGTGGGTGCTGGTGGATGTGCTGCTTGAGGCTAGAGTCGGCACAGGCACAGCACCACAAAGGTGGGAGCTGCATTACTTTAAATCTCAAGTATTGTGAGGTCTTCTCAGCTGGAGTATCACAAACAAGAAGTAGGGGTGACTGCAGCCCGTTAGAGCAGTGAAGGTCATAATCGGTTGTAAGTGATTCCCCAGGTTCCCACTGTCCTCGAGTTGTCAGATTGACCTATGCAGAAAGACACAGCAATGGATAAATCTCTCAGCTGCTGATTTTTGTGGTTCAATAAAGTGGTGAAGTTTGTTTTTTATCTGTTCTTGTCAAATCTGAGCCTGTTGTGTTCTAAGGCACCTGGTACCCTAAAGGCGCTTGCGATTTTTTTCATGTTGATCTCTTACTTTACTAATATTCAAAGGTAAATTTTACGCGCAGTAGTTTCATTTAATCCTCCTTTTCTCAAATTAGCATTGTTTTTCTTCCCACCCCCACCCCAGTCCTCTGGTGCCTACCTGATTGTGCATGAATTCTCAGAAATAATTGCCAGTAGTTCAGCAAGTTCATTAACTGATTCCCTGAAGACCCTCAGATGCATGTCATCCAGACCTGGTGATTTGTATATTAAATTTTTGCAAGTATTCCCTTACCTGATTTTTTTGTGTCAACAACTGTATTGGCAAGTCTTCATTATTTCTAATTGTCAATATCTCTTTGTGGTGGTGGGTAAATTGATTCTGAAACTTGCTCACCATTTTACAGTCATTACTCATTTCACCTCACACATTATTGGATCCACCTTCTCTTTGGAGTGCCTTTCTGATGATGTTCTGTATGTGTTAAAATATACATCCAGTTCTCCCTACCTCTTTCCATGCTAGCAACTGGGAGGACACTCTACTTCTATGGCATTTCTCTCATTTCTCTTTGTGGGGCTGGGAGTGGGGGGATTGATATTTTTTGTCTTCTGCAACTGTAGCCTTAGCATATTTTAGGATGTTCTAGCTGTCTCCCACACTTAACAGTTTTTATATGTCTTTTTATTGCAACATGCTCCTAAGATTTCTCAAAGAATTAATGTCTGAAATCACTATACGTTGTGCGACAACCCGTTGCTTAATACGGTATATTGAATCATGCAGTTTAACATCACGGTCGTTGAAATTAGTGAGCACTAGGGGTATACGTACCTTAAAGGACCTTGGCTTTAGTACAATTGCTTCTTATTATCCAGCTCTCACAAACGATTCTTTCTATCGAAAAATAGATGGCTGCTCATGCATTTAATTTAGATTTGTCTACTACTAAATACACAATTGAGATTGCAGTCGTCAATGATATTTTTCCTCTGGCAAAAACCTTATGGCCAAATCTGTCATCACCCTTAGGACATAGCTCCTCTTGCTTCTGTCTCATTTTCTGAGCCTCCGGTATATAAATCATGAATGCACGGCCTGTGCAGTGTTAAATTTTTAGGGCTCTCCCTTTAGTAGTAGTTGAATGTGAATACGTAAAGACAAAATTTGACCTTTAAATGACTATAAAGGGCCAAGGCAGATACTTGGCAAGCTTTTCTTATTGCAATATTAATCAAGCAAAGAATCATCATAATCCTGAAACTAAATAGCCATTGTAGTGATTTTATCACCAGGGAAATTGTTCATCTGTCAGTAAGATTGTTACTAGGAAAGGGAAAATAGGGAGTGTTAAAATTGCTTTAGACCGCTGAATCATTGAGTCCCTCTAGACTCAAAGCTTGAATTGTTTTTTGAGAGGGGTGGGTTGAGAGGGGTTGCTACAGGAAAGCTGTAGGTTAATCAGTTTCAGTAACACCAGTGAATGTAAGCCTGATCTCTCTTGAGGACATGAGGAGAGTGCATGGGAGAAGGCAGGACGAGAAAGGGACAAGGAGGCTTCAGAAACTTATTGTTTTGTCATTTTTTGTTTCTGGATGGCCCTTTCACAGAAGAGGGAGGCTGTTGATAAAAAGAAAAAGAAAGAAGGGGGGGAGGGGAACCACATAATGTTCACTGTCTGTATTTTCATCTAATTTAATCCAGTGGATATTAATGAGGATGAATACGATCAAGACAGAAGGGGACGGATGCAGGCAGGCGGGAGTGAGCGATGTGTTTGTGTGGGAAGCGTCCTTGTAGGGCCCAGAAAGCTGCATGGGAAGCTGTTTTGCCTCTTGGGGCTCAACGTGATGTTACCATGTGCTGTGATACAGGTGTGTGAGGAGACCTACCTGTACAGGAGTGTCCTTGGGGTATGCTAGGACAGCCCATCCCTCCGTAAAACCAGCATCGATAGATGACATCTTTGCTGGTGTTATTGCAAGGTGGCAGTGGGCAACTGTAGCATACCCAACGCTGTGGTGGGACAGGATGATCCCAAGGTGGGGAACAAGCATTGGTGAGTGTGGGTATGGGGTGGCTCTCCATAGGGAATGGGGTAGACGGTCTGCATTGAAAGCCACCTGTAAGATATGACAGACTGCCTCCCAGCAAAGAGGGTTTGCACAAGGATGGGTGAATTTGGAGGTGGAACGTGTTTGTATAAAAGGTGTCTCTGGGAAATTTGTGTACAATGTCATGAATCGTCTCCATACGAGAAGCGGAGAAGGGAGGGGGAATCTGTGAGTGTGCATGATGTGGATCCTCTTTGTAGAAAAACGTCTCTTTGTGTGGGAAGTGGTGTCTTTCTGTAGAGGGCTTTTTTGGAGGAGCTTGTCTGATGGCTGCCTGTGAGTGAGCGGGGGAGGGAGACGTGACGGGTAGCACCTCCATCACAGACTTTCCGGAGGGGATGGTGCGCATGGAGCCACCAAGGATGCACCAAGGATGGGCACATGTGGGTGAGGATCCCAGCAAGGGCGTGAAGGTGGGCGTGCAGGCAGTGACAGTCCAGAGCATCCCTCAGGGGCGGCTCCCCCACATCCCTGGGGACCATCGGCTGCCCCACATCCCCTGGGGACCATCCACCGCCCCGCGCGGCATCCTTCTCCGCCAGGCAGGCCACGGCCACTGTGTCCTTCATTGTTGTCACCCCCAGATTGTGATACTGTCACAAAACTGTTGCTAGGCAACAAATGTGGTTACTGGGTCTCAGCGAATAGCTGAAGGGGAAAGCGAAGTGTTGCACCATTGTAGAGTAACCATAGCAATGACCTACTATTACAGACTAAAGAATTATCATTAACAATGTTAAAGTATCAAACGGAGGCCCAGGATCCAGAGACTTCCAGGCAGCATCTCCGCATAATTGGGTTACCCAGGAAGAGGTCCCAACTCTTTCACAGCCCTTGGTTCCCTATCTCCATCGTCTTGGTTTTGTTTTGGGGGTTGTTGTGGGGTTTTTTTTGTTTAAATAAAGCAAATGCGCCAAGCATTGAAGGAGGCACTTGTAAAACAATAGAAGCGCCCACCAAAAAAAAGAGATAGAGGTGAATCTGTGTGCAGAGGGAAGAGATAAGCAGGAAAGGTCCACTTTACTGCCTCAATATTGTGTGTGGGCTTGTTGGGAAAGGGTGCATGAAGGATGCCTTCATGATGCAGCCGTTCTTGTTCAGGTCAAGTGTTCTCTTTCAGGTAAAAATGCATATACAAAGCTAAAAGCAATGTAAAATGAAAAAGAAATAGTGCAAAGTACACCAGCAATGAAAAGTAGACACTTTTTTTTTCCAAGTTAGGCAGAACAGGTGAGGTGCTTTAATGAACCCTGACTTAGCAGGGTGCTTTGGGGTCTCACTTTCCCAGGCCTGAGATGTGTTCAGGATCTCTGACCTGTTGTCTGTGTGTCTGTGTGCATGGTTGTTCCTGCCTAACTGCCCCTGAGCTTAGCAGCAGGGCAGCCCCAACCCCCCCAACCACCCCTGGACCAGCTGCCCACAGTTGTATGGCCTCCCTGAGTTTTGCATTAACATCCCTGCGAGCGGGGCCAGCAGCAGCAAAACGACCCCCAGTCACACTGTTGCCTTTGTATTTTGCAGGTACAGAGCGCCATGAACTAACTTCCTGGAAGAGTTTTCCATCTATTTTCAAGTTCTTCAGTGAGGCATTAGAGGCAAGGACCAGCTCAGTGAAACCAACCCCAACGCGGCGCTCCAACAGGATAAAATACGAAGAATTGTGAAAGGGGGAGGGGGCGAACAACAACCTCTTCGCTGCTTGTTTTCTGCAAGCAGTCTCCCAGCCCCTCATTAGATTGTTTTCTTCCTAGAGCACAGGGTCGTGATGTATACATCTAAATAGCGTTTTGCATTATTTCTAGATGAGTGCAACTGTCAAAGCAATATGGGTTCACTGGTTGTGCTTCCTGTGGGCTGTAACTTGGATTTCGTGCTGCCCATCAGCGTGCAGATTAAGGCTGACAGTGGTACTGCACAGTGCAGCATGGTGCAGCTCTAATTGCGCTGACATAGCCCTGCACCAAGCTGATGCCAGAATTTAACAGCTTCGTCGTGGTCTTATCGCCTGCAGGATTCTTTGCTGCTTCCTTCTATTTTGCAACAGAATGAAACATGAATTACTCTTTTTTAAAGATGGCTCTAACTCAGAAGTGCTAACCAGTCCGTGATTTTACACCCAGTAGCCTTCTCTTTCTCTGGGACCAAGTGGGATCAACTCTTGACTCTTTCATTTTCTGCTGGTAGGAGGGTCCAAGAAGTTTGGTCCAGATTTATAGGAAAGCCCCTTTGTTGTAGAGATTTTCTCCTCCTGCCGGATCAATGGCATTATCTATAGATCTTCTCTTCCTTTTGAAAGCTCCACTTTAAAAAATACCTATTCATTAACTGGCTGGATCACACTGTGAAATATGACAGAAAAGAAAAAAAAAGACACACTGCACATTTTCCTGTTTATTTTTAAACGCAAAGATGCTTCCATTTTCATATGCCGGGTTTGTAATGACTTGCCATTCCGTGGCTATTCCCTTTTTCCCTCAGCTCACGGGTTCATCCCTGCTTTCCCAGGAGCTGGGGGTGGGGGGCTGCCCTGCGCAGGACCCCACGCCACGAGTGGGACGAGGCAGGGGGATGCAGCTGTACCCACCGCCGTCGCTGTCGGCAGCTTTTCTCTGCTAAAGCGTCTGATAAGCGACAAGACGTGCCTGATAGTGTGCCCGGCGAGCAAGCGCGCTAATTAAGCTCCTTTAGTGTTGATGATGGGAAATTAAAGTGATCTTTTCTTCAATGGCCGTGCCCGCCTCGCTTCTGATGCTGTTAGTGCCGAGGAGGCAACACTCAAACACAGGGGTTTGGGACCCCCATCCCACCCCCCCTCATGTCATTCCTATCCCACAGCTGGGGGCCGGGAATGCCGGGGAGAAGGGGGAGCGTTAAAACGAGGTGATTCAGGAGCGGGGGTACCCCCCGTCCGCCGTGGAGCAAAGGCAGCGGCGCTGATGGGGGGGGTGCAAGGGGAAACCCGGCCGGCTTGGGGCCGAAATCCTCCCTCGCTGCTTTTAACCTCTCCCCTTCCCAAGCATCCCCCGCCCTCGGCCCCGGCGGAGGGGGGTGGCCAGGCCGTGCCTACGCGGAAAGCAGCGCAAAATCTGCACCCGGCGGGTTTTTTTTCCCGGAGGGGAACCTGTTGCTGGGGGGGAGGTCTGCAGCCGACTCCCCCCCCCCGCCGCCCCGTCGGAGGATGCTGCAGCCTGCAGCCGGCCTGGCCTCCCCACCGCGGGGGTCTGCAGCCCCCCGGGGCTGTGCACACCCCAGACCCCCCGTCCCTGTGTGTTTAGGAGGGGGGAGGGCGTTTACATCGCGTGTTTTGGGTGTCTGTGCTTCTTCCCACGGCCGGGGAGGGTGAGGCTTGCCCCCCCCCGCCCTCCGCCGCCGCTCTCCATCGCCGAGGAGGCGAGGTGGGGTCTCCGGGGTGCCAAATGTCGCGGGAACGGATCTATTTTTTTAAGTATCGATGAGAAACCAAGTGTACAAAAATTTCTACGGTAACGATTGCTCTGTTTTAGAAGGCTTTTTCTTCACCGTGCGCTGGCCCGGCTCGCGTTACCGCTTCTGGAGAGGGGCTGTAAATCACGGAGGAGTCCTCGCCACTGGTGCTTCTCCGCTTGCACGGAACAAAAAAAATAAAGATGCTCTTTTCTCTCCTCCTTGCGCACTTTCTGTCCCCGCGCCGAGCTCCGCAGGAGCCGCGGTCCCCTGTGGGTAGCGTGGGGCTGCGCGGGCGGCAGCTCCCCGCCCTGGGAAAAAAACGCGGGTGGGGCGTGTTTGCAAACAGGACCCGGGACAGGTTCGGGAAGTGGAAGGTGTGAGCTCCCCCAGCCACCAGGGACCCTGCCCAGCCCGGCCCACGCCGCCCACGGCCACTCAGGGATGCTCCGGGGACGTGTGGGGGTGTGGATGGGACGAGGCTCCTCCGTGCCTCGGAGTGGGCTGCGTGTCCAGTCCCACGGCCCAGGGCTCGGCCCCCCTTCCCAAGCGTGGGTGTCCCACTCCCCTTTTCCGCGGGAAGCCGCGCAGGGCAGCGCGCCCCGCCGTCTCGCCGCCCTTCAGCTGACCTTAAACGCTAAACAACATAAAAACACACCCTGGGAGAGGGGTTTGGCCGATTCCTCGCGAAGAAGGACCTGGGGGGGGGGGGATGGACACATGGACGGACACTGGAGAAGGTGGCATCTGCGGCCCCGCCCGCGGAGGGCAGAGAGGAAGGCGTGAGAGCATCCCGGCGTGGCGTGGAAAGGTGATAATGACAGTCCCACAGCACGCTTAGGAGGGGTGAATGCTGATTTAATTGATTCCTTCCGACCGATGTTTTTAAAGTTACACGCCACTGGTCCCTCACGCCGTGACGTCTTGAGCGGCCGGAGGTCTGACATCAGCCTCCTCCAATTTCATCACGGGGAAACTCCCTGACATCATTATGCAACAGCTTGTGCCATGGGTAACTTTGGGGCCGGGAGTCCAAAAATGACAATTAAAAAAAAAAAAAAAACAACCACACAACCCCCCCCGCCAAAAAAAAAACAAACAAACAAAAAAACCTGCCCCTGGGATATGTTCTACAGGAGAATCCCTCAGTTCCTCATGACAGACAGGCGGATGGCCCGCCTGCCCAAAAAGGTTTGCACAGCGTTGTGCGAGCCGAAATGCCACGGCTGGAGCGATGAGCCAGCGAGAGTAATGTTTCCTCGCCAAGAAGGGGGAGCAGGAAAAAATATTCCGCGAGGAAAACAGTCAGAGGACCCCACCAAACACAGCAGGGCCGTGGGAAAAAAAAAGAAATGGGGGGGGAAAAAAGCAAAGAAATCCCTCATCTGCATTGTGCACACATGGCTATGCGCTGGTTGCAGTCATCGCGGTGTGATTCTCCCGGACTCAGTCAAAAGATGATGCTGCTTTTCATGGGAATGCGCATTTTTCCTCTGTCCCCGAGAAACATCACTAATTGGTTTGGGGTTTTTTTCCCTCTAGGAATTTCATTCAGAAGTACAAATGAAAAGTGTTACATCTATAAAACCGCGTGGAGCCACATATTGCACCGTTCTCGAGTCAGCCAAATCAAAAATAACCTGCCAAGAATGTGTACATCCATCGTACAACCGGGTAGAGATGCATCTTACAGAGTTGAGGGATGCGTGTGTGTGTATGTGTGTGTGCCTGTGCACGCATTCGTGGGTATCTGGATCTCGCAGGGACGTGTGTGTGTGTGCGTGTGTCTCGGTGTGTGCCCGCATTATGTTTACGTACTCGACAAAGTGTGAAAAATGTACTTGAGAAACTTGGAAGGAGATGTCATTTATCATTGTACCATCATAATACCACAAATTTTCACTTTTCTGTTCCATTTTTGGGTTGCATGTGTTTGTGAGTATTTCACTAGATCAGTGACAGCTCTTTATTTGCATAATTATATGCTCTGGTCTGAAGAGAAAACTAACCCCCAAATTTCATGGGTCACCAAACTGCGACAATCAATGTTTTATCACGTATGCTAAGCAAAACCTAAGGAGCTATATGAAGTTTCTTGGGGAGTTTTTGCTCCTCAGAAAATTAAAGATTTTGTGCCTCTTGAATAGATGCAAAATCTTTCCAAGCTCTTTGTAACTGAATTCCGTTTGAAGGCAAAACTAGAGATTAGCTGGTAGATCTGGATTTCAGACCCACTAGCATTATTACTTCAAAGTGGATTCAGACAAGCAGCTTTACTGCATCTCTAAATTTCCCCGTCCTAAGTACCGTCATTTAAATGGTGGCAAAAAAAAAAAAAAAAATTAAAAAAAAAAAAAAGAAGAAGAAAACAAACCAAAAAGTGACCAAATGAGAAAAATGCAGACAATCGCCCCCTCTCTCATCAAGCCCGCAGTGACCAGTGGGTTTAATTTCACCCGTTCAGAGTGGTTTTATTCTTTCTGTTGAGTGCTCCCCGACCCCACCCCACCCCCCGACCCCTGTATAAAGTTGTAGATATTGGGCATAAATACGAAGAAAACCGTTTCCCGAGCTGCAGAATTTGTTCTGGTCCATCAGTTGCACAATAACCGCACGCTCCAGTTATGACACACACACTCCAAGTTTCCCTCTCCATCAAAACGCCTTGTTATGAGGAGGAAGGGACCCTGTGATGGGAACCGACCGGCGGTGAAGATCTCCCTTCTCCTCCTCCTCCTTCATCAGCACCCGGACTGCTGGAGATGTTTGGCTCTTGCTTTGAGTCGATTTAATATAAAATTAAATTAAATTAAAGTATTCACACAGACTTGGGGAGGATCTCTCAGACGTGTGGGTGAGCTACAAATCCTGGGGGACATGCCACCCAGGTTTATTTAACTTTGCGGGTAAACCCAAAGTTTTCTCTAGTTTCCACGCCGTGACCTTGCCGGGAGAAGTCCTCGCTGTTTGCAGCCTTGCGCTTCGGTCCCTCTAAGCTCTTGGAAAGGAGAAACTTTTCAAAAGGGGCTTATTTCAAGTCACATAGACCTCAATGATCTCCTGACCCCGTGGCGGACCCCGTGGAAGGACCGCGCATCCCCACGGCGCTGCGGGGGCTGCGAGTCCGGAGGGGGAGAAGCATTTATGCTATCTTATCGGTTCGTTTTTTTTTTTCTTTCATGAACATCAACCCGAGAAGCCTTTCCCGGGGGAAGTGTGTTTCCAGCACAGACTGGCACCCGCCAAGTTTGCGGGAGTTACGTGGGGAAGTTTTGACTCCTGAGTGATTTCCAAATGCCTGCTCCAGGCAGGCGCCAGCCTCGCACCGCCTCCTCGCTTTGCAGGAACGAGGTGAAACACGAGTGGGAAATAAAAATAGTGCTGGGAGACAAGAGTTTTTTCACCTCCCCTCGTCTGGCTGTCGGCGCGGGGTCCCGGGGGGCCGGGGGATGCGGGAAGACCCAAGGGGAGACCCACGGGGAGACCCCGCTCCCAGCCATCCCCTACCCGGCGGCGGATTGAAATGAGCCACTTAAATATCCTTCTCACCCCTCGACCGGGGTCAAGTAAATATGAATATTTCCGTGGGACGGTTCTGCAGGCTGGTTTATCCCGGCGGAGACAATAGCATGTGTTATTTCCCACTAAATGCGGCGCAGGAGAGAGCTGACCCCTCTGAGGAAAGGCCTGGGTCGTCTCCTTTTGTCGTTTCCATTTCTCTTTACTCACGCCCTACCTAATCCCCTAATGCCTGGCAAAGGGCTGCCTCCAGAATTCTGCCTTCAAACTCCTTTAAAGCTTCTATCTCCGACACAATTAGATAAATAACCTTCCCGCGCATCTCCCCTCCTCCTGGGACCGTTTCATGCCTTCTCTCTCTAAGCTTAACTCGCCAAACGATGAGACGTTGGGTTTTTTTCGTAGAGTAAAGCCCTGAATACGAAGGGTCCTCCCTGTCTGCCCGCAATACGCAGGTACAAAACCAGCATCCTCCCCAATATCGTGCCCACTCCTGCTTGCCTGCATTTTTGTGGAGAAAGCCGCTAACGTTATACGGAACTTGTAAATATTGATCTGGAGATTCGCAGCAAACAGCAAGTCAGGGGCTACCAGTTTGTCGGCCGCTTTCGCCAGCTTTCCCTGCTCCTCCGTCCCTCTTCCCAACTTCCACCTTCGCTCACACCGAGTTTCTTCCCTAATTCAATTAAAATCCAGCCTTTGATTCTTTCTCGGGTCGGGGGCTGGCTGGGGGAGATCCCCTTCCCCCTCACACACCTCTTTACGTGCACTTCAGATGTTTTTTGATGATGATGATGATTTGGATTATTAATGGTTTCCTTTGTACTTTCTGCCAATTTAACGCGCATCGTCTCCTCGGGGGGGGGGGGGGGAGGGAGGGGTGTGGTTGATGGGGGGCAGCGCCAGAACTACGAGCGATGAGCGTTATGGGGAGGTGCGCGTTGCCTATCGACATGTTTCCCGTGGGCTCCCCACACCACCGACTAACCCGGTGGCGGGGACTCAAAGCCAGCACCGTTCCCCAAAACCGATGACGCCTCTGGGGCAGGGACCACCGGGCGGGATGCCGTCCTTACCGGGGTCTCTCAGAGGACCCCCCCCTGCTCCCTCCTTCCCTCCCGCGCTCCCGGGGCCCGGGGCCGCTCGGGGCGGGCCCAGCACCATGGACAGCGTCGCTGCCGCCGCCGCTGCCGTCGGGGCTCGAGGGGTCCCCGGGACCCCCCCGAACCCCTCCGAGTCCCCCGTGGACCCTCGGGATCCCTCTGGACCCCCCCAGACCCCTGCGACTCCCAGGCAGGGGAAGAAGAGGAAAGGGAGAGAAGGAAAAAGAAAAAAAAAAAAAAAAAGATGAAATCAAGTTGATCGCTCGGTGCACCCCTCCCGTATCTCCCCCGCGCTGGCGGGGAGGGGGTTTTTAGAGGTGTCCCGGGGATAGGTGAGTATCCTCCCGGCCCCGACGGGGGCCAGCCCCGGTGCATAAGTCCCCCCGAGAGTCGGTCCCCCCGTCCCAGCGCAGCGCAGCAGGGTGCGGGCACTCTCCCTGGGGGGGTCGACGTGGGACCCCCGCGGGTCCGAGCACCCCACCCAGGTCACCTCCCCACCCAGGGCCGACTGGAGGGGCCGGGGGCCGGGAATCCGTTTGCTCCGTCCCGCAGCCCCACAGTCCCGCCACCGCGGCTGGCCGGGGGTCATCTGACTTGGTCGCCGTCCCCTTGTCGCTTGGGGGCTTCCCAGGGAGGGTCCCAAGGTAGCTCCCGGCCTCTCCACCCCCGACTGACTCACGCCACCACCGATCCGACCCCCGCGGAGTGGTGCGGGATGCCGCCAGGGGCCGGGACCGGCGGCGGAGGCAGCGGGGGCACCTGCAGTGCGACCGCCGGGGCGGGCGGGGTCCGGGGGGTTTTGGCTGCACAACCCCCCTCCCCGGCTCCCCACAGCGCGGGGGGCTTCGCCCAACGACTTTGGCACAGAAGGAGACGCCCGTATCAAAGGCTTCGCCACACGCAGACGAAACCGAAGACTTAAATGTTTTGCAGCGCTGAATATTCACCTAGAACGGTTTATTTTTCCTTTCAATTTCTTTTCTTTTCTTTCTTTTTTCTTTCTTTCTCTTTCTTCCTTCCTTTTTAATTTTTTTTTTAAGGGTAGATGGAAACAGAGCTGGCTTCCACTCTCCGCCTTTATTATGGTCAGGGGGAAAAGCACCCCCAGAACTCCAGCGAGCCCTGGGCTCTCCGAGCGCTTTGCAAGCAAATGCAAACGCTGGAGTTTCGTTAGGAACCGCCCCAGCTTTTTGGATTTTGACCCCAACTGCCCAGATTGAGTTGCGTTTTCTGGTAATTTGAGGGGTTTGGAGTTTGGGGGGGGGTTGGATTTTTATTGTTTTAGGTCCCTATTACTCTGTCTCCCTTCCCAGGACCGGGTCCGCCTCTGCCCCTTATCCCAAGCCGGTGGAGCCGGCGGCACCGGCCGCCCTCCCCGCGTCCCCCTGCGCTGCCCGCCCGCCCTGAGTGGCCGTGACCGCGGCCTCGCTCCCACGCGGAGCCGGGCGCGCTTGGCCGCGCTCCGCGGGAAGGAAAGGGTCGTTCAAACGCGTTTTCCCCCCCTCTGAGCTTCCCTGCGTCTGGGGAGCACAGAAAGTTTGCCGTAAGAATAGAGCAAATGTGTTTCATTGCCCTTTTTGGAGACTTCCTCCCCCCCCCCGCCTTCTCTTTTCGGAAAGAAATAAACAAATCTTCCCCAGCCCGAGGAGAAGTCCCGAGACCTCCTCTGCGCTCTCCTCGCCCTCTCTTCCTCTAACCCTTCAAAGTCGTTTGAAATTACTTTTCCTGTCTTTCGGCCATTTGTCAATGTCACATCCACGCTGCCTGCTCGGGGGGATGAAAGTCCCTGCGTGTTCGCAGTTCCACGGGCAGAGATGGCATCCTCCTCCCCACCCTCCTTCCTTTCCCCCTCGGCCCCACCGGTACGGCTCCGGGGGACCAGCCCTCACTTCAGGCGGGGTTTTGTCCTGTCGCCGGGTCGCGACATGCGGCTTCTCCTGGTGGTGGTGGGGGGGGGGGGTGTCAAGCGGGGATGTCCCAGACACGCACAGAGACCAGCGGGGACCTCGGCCGGGAAAGGGCGGGGCGGGGAGAAGAGGGGTCAAAATCCAGGGGGGAGCTTGGGATGTAGCCGTCCTCCTCGCCGCAGTCTTCCTCAGCGAAGGGAGCACTAACTAACGCTGCTGTGAGGATTTTACGCTGCGGAGGAAAGAGAGAGAGGGGAAAGAACAACAAATCCAAACTCCTGAGGTGTTGACAATCCTTCGGGAAGCGAGGTGCTGGCTCCTCTGTCATGACACCCCCCGATGAGGAGGGGGGGCCGGCTTGGCCGCCCAGCAGCGATCAGCCCCGGCTTGGCGAGTGGGAAAGCACTGAGCTCTCGCCTATTTCTTCCCTGAAACGAATACCTGGCCAAGCTTGGCTGGCGAGAAACTCAAAGCTCAGGGCAGGCACAGCTCGGGCAGAAGGGCGATTTTCATGGCTCCCTTCCCAGATAGGTGAAGTTTTGTTGGGTTTGTTTTATTTTATTTTATTATTTCCCGGAAAGGTAGAGGGGATTTGTTAGCGTTTAAGTAACCGGAGTTAGAACAAAACCCAAACTCTTTAGCATATAAGTTTTCATTATCAGCTTTCAACCTTGCAAAACTAGAGCCATTTGCTTAACTTAATCCGTAACATATGTTTGCAACAGTAGCAGATTTTTTTTTTTTTTGGTGTGTGTGGTTTGGAGCTGATCAAGTTGTAAATTTTCCGCCTTAGGTTTTCAGCGCCTCCTAGTTACAGCCTAACACCTATTGAGAGAGACTCCACAAAGATCCTACGGCACCAAATCCGAATAATCCGATCCAAAAATCCCTAATAAAGTTTACCAATCAGGCCACTCAGACTCCTCCGGATTCATCCCACTGAGAAAGGAGCTGCCACGTTTCTGAGAAAATGAGTTCAAATGAGCAATTCAGCATCATCTCCATCCCGCCTTGTCTGCGAGGCAGCGTCTGGTGATTCACTGTTTACTATTACTTTTCCCCATCTCATAGGCCACTTTCCTCAAGGTAGTGCAGGATGGATGCAAATGATAGATGCCTCCCAGTTCAATTAATAACAGTAAGAAGAACTACGACAGCGCTAGGGGTGATCACACCGCGGACCGATGGTCCAAAGCCTAATTCACTCTTTGTTAGTTTTACCTCCTACAATAACTTTTTAAATATCTGTCCTGCAGGAAGATAATGTCTTCTGCACAAAACTGACGTTTAGTCTTCAAATACGGGGGTTGTCATGGAGCCCTAAGAGGACGAGGAGTGATTTTGGAAACACACACACCTCCCCCGCTATTATATATTTATATAATAATGTATAATATATTATATATATTATAATATATCTATATAACCAATCTTTACCTCGGGTATTGACGCTCGCCTTGGAGGGAAAAAAAAAAAAATACACAAAGTGCCTCACAGCCCTGAAAAGATGAAGGGCCCGTATTTCATTTTATGGCACTTGCACTTTGAATGTATCATAATTGTTTTGATAGGTTAATGACAGAGTGACACGGAGGCTAACTCCGGATGATGTGATTATATTCCTGCTGAAATCAGACCCGTGGAGCCTGTCCCGCGCCACCCACGGCAAATCGGCCTCAGCTCGCCGATCCGCGCTCTTCGGCGGGAGCCGGCGAGGTCTGAGGCGATTCATTAGGTGCTTTAGGACACGCGTGGGCGTGGAACCCCCCCGACTCCCCTCCCGCGGCACACCAGCGCAAACGACCCACCAAGGGCCGCAGGCCCCACCCCCGGCCCCATCCCTCCGCGCCCCGCGGTACTTTCCGCGGATGCCAGCGCGGGCGCGGTGCTGGCCGCGGCGGCGTGGGCCGGCGTGGCGGCGGGTCCCGCGAGGCGGAGCGCCATCTAGCCCACGCCGCGGGAAGCGACGCGGCGGCGGCGCGGCGGCGGCGCGGTAGGGGCGCGGAGCGGGTCCGCGGGCGCGGAGCGGGAGCGGAGAGGCCGGCGATGCCCGGCGGCCGCCCCGGGGGCCATGAGAGGAAGAGCGCTCTGCTTCGACCTTCATCAGTTCCCCCGTTCATTAGAATGATCTAGTTCTCCTTTTTTTTTTTTTTTTTTTAATTAATTCTATGTGAAGACGCTCCGCGACATGCGGATTTGAGCGCTGAGGGGGGCGAGCTGCGGGCACCTGGCTGTTCAACTCTGGCCATCCCAGCTCCTGCCTGCTGGGGAAAATATGAATTAAAAAAAACCCACACAAATAAAACGTCTTTTTAGGATTATCATGAGGAGCAATCGCACAATCGGGGTGCGGGGTGAGTGCGCCCAAAGAGCCGAGGACATTTGTCAAGGCACCAAGGGGAAGCAAATAGGCTGCTTTAAATGTTACCTGAGAGCAGCATCAGTGCCTTGGGTGACACTGAGAAACTGGAAATGTCCTTATATACACACAAACAAACAGGCGGACAAACTTTGCCGGGTATTCAGGTCCTCCTCTCAAAGAGAGCAAGACAAAGGCAGGGTGTATGAAACGACCGCTGCGGCTCCCGTCCCGTCAAGGGTCACCTTTTATTTCTGAGACTTGTAGGGATCCCAGGGACAAAAAAAAAAAAAAAAAAAAAAAAAAGGAAAAATTGCTTCTACGTCGTGTCCGTATTATTTCTGAAAAAATCAAGCGAGGCGCCGGTGGTGTGAGGGCAGGGGAGCGGTCCTGAGAGCAGATCCGAGGCGGTGGCACTGCAGAGGAGTCACGGCAAACCCTTCCCTGAACCGCCGCCCGAGTGTTTGGGAGAAAATGACTAATACCAATACACGT
Organism: Theristicus caerulescens; assembly: GCA_020745775.1. NCBI lineage: Eukaryota > Metazoa > Chordata > Aves > Pelecaniformes > Threskiornithidae > Theristicus > Theristicus caerulescens. The sequence goes on along the minus strand of CM036583.1, from coordinate 84,304,327 downwards.
CTCTGTGTTAAAATATCTTTATTGTCAAGTCCTTTTAAATTTTTACTCGATTATTTAAAAATTTTCAATCACGTACAGATATTTCCTAACAGAAAACCATGCCGTTTTCTCTTCTGCGATATTGCTTTTGTTGTTGGGGGGGTTAATAACTTATTGATTCATGTTGTCTCTACATCAGCGTGCTAAAACGTTACCGCAGGTCTCTAGCTTCTTTCTTTCTTTCTTTCTTTCTTTCTTTCTTTCTTTCTTTCTTTCTTTCTTTCTTTCCTTCTTTCCTTCTTTCCTTCTTTCCTTCTTTCCTTCTTTCCTTCTTTCCTTCTTTCCTTCTTTCCTTCTTTCCTTCTCTCTCTGTCTCTTCTCTCTCTTTCTTTCTCTTTCTTTCTTTCTTCCTTCCTTCCTTTCTTTCTCTTTCTTCCTTTCTTTCCATCTTTCTGTCTCTCTTTTCACACTTTCTTCCTTTCTTTCTTTCTTTCTTTCTGTCTTCCTGTCTCTCTTTTCACACTTTCTCTCTTTCTCTCTTTCTCTTTCTTCCTTTCTTTCTTTCTATCTTCCCTTCTCTCTTTCTTTCTCTTTTCGCACTTTCTCTCTTTCTCTCCCTCTTTCCTTCCTTCTTTCTGTCCCTCTTACTCTTTCCCTCTCTCCCCTTCTTTCCTTCTGTCTCGCCTCCTTTCCCTCTTTCCCGCTTATCTCCCTTCTCCCTCTCTTTCTCCCTCTCCACCTCTTTCAGCATTTCTGAAAACAGACCGCGAATGTGACGAGGAGAGCAACACCAACGCCTGCGGTCCCGCGGCGAGCAGGTGCACACAACTTCTTTACACTCACTTCCGAACGCTCTTAAAATGGGGAGTTATCACCGAAAAAGCAGAGATTCCAGCCCCTCTCCACGGCGGCTGCCTGCATGCCGTGCATCTGCCTCGTGGTGCAGAAACGATGGCATTAGCACATGGATAACAGCACTATCGGGCTATTTCGGCAGGTCGCGATAGTCAAGCCCTGGCTCAAGCCAGGCGAGGGGGCTGGGGGGGGCAGCCCCTCACCCGCGGGCCGGGCCGGGGGGGGTGGCTGCCCCCGGGTGTCCCCCCTCCGTCCCTCGGCTGCCACTGGTCCCCCCACGGCTGGCAGCATCCCCCGCGGAGGCGGGGGGCTTGCACCCCTGGCAGGGCAGGGCAGGGCAGGGCTGCAGAGGTTTGTTTAAACCTGAAACCTTCTCCGAGATGGGGAGCCCAGCTGTTTAATTTAACATTGATTTATTGCTTTTAAAAGTAAATTTACACACATGCCAACAGCACTCCGTTTTGTTTCCCCAGACCCAAAGATTTATTTTCTACTTAGCGCTTGTCTGACAAAACAATGTCCTTTAACTTTATTACACATCGATGAGGAAATCTGTCTTATTTTTGGTTGGATTTATCGCTCTGCTACTTGTGGAGACTTTTTGTGATACAGCAAAAGCTAAGGTCAGAAAAGACACACGGAATGAAAGCCAGGCAGAGAAGCAAACACCAATAAAGGTAGCAGCAGCGAGCTGGTGCTGGTATCGCCCCTGCTAGAGCCCATCTGCAGCCAGGATCACGATTAGAAAAGGGGAAATCATTTTAACTTGGAGCATGCAGGTAGTTTGGAGTGTTTGGGGTTTTTTTTTATGGTGATGGCTAACTCTTCCTTCATTTGCAGGAGGTAAGAGGTCTCTAGTATCTCCTGTCTCTGTGCAAAGGCAGTCCGTGAAACGTATCTATAATTATTGAAGGGAAGAAATACAGGGTTATCCATACCATGCTGCCTTACCTCTGCGCATTAAACTCCCAATTACCAAATCTGTCTGATGGCTGAACTCAGGGGAATTAGACTGTACTTTGAAGCGGCTTTTACGGTACATTTCATCTACGTTTTGGTTTTCTTTAGTTCTCATTAAAAGGCCACTTTCTTCTTTTCACTCATATACTGTCTTTGTGTCCTTCATTTCACACTCTCGGAAAAAAAAGTTCTCACATCTTGAGAGAGAGGGGCAAAAATAATATTTTTTTTTTTTAAACTGTGAGCTGGATTTCTTATTCTTCCCCCTTTTTCCCACCCTTGGTGCAAACATTTTATTTTAAAGCAGGGGTTGTTCATACTAACGAAACGTCCTTCAATAAGAGTGCGGATGGAGGGATACTCCAGCGGTATTGAGAAGGTAAAATAAGAGATGGACACAATGTGAACAAATCTCTCTCCCCTCTCTCTCTTCCCCCTCCTTTTTTTTCTTGCCTTTTTTTTTGTGTGTGTGTGTGTGTGTGTTCCAGGCTTGGTCTCACAAACTGATTTCTCAGAGAGGCATCTAATAATCACTTTAGAGATGTTCAAATGAGGACATTCACTCTTTTCTAGCAAGAAGTAAAGATGTGACAGGTTTTGTTATCGGGGGTATAGTGAGAGCTTTGTAAGATATTCCCTTTCTTTCCCCATAAATACACCATCTTTAAATAAAGACCCCCTGTCTTAAAGCGTGACTCTCCCCGCTGGCTCTGTCCACTTTCAGTCCGGTGTGTCCACATAAATCCAAACTTCATGTCACTTAACATATTTTAATCATTTTTACCAACCCAGACAGTGTTGGGCGGGGGGGGAGGGGTGTCGGTTGTTTTTTTTTCCCCTCTCTAGAAATTGTACATGACTTTTCCCTGCTGACCCCTAAGCCTGCATTTCCCTGGACCAGCCCCGATGGCAGAGAAAACCAAACACCCCACCAAAGCAAAGAGCAGGGGGACTTTGAGGAGCATTGGAAATTCCCCTGCCCGTGTTAGCACCGTTTTTCTGGTCGGCCTTTGGGGGAAAAATAAAAAAAAAGGGGAGAGGGGGGAAGAAAAAAGCACCCTGTCACTCAGAAAGGGGCCGTTTCCTTAACTTCTTTCCCCCCACATCCACGGCCAGGCCGGCCGGCTCTGCCACCCACGCACACGGACACGGCAGGGCACAGGGACCCATCGGGGAGGGCAGCAGCCCCTCCATCCCCTGCCACCTCTGGTTTGTGAGGTAGGCCCCAGGGCTTTGGGGGGCAGTGAGGAGGGTCCCCCCGAGACCCTACAACTAAATAAAGTGGGGTTGGAATTTAATGTGTGTCCTCGCCCTCATGCCCTGACCCCACGCCGGGGCCACCCCACGCAGGCTCAGCCCCGAGGTCCAGCTGCAGTCCCGGGGGCTCGTCCCCCACCATGTTCCCCCCAGCGTGGGTCAGCCCCGGCTGGGGGTCATCTTATGGAGGGGTGGATGTCCCCCAACTCGGTAGGTTTTGGCATCTCAATTCTGGCAGGGCAAGGCGAGGGGAGCATGTCGGAGCCCCTTTCGGGGGGGGGGGGAAGCATCATTTTGGGTGCAGAGAACATCTGCAAAAGGTTCCGGCGGCTCTGCGGGAAAGGGTCTGGCCTTTTATTGCCGAAATGGTCAAAAGAGAGGGGTGGTTGTAGATCCCGATTCCCCCCTCCCCAAACAAAGGACAAAGCTTGATGGAAATAGCCCGGGTGTGAAGAGCGCAGGGAAGCATCGCCTCGGTCCCCGGGACAAAGGTGGGAGCGGAGGAAGGAGGAGGAGGCAGCTGGATCGCACCTCCCGGGCATCTGGTCTGAAGGAAAGAGGGGAGGACGTGTTGAGGACGCAGGTAAATAAAATCTGAGTTGGAGCGGTGTTAAACACAGCATCCGGGGCCATGCCTGTGCACAGTTCCGCCTTGATATGCAATTAAATTACAGCAAATTCCTCTTTAAATAATATCGTTGGGAATCCTTCTTTAAGATTCAAGGATGTCTGAGGTTAAGTAGCTTTTAAAACGTCAGTTCTAAATGGCTTATGCAATGAATAGCTACCTTCAAATCCTAAAACCATTATAAATATGCTATACATATGGATGCCAGTTTATCTCTACATATTTCTTTTTAAAATGAGGGAAGCATTCATAAAAAGCTACTTACAACACTTTATTTTAGGAAAGCAGATGTTAATTTTTTTCACATATCATTTTATGACCAAGTACATGTGTAACATTGGAAAACATCCAGAGCGCCTCTGTTATTTGCTAAATGACTGTTGGTGGAGGCATATTATTCTCCGCATAACCAAGGTATAGATTATATCAATAAAATAAACATCTGTGATTTTAGCAGGAGAGGCCAAAAAAAAAATTTTTTTTAAGAGTTCCTATAAAAGTGGGGAGAGGGTTTGTGTGGGGAGAACACACCTGCAAAGGAGTAAATTGGCTATTTACAGAGCCACGCCGAAACCAGGGTCTCTGCTGTACAGTAAGAAGGGGGTCGCAAAACTCCACAAGAAAATCGCGATCCTGGCTGTAGCTTTCTGCACGACGTGCTAACATACCCTGGGCACCGGATTAAAAGCCCTGGGATGTTTTCTAGGCAAGGATTACTCTCTCTCTTCTTAACAGCAGAGCGTCTAGCTCGCAGGAATGTATTAGCCACAGTTTCCTCCTGTCAATGTTTAAGAATTCCCAGAGACTTCAAGGGGCTGGGTTTTTGCCTCTCCGGCAGCAAAATATCTGCGAGAGGTGTTCGTGTTTGCGAGGAGTTTTACGAGAGGCTTGAGTACATAAGAAGAGCGAGGCATATAATGCATAGGCATAATAATTAAGCGTATGCAGTATTTATCGCCCTGTGATGTTTGTTATCAGGCAAGCGAATGCACTCAATTGAGGTTTAACAAACAGGAGCGTTATTGATCAAATATAATGAATAAATATGCATATGTATTATTTATCTGTGCACACATGTATACACACAGGCAGGAGGGTCTCATTACTGAGGATGAGGAAAGCTGCCTGCGATCCGGAGGCAGCAGCCACCTCTCCTGCTCTCTCTCAGCCCTATGCCAAGGGGCCGCGGAAGAAGGGTGGTTTTTTTTTAACATAAAATGCTGCAAATATGAAAAAATAGGTCACCAATAAAATTGGTCTCAGCATGGAGTATAATTGTAACAAAATGCTGCTGAGTAAAAACCGAGGAGCTCGCTGGCTGGGGCAGCGTCGTCGCGAACCATCTGGTGCGTATTAAAAGCGGTGCTGTAAATATTGCTGAAAACTAATGCCTTATCAGCTCCTATAGGCGCAGGGGCCTGCGAGCTTTCCATATGTTGGGGTATGCCGATGGCGTGGCACACGGAGGGAAAGGTGCCGCACCGGCCGGGAGCTCCTCGGGCACGGTTTTGCATAATCCTGATGGAAGTTTGTCCCGACAGAGAGAGGGAAGGAGGGAGGGGAGGGAGAGGGAAGGCCCCTCTCCCTGTCCCGCTCGCTCTGACGACGATAGGGTATGCAACTGCTGACGTCACTTCACATCAGGGCCGGGGAGCAAACGTGACCCAGGCAGAAGCTCATCTGTTTCTCATCACTTGGGAAGTTTCTCTCGCTCCCCTCCCTCCCTCCTTCCCTCTCTCTTTCTCCTTTTTTTTCCCTTCTCCCCCCCCCCCCCCCCAATAAGCCGGGGCAGGTCCCATCGTCCCCATCCCCGTCCCCGTCGCCGCCCGCCCCCCTCCCCCCTCCCGCCGCCGCCGCCCGGGCTCCCCGCGGGGAAGGGACGGGATCTCGGGGATCACTCCCACGCGGGATGTCCCGGTCCTTCCCCTCCACCCCGTGTCCCCCCCATCCCATCCCACTCCCCTCCCTATTCCCATGCCATTGTTCGCACTCGCAAGCCAACTTTGGCTGCCGATTCAAAGCCCGGCAGTCCCCCTGGCTCCTGCATTGTACTGAGGGTCACTTACTCTTTTCTCGGAGTTGGGCTCTTGCTCCTTAATCTCTCCTCTTCTCTGCTGCTCAGGAGCTGACGCCTTCTCCCCACGCACCCGGAGCTGCCACAGAGGCTCCTCTTGATAAACCTGCTGCTAATGACGGCCCAGTGCAACCAGCACAGAAATAAAAACTCTCGCTCTCTGCTTTCTCCCCCCACCCGCGCCTTTTTTCTTTTTTTCTTTTTCTTTTTTTTTTTTTCCTCTCCTTCAGGCTGCATTCCCCTCTGACCGCTGCCGCCTTTAATTATGGGAGCTATATTTCTTCCCTGGGAGTCATTCGTGGGGATTTTTTAGGTGGAAAGGCGTTTCAGCGGAGTTATTTTTGAGCAGGGACCAGTGCCCTATATCCAGAGGCTTTGAGTGAAGTGCAGATTGAGACATATCGGGTTCCCTATAAAAGGATCATTTCTTGTGGGAGGTTGGACACGAAGTTTGGGCTCGTGACTTGCATTCCTGAGAGACATGCATATTTTAAAACAACAAAGCAAGCTCGGAAGAAGGCTTAGAGGAGGGGAGAGGGAGGGAAAAAAAGAAAAAAAACTTGGAAAGAAGTTACTAAGTGACAAACATCTGTCAACATGGACCAATTTGTATGGCTCTCTGGGGGAAAAAAAAAAAAAAGTACCTGACTAGTTTTATTTATCACTTCAGGGAGCCGCAGCTTCTTTGCTGCAAGTTTGTATGGCTCTTCAGCTGCTCAGAAACACAGTTTGGCTCAAAACTGAGTTTAAAGAGCTTTTCTGGCCTGTGGATTTAAGTCCCAACTCCTTCTTTACCTTTGCGTAGAGCAGGTTCAACGCTTCAAAGGATACCTCACCCCCCCCCCCCCAAAAAATAACCCCGGGTGGGGGGAAAGACAAAAGGAGAGCAAACAGGGGGACTCGTGTGTCTGTGGAAGGAAGCCACCGGCACACCCGATCCCGCAGCTCAAATAGTGTCTCTGGAAAAGTGAGGAAACGCGGAGGAAAAGGGCTTGCTCTGAACGGGCAGGGGTGCGGGCAGCGGTGGAGACGCAGGGGGTCTGGGCTTCTGGCGGTGGGGGGGTTGTAGACAAAAGGAGAAGGCCTGGGGGCGAGCTGGATATCTCTGTTAGTTGCCAGTGCAGGTCCACGGGCTGCCGGGGAATGCTAATGCAGCCTGGGCTGCCTCCTGGCACACACACACGCACACGCGTAACCGTGGGGTCTCTGACACACACAGATAAATCTCGCTCCTTGCAGGGATCCATCGTGACCCCACGCTTTGGCCGGTGCTTTATTTATTTGGTCGAGCAATGATATGACCAGCCTTAAACGTTATATACAGCAAATGTCTTCCTAAATCAACACAATAGGATAGCTTACAGCCACCAGACTGCTTCTCCTTCAAGGAGCCTGCCTCCACCCCCCCCCCTCCTTCCCCATCCTTTCTTCCCTTTCCCTTTTTTTTTTTTTTTAAACAACTGGGGATATTTTATACCCTGTAGTTTTGGATTTGATCCATTGCTTTAAGCTTGATGGAGGGTTCTGCAGACAAGGAGATGTATATACACTATTATACAGCCATCATTGAGATTACTAACAGTGAGTCTCTTGTCAGCCAGACGGTCCTGCTTTGAAACACTACTCACATTATCCTGATTTTTCAAAATTGGGGGTAAGGGAAGGGAGGAGAGATACAATTTCCCACTGTCCCTTTTGTTAATTGTTTTCTTTCCTCGCAATTACGTTTATGACCCGATCGGGCCCGTTTCACGTACTGTCTTTGTATTTCTAGTGGAAGGCACGTGGGGGTGGGAGAAGAGATCCTGACACCCCTCCTCAAGCCTTCATCCGAATACCATCACCACCGTCTGCACACAAGCCCTTGCACCCCGGTGACCACCAAAATCGGTCCAGCGAGGGCAACACAGACACCCTCTCCCTTCCGGCCCCGAAAGTGGCAGGGCGGGGGGTGTGTATGTGTCTCCCACCCTTTCCCACAGCTGGATAATGTAATTTTATTTTTCAGGTGGCTGCACCTTGCGCCGAGGAAGCCATGGGGAAATGTTCAGCGGGAATCCCTCACTTAAAAAATAAAGGGGGGGGGGGGCGACGGGACACGACGGACCACCTCCCAACCACTGTCAGAAAGGGAGAGGGAAGGAGAGAGAGGCAGGAGCTGGGATAAGGGAGTCACCTTGGGCAGTAGTCTCCTTTCCCATCTCTGCAGTTTCAGCCTTATTCCCCGGCTATTTTGCACTGAAGGTGATCGGACGGGAGAAGGGGTAGGTGCTGAAATATTTAAGGGAGCATTTAAACCCAGAGACTTCAATGAATGAAGAAGGAGGGGAGGGGGGGGGTGAAAAAAAAAGTTGGAAAATGGATTCGCTGACAAGTAAGGATAATAAATGAGAGGCGCTTTCAGATAGATATCTCAGACGTGAAATTGCACCCAGCTGGTTGTGTAAGCAAACAAATAGTTTCATGTTAGGGACTCTCGACTTGTGGCTTGATGAATAGAACACGACAGAGGTAAATGGCTCTTTAGCTCATTTAGAAATAAAACTCTTTGGCTTCCTAAGTAAAAGAACTGGTGACGCCATGGATCCTGAGCAAGCACTTTAACAAGAGTTTTATTAGTTCCCACTTGTGCTCTCGGATCTCCCCCCTCGCTCACCTCCTCCCTTACACCTCTGCTTTTTTCCCTTTTTTTTTTTGCCCTTTCTCTTCCCCTTTCCCTCCTTCTCTCTTTTTTCTTTTTTATTATTTTACCTTCGAAAACGTCTTCTCGTAGGAGGAATCCCCCACATCACCGGCGCCGGCAAACCCGGCAGGTTTGCAAGGGACCGGGGCAAGTCGGGTGAGGGGTCTGCCCATGGCAGCCGAGAGTTGTGGCTTTTGAAATTTATTTATTTGTCACTCTTACTGCGCTCTGGAATCACTGCAGGGCACCCATCCTCAGCCGCTCTGACCCTCTGGGAATTAAAAAGGGGAAGGTGTCTAAAAAAAAAGTCAGTGACTGTGAATGCCTTTAGAAAGGGAGCTTTTTAAAACAAATTTATAGACACGTTTCGTGGAGGTCACGCCGTTTCTGAAATTAGTCCCACGATGGAAAGAAACGGCAAGAAAAGTGGAGAAGGGTGGGGAGACCGATTCAAGCCTCCCAGTAAAGCAGAGAGAAGACAGGCTAAAGATACAGATTAAAAAAAAAAAAAAAAAAAAAGAAGGAAAAAACCCCTAACCTCGCTATTTCAAGACTTAAAAACTAACCCTTTGAATAGTCGAAATGCCCCATGAAACCGGAGGAAGCATGTCTGTAGTGTCTGTAATAGCCGTGCACATGCACGTACGTCCGCGGGCATCGCCTATGAATGGCTGCGAGCCCGGGCACTCCTGGTGGGGCGACCGCAGCAAGCCCTGACCCCCCTTCCACCCTCCGTCCTTCTGTCCGTCCGTCGGAGGGTCCGTCCAGGCCGGCCGGGGCCACCCTCCCTGCCAGCCCTGCCTGCGCTGCCTGCGCATCCCTCGGCTGCGGGTCACATCTGCTCTCTGTTGGGCTGCCATACCCCACAGGTAATTTAAAAAAATATATGTAAAATAAAATTTAAAAAAAGCCGGAGGGTCTATTAAGGCCTTTCCGTCGAATAAAATACATTTCTCTCCTTGTGTGTGGAGCCAAACAGTTTCCTGGGCGCGAAGAAAGGCTGAACTCAGTTTTTCTTGTATTACTTCTGCTGGCGCTTGCAACGACCCCCAGCCAGAGCTTTCCACGCGAGACCCTCCGCGTACCTCGCAGGGAAAGAAGCCTTTTGCATCTGGACCCGCCGCTTTTAGCGGTGGGGATGAGAGAGGCCACTCGCGATGGAGTCCCATCCCCACACTCCCCCAATTCCATTTAATTTCCAGGGATCCGGGGAAAGTCCAGGTTACTCTTTTCCCCCTCCCACGGGAGTGGACTCATCGCCCTCTCCCCTGCAGGTGAAGGGGGTGGATGGAGGCCGAGCTGCCCAGACGGGTGGGGGTTGTCAAGAATCACCGGGAAAGGGGCAGCCGCAGCTCCTTCCCCTCGCCGGGTAGCCGGAGGACATGGCGGGGGGGGGCAACGACCCCCGACCTGGCACTGCCCATGTCAGCAACCTCCCCTGCCCCCGCCTCAGCTGGGGTTCAACCTACCACTTAGCAGCATTTCCAAATATTTATTCGACTGAATATACAGAAAAGGGACTAATTGGGCGGTGGGAGGAGGCAAGCTAGTTAGCGAGGGGCTAAGGCGGGGGGGGGGGGCTTTGTATCTGCCGTGCCCTGAGAGGGTCCGCTGCTGGGGGCTGGGGTGGGAGGGTAGTCTGTGTGTTGTTCCCCCCCCCAAAATCCCACCCACCCCCGGCTTCCTCCCCCCGCCTTAAAGCGCGGCCGCAGCGTTGGTTAGCACGGAGGGTCCGCGGAGCCCTGCGCGGCAGGGAGGAATGGAGGGATGGCGGGATGGCGGGATGGAGGGATGGACGGGGAGGGGGGATGCCCTGCGGATCCCCCCCGCCCCGAGGAGCCTGGGGGGGTCGCGGAGCCCCCGGGGGCAGCGCCTGGGCCCCCGGAGACAACAAGGCAGGAGAAATGTAGCTGGAGTTGTTTTTAAAGCAGTGTATTGTAGGTTACGAACAAGTCAGCAGAAACTTGGCGGAGGGACCCCAGCCCCTCTCCACATTCACAAATTATTATTTTTTCTTTTTTTTTTCTTTTCCTTTTTTTTTTTTTCTGTTTCAGCAAATAGCGCTCGGTGACGCGATCATACAATATTTTTCGTATGAACGCCCGAGAGGCTGGAGCGTGGCAAAGGAAAACATCCACCGACACAACGCAGACTGGGTAGTTAACACGTCAGAACACGATACCGTCTTATAAGCAAAGTTTAATAAGGGATTGAAACACTTCTTTCTAGGCACATACATGGAAATAAGTGCATCTCGTACACCTCCTCTACACCTGCAAGTTTCTTGGCAATCGGTGGGTTATTATTATTCATAAATATGAAAATTAATTGAAAAATACGTTTCTGACCTACGAAAAAGTTTATCTGTTTTCATCAGTGGGATAACACTGTAATGAATATATTTACATCTCATTGGAAGAAACCGAGACCTGTCTTTCTCTTCCGATATCCCCATTTGTTTGGTTTTTTTTGTTGTTGTTGATTTTTTTTTGCTGTTTTGTTGTTTTTTGTGTTGGTTTTTTTTTACTTTTGTGGGTTTTTTGTGTTTTTTTTTTTTTTTTTTCTGTTTGTTTGTTTGTTCCTGTTTTTAACTGCTAATCCAGCTGGGTCCTCCAGTCACCCATCCCACCAAAAAGCAATGCTGAAGAGCTGCTTTCAGCACCTCCCGGGGCTGAGCATCCCCGCTGGCAGCCCGGAGGGGCTGCTGGACCCCCTCTGCCCCGGGGAAGGCGACCAGGGTGAGGAACAAAGCTGTCGCCTATGCGGCGTCCATGCGAGTGAGAAAAGGGAGGATGTCTGTCTGTCTAATTCCCGTCCTTGTGTGCCCAGGTCTGAAATCGTCCGTTCCCCCCACACAGCACCTATGAATACAGGCCGCTTCTCCATCCTGAAATGGGCTCTACCCCCATAGAGGATCTGCCCGCAATGTTGATTATCCGGCTATAAGTGCCTACTGTATAGAGCTGCTCTCGCCTTGGATCTGCTGCGCCTAGAATATTAAAAACCCCAAGCGGGTTGGATTGAAGGATCTTGTTAATGCAAAAAAAAAAAAAAAAAAAAAAAGGAGAGAGAGGGAGAGGGAGAGAAGGAGAGTATGGAGGACAGCAAATTAAAAGGAAAACATGGCCCATGACTCCACAAACTGAAAAGCCTGCCTCATCCAGGCTTGTTTGGAGGGCACGGGAGGTGTCTGCATGAGGGGGGAATGTTATTTTTGAAGATCCAGCTTTATTAATACGTTAAGAAAGAGCTCCCTTGGTAGTATGTGTTCTTACAGCTCCGTCTCAGATCCTATAAAACATTAATGCACTGAAAGCTGTTACAGAGATCTGCACCACCAGCTAGAAGCATTGTGAAGCCTTTACCTTCAAAGAAGCTCCATTACAGAAACGATTTTTAATTTTCTTTGCAAAAAAGGACGAGCCAAAACGAAGCAGGGGCTTTCGGCACAGAGCTCGGGCCCCTGCGGTGGGTGGCCATGGTGTGGGGGGCCGTGGCCCCTGTTTTGTGTGTGGCCGTGGCACACGAGCATGCACAAAATGCCCTGGCTCACCACCCAACAAACAAGCATCCAGTTGGATTTCTGTATTAATGGGCTAGGAATACCCTCCACACGCAGTGACTGGAGTCAGGAGAAACAGCAAGAGGAATGTTTCGGTTGACAGCAAGCACAAGGCGTGCACGCCGGAGCACACGCCAGGGTCTCTGAGTACTTGGGGTGGAAAAGAAGAGAAAAGAAGCAAAAAAAAAAAAAAAAAAACAAAACCCCACCCCAAGCCCCCGAAGGCAGAAAGCCACCGTGCCTGCAACAAGCAGGATTCATGGCTGCCGTATGCCTCCCACTGCCCGTGCAGCGATGGTGGCATACAGTGACTTCAATCCATGCCCATGGTGTCTAAGAGCAAGCGGCAAGGTGTGAACTGGGCAGAAACTCCATCTGATGGGAAAAGGTGTTTCAAAAGAGGGTAGGCCAGTGCGGTGGGCCCATCAGCCTCGGTGGAGAGTCTGCCCTTCAGTCCCAGCTAGGCGAGGTCACCTACAGCATCACGCCGTGCATCCCGCTCCTTCTTCCTATAGGCCTCAACAGCTCAGCCCTAAACTTACACAGTCAAGTCCATTTTGGAACATCACGTGGTTTACACAACTTGGTTACCCCTCACAAGTATTTTTTAAGTTCTCCCTTTTAACTCCAGTAGAGGAGTTAAAAATCCAGGGAGATTTTTTTGTTGTTTATTTTTTTGTTTGTTTTTTTTCTTTATTTTTTGTGAACTGTTGGCATGTTTCAAGCAACAAGACTCATGGGTTGTGGGGTGATAAGTTGATTTTTTTTTGCTAAATTCTTTTATTTTTGTTTAAATTCTCACTTCAATTTTAATTCTTGAAGAACAGCTTCGACAACATATATCGCACTCATTATAAGAAGCAAAGGGTTATATCAAAAATTATTAGTATAGAATCACAGGAAACCTGGTTTGGAACCAGAAAAAAATACAAAACAGATATAGATACATAGACACAGGACAATTTTTTTTATAATTATTTGGAAAATGTTATTTTCCCCTAATTCTTGTTTCTTTTTTTTTCTTTATGCGCATACGATGTTTTAAGTTTTACAAAAAATGAAAATAAAGACTAATATTTTACAAAATGAGTAACAATGCTCGTGGTAAGTGTTTGCACGTGGAATTTTTTTGTTTGTTTGTTTGTTTGCTCGTCTGTTTTTCATTCTACACACGGTTCAGTTCAGTTTCAACGCGTTTATGTTTTGTTTTGTTACTGTACAGCATATATCAACAACAGTCCACAATAAATCCTGGAAGATCCAGTATCCCCTTCAGGTTTGATTAATATCCCCTCAATACTCATATTTTTTTGTTTTTATTTTTTATATTTTTTTTTGCTTTTTTGTCGCTTTTATTATTATTATTATTATTTTTCCTCCTCTCCGCAAAAAAAAAAAAAAAAAAAAGGCCAAAAAAAACCCAAACCAAAACCCAGGGAAACACCACAACCTCCACGGACGCGAGGTCCGTCCTTCTCCCCACCACGGCCACACCTCTGCTCCTCCTCGGCCCTTTCTTTTGTTCGCTGTCCTCCTCCCGGGCCCCCCCCGCACCCCGACTGCCCCTCGGTGCGAGCGCTCCCGCCTCCGCCGCTCCGCCGCCTCTCCGCCGGGGGTGCGGGCCGGGCTCTAGGAGCACTGGATGGACATGTAAGGCCAGTTGAAGCTGCTCCCCGACAGTAGCATATCCCTGATGAGGGTTTCGATGGGGGTTTTACCTACCAAGCGGACGAAGAAGAGCTGCTCGATGACGGAGGAGGAGACGGTGCGCAGGGAGGGCAGCCGCAGCAGCAGCTTCCCGAAGCGGCTGGGCTGGTTGGGGTACTGGCTCCGCACGTACTCCTCCAGCGCGCACTGGGATTTTTCCTGCAGGCTCTCGATGTGCGCAGCATCCGACAGGCCGCAGGCGTCTGCCCGGCCGTACCGCGCCCGCGGAGGCAGCCGCGGAACGGCGGCGGCGCGGAGGGAGCAGAGGAGGAGGAGGAGGAAGGAGGGAGGAAGGGGGGGGAGATAGTTAGTGGCGGGGAAGAAGCGCCGCCGGGATGGGGGGTACCCGCAAGGGCGCGCCCCCCCATCCCACCCCATCCCATCCATCCCATCCCACCCCATCCCGCATCGCCGCCGAATAAATAACGCGACCTGTCCGCGCCTCGCCGCCCCCGTAGATATTATTTCCACGGGGGATGCCGTGGGGTGCCCACACCGCCCCCCTCGCGTCCCCGTCACACCCCCATACCCCCTCCGGCCATTCTGCGCCGACGAGCGCGGTCGCGGCTCCAGGGATGCCGGGCTGCTGGAAACCGGGACCAGCCCCCGTTAAACAGCACCGAGGAGGGGGAGAAAAGGGGGGTACTGGGGAATTTTTTTTTTTCTTTTTTAAAAGGTAAAAAGCAGAGGTGCGCACACGCAAAGGGAGGCAGAGGGAGTTTGTTGACATGGCTGCACATCAGACGGAAGCAGAGCCGGGACCTGCAGCGGCTGGCAGAGACCCGGCCGGGGGATGCTGGGGAGAAAGGGGGTCCCCTCTGGCCTTGCCCCGCCGCCAGCCATCGCAAATTGGCCACGTCTTTGCGGGCTGTGCGATAAATCCGGCGGAAAACGGCTGGGTTAGTCCCGGCTTACACTGAGCCGGCGTCTGCAGCACTCAGACACAAAGCTGGGGACGGCTGCAGCGGGTAAGCTTGCCTAAATGTGGCCTGAGAGACTCCCGCCCTATAGGTCCCTGTGGCACATATACGGCCAGAAACATACCCCTGGCACCTTGCAGAATGATGAGACCTGGGCAAAGGCATACTAATCCGAGAGCAGAAACCCTTCGCATCCATGCATTTGTACCTATACACGTTATTCTATGCGTGTGTGTGTGCATAGATACAGGCAGAGAGGTATAGATGCATCTGTGCGTTTGAACACACATGCACGCACACCCCGTCTCCGTGAACACATAACCCAAAAGAGGGGATAATTGTGCACCGGCTGTTTGTTGAGGGACTTGGGCAGGAAACTACAGCCATGCAAAAGTGGTGGGTATGCCCGGATGGTTGAAACTGTCCACATTGTTTCGGAGATTAATAATAAATATTTAAAAAAAACCGAACAAAACAAAAAACCCCAAACCATCAGGATCAGAGGGAGGCAGTCAGCTGGCAGTGCGGTTTAACACAGATCAAAGCCAGATTTTTCTAATATATAGATCCGTATATGAATTAATGCATGTTAATGGCCCCCAAAAGAACGTTACAAAATTGTGAATGTAGAATTATGACCCTGGAAAGAGACAACAAATTATTCAAAGCCCCCCAAAAAAAGAAAAAAAATCTGTCGCAGCTGCATTTTTGAAGTTTAAGTCTTCCCATATCAAGAACTGGCTTTACAAAGATTTCTGAACACCTTCATCTACAATACGATGGCCTCGAGCAAAAATACAAATAAAACAAGCCATAATTCAGGAACTTCTGAGGAGGAGAACCTTTGACCTGAGCTGCGGACTTGGCATCCCTCAGATATACAATTATCTGAGCCAGGCTGCTCTGCTAATCCATACTGTACCTCTAATGCAATGATATTTTGCAACATCAAAAGCACCAGGTTGCAACATATATATCTATCAAAAGCTCGGGCCTGTTCTTGTTTGCAATATATATCAAAAACACAGGCCTGTTCATATGTTGATTGCCGCAAATCACACTCCATATTTACATATATCTTGCTATTTTACATGCATTATCTGCCCATTATGCATTAGGATCCTATTCAACTTCCAAACAATGCAATATGAAAGGGTCTTACTGACACCCTAGCAGGGCTTTTTTTCTTGATGCCCCATATGTCATACCCTTAAGGTTAGTAAAATATTTATCAGGTGTTTACGATAAGTGCACCTATAAGCGCAGGTCACTGGACAATGTGGAGGGGGAAGTTGCTAGCTGGAAGGGAGACAGACTGGGGAGGCGCGGGGCGGGCAGAGGTTTAAAAAAAATACGCCTTGGGCTTTGCCTTAGACCTCCAAACACCCAGGATTTTCTCCTGTCGGCAATATCCATTGAGCTTTAATTAATTATTTTAAATGGTCCGGCATATGCCTTTATGTGGATTTTATTCCTCATCCTTAAAGGTGGCGGCGGGAAGGCTTAGATCTCCCCTCAGAACGGGATTAATAATAATAATAATAATAATAATAATAATAATAATAAAAAAGGGGTGCAGAGCTTGAGTAGATTATGGCGTCCAGAGAGGTGCAATCCGTGGGAGAAATAATGCAATCTGTGTTTACTGGGGGTGAATTATTATTCCATCTCAGAAAGTGGGCTAATGTGAAAATCCTGTCTGTGCCTCACTTTTTTTATATGGCAGTGTGTCAGTAAGGAAAAGCTCTATATTTCTTCCTGCAGTCTATGGAAAAGAAATTATGTAAATAAATAACCATTACTGTTCAGCACACTCCAGCCTTCCCCTTTGTAGTGGCGGGAATGTATTTCATGTTACACGTTCAGAAGAGTTTAGTGTTCAGAAAATATAGACGTAATCAGCTGGCATCTAACTAGAAATCAAAGTTCTTATTGCGCTGCAAATAGATTTATTGGATTTATGTTATCTGGCTCGGTCCCTTCCTGGAAACATTTATTTATGACGAGGAAAAGGTAGGTGCAGGATTTAATAACTCCAAAGTGCGGGGGGGGGGGGAGAAAAAAAAAAAAAGGAGGCAAGAAAGGAGCAGGTTTTGGGTCACGACCCAGTCCTTGGACGGTGTCCAGAATTTTACAGATTAAATACATGCTATCCGGAGCCCGAATGTAAAAACCACAACAGGAGAAACCCATGCCAGCTTTAAATACTTAGTCCTTAGCGAAGGACTTAGGACAGTATGCCTAAAAATGTCTTTTCCATCAGTCAAAGTTTGTTTAAAAGTTGGATGACTTTGAGAAAGGCTTCCCATGAATTCCCCTCTGGCTAAGCAATCAAAACAAGTTTAGTGAAAAGTGGAAATGTGCGGATGGGGGTAAGGGGTAGATTACTCCTGACAGCTGTATTTCCATTTTCTGAGGTGCCCCGTGCAATCCTGCTCCAAAATAATATAATTGTTCCCTTCCTCAGCCCCATTCACGCTCCACTCCACTGTGGGAAGGGGCTTCTCCCGTCGCAGACGTTTGATTATTACATTTGTTCCTAATATATGTAAATGAAGGGCTCCTCTAAAGCCACTAACCGCGTTTCTAGCCAAGGTCCATCGTTTGGGGAAGGTAACAGGGTGGGGGGGGAGGAGGGTGGGGGTGTAAGAAGAGAGAAAGAGGAAAAAAGAAAAAATAAAATACCACCCACCCCCCCCCAGTATGTCCCCATCTGGGGCAATCGCCTTGCCGGGGCCTTTGGTGGGTGGAAGGGCCAGCCCCCCTCTGCTTGGAGAGAATCTGTCAAAGTTTGGTCTGGTGAAAAAAAAAAAATCAATAATAATAATAATAATAAAAAGTAGGGTTCTCCCTGAACGTCCCTGTGTACTGACGAGCACCCTGAAATGAATGGGAAGGGAAAGTCCGTGAGTCTGCAGGCAGGCTGGGGAGTTAAATCAGCCTGATAAATGCCGGCAGGTCTCTTTGTCACTTTTGAAAAACATGTTTCCATCAAGAAGACTTATTAAGATAAAATACATTAAAATGTCGAGCTGGCTATTCGGTAAATCTTTCCATTTGTTTTAAGATCTGCACTTTATCCTTTGCAAAGAAATATTCCCTCCGCTAGGAGACTGCATTTGCACTGGAAGTAAAAGGGGGCAGTCACAGTACATGTCTCCGACCACCCTGCATACAAATTAGATACTCCTGTCTAAATAAATTATCTGATGTTCAAATCGATATTAATACTACATTTGCTACATTACAATATTGTGCAAATTTAGGAGTCATTTTAATACAATGTAAATACTATTTTTCATGCGTGAAAGGCAACAAATATTGATGGATTATAAACTGCTCACTGTTAAACAAGGCCTTTGAACGATTTGCCATCTTTGTTCAGGAATGCTTTTAATTTTGCCTCGGCCTAGTTTTAGGCCAGATTTATCGGAGCTGTTTAGTTAGCGCTAACTGGGAGGAGCGGTTTGGAAAAGGGGGGAGAAACCGGGACAAGAGAGAAGCAAGGGGATGGGGGGGACGACAGAAAAAAAAAAGAAAAGAAAAGAAAAAAAAGAAAAAACAAACAAGCAGAAAAAGTGGCAATTAGCCCCCATCGTGGCGATAATTAGAATAATAATTAAAAAATGACACTGCCAGGCCTCTTATCTTGCCTTGTTTCCATTTCCTATATTTCCTCCACATCGTTCGCCTTTGATGTTTATAAATTTCTCTCTCGCAGGTTACAATAATAGAAGACGTATTATATTCTTATAGGCTACGACCAGAGCACTTCAAAGGCGATGCTAATGCACTTTCCCGCTAGTTAATTCGAACCATCTATCACAGGGAAAAATTGTTAACATGCATGTTTCCACCGCCTCCACTTAATTTGATTTTTTTTTAAATTTTTTTTTTGGGGGGGGAGTTTAAAATGTTAACATCGGTGGGGCTGAGGGGGGGGTCGATCCCTGGGCCGGGTGGTATGCTCGCTCGGCCTTCTGCCTCTTTAAAAAAATGTAAATTTTTTTAAAAAATCCGCTTTTTTTGGGTTTTTTTTGTTTTTTTTTTCCCACGGCGCCACCCCCCCCCTCCCCAAACCCACTCCTCTCACCTGAGGTGAAGAGGACGATGGCTTTCAGGCAGCTGTACTCGGCCGAATCGACGTGCAGCGCCTTCAGCTTCTCCACCTGCTCCTGGAAGATGCGGATGTGGTCCATGAAGGCGACGACTCGGTCGGCCGACATGGGGGAAGCGTGGAGGCCGGCGGCGGCCAGGAGCGGGGCCACATGGAGGGGCATGGAGCACTGGGCAGCGTTGAGGACGAAAAGCTCGCTCCAGGTGAGCCGCAGCAAGGCCACCTGGTCGGTGATCTGCAGGTCGGGGAAGAAGGGGATGTTGCGGGCCCACTCGACGGCGCTGAAGAGCAGGCGGGCGGCCAGCTCGCAGATGTTCTCGATGCCCATGATGTTGTTGGGTTGCATGCACTGGCTGCCGTAGCGGGAGGTGGGGTAGGGCTCGGCCCGCAGCAGCAGGGAGATGTATCCCGAGAGATAGCAGTGGCCGTTCAGGGGGTCGCCGTTGGTCAGGGCGTACTGGCCGGGGTTGGGTTGGGTGGGCGGCATCCTTCCTCGCTGAACCGCTGACAAAAAGAAGGAGAGAAGGAGAGGAAATGTGCATCCAGGAGGATCGCAGGCATCGCCCCGCCGGCGCTGCCAGCCAGCCGGAGACAATGCCTTTCCCCCCCCCCCCCCTCCCGCCTCGCCCCCGGCACACGCACAGGCACGGACAGACAGAGGCATGCGGAGCCGGGCAGCTGCAGACAACCTGCATCGCCCCCCCCCCCCCCAAACCCCCCAGCCCGGTCCCGACCCCTGCTCAGGCAGCCCCAGCCCAGCGGCAGCCAAGCGTCCATCCCACCCCCACCCCCCCCCGCCCAAATGCAGACAGGCTTCACAAAATAAACACAGATTAAAAAGAAAGAAGAAGAAAAAAAAAAAAAAAGCCAAGGCAAACAAGACAAATCCGCACACACCACCACCACCCCCCCCCGGCCCCCCTCCCCTCTCGCAACAAAAGGCACGTAAAAAAATAAAATCAAAGAAATCCTCCGGATGGTGAGAAAGCGGGGTTAAAAATCACAGCCAGCTGTTAAAAATATAGCCAAGCTCTGTTTGTGGATCCCAGCCGATTGCCCTGGTAGCACTGAGATTTACAAGTGAACTGCTGTCTCGCTTTGTGAAATAAAATGAAATAAAATAATTCATAAAAATAAATGCGTCCGTCTTCTTCAAAAATACCGCGTCGTTACCCTTCCAGCTGGAACAGGTCGCAGCCCCCCAGCTCCCCACTGCTAACTTTATTACACAGAATCAGCTTTCCATAGAGGACCCCCCCTCCCCCGCCCAGCAAAGTTCTCCCTGCTAAAAGGAAGAGAAAGATTAAATATTATCAAGGGAAGGAAGGAAAATAAAACAAAAAGGTCCGAACTTACAATAGCCAAACATTCGTGGAAAAAAAAGGGGACGGTGTAATTAATATCTTTGGTGCGCTGTTGCCACTGCAAAAGCCTGCAGTCAGCGTTGCACAGTGAATGCACAAGCTTGCAACTGCAAAAACACTGGATTCATTAACCATCTCCACACAGAGCGTAAGCATGCCTCGAGTCCCGAAAGCTGACCAAAGTTTTTTTTTTTTTTTTTAGAGTGTGTGTGTGTGCGTGTGCGTGTGTTTTACTCCATCAGTGCCAGCGTTTGCAGCCGCATGCCATGTAAACAAAGGTAACTTCAGGGGAAGATACGGCTACTCAGGCTTGTTCCCTGCACACACAGACACGCACACGCACACGCTCGCTGGCACATACACGCACACGCAGATCACTCATCTTTCCGGCGTGCCACATTTTCTCAACTTTCTCTTTTCTTCCCCAACGAGCCCTCCTTCCTCGCCTCCCGGGCCGGACCTCTCTCCTGCTGCCCTCCAGCCCACCTCTCCCTCTTCAATCTGCTTGTACACTTGGCAGTTATTTTTCAATTAACTGCGAGCACAATTCTAACTTGTGGGTTTTTTTTTTTCTCCTCCTTCCTTTTTTTTTTTTTTTCTCTTCCCCCCCCCCCCCCCCGCCTACCAACAGCCCCTGAAGCTACCAATGAAGTCGTCATATTTGCGAGCTCTTTCAGATCTGGAGTAGCTTCATTCCTTTTCTTGTGTCATATAAAATATAATTTTAAAACCAATTAAGGCAGTAGTAATACCCGCTCCGCAAAATTGACTGTTTCGCTGATGTGACTCTCAGACATCTTTAACGACAGTCACAGGGTAAACTTTAACTGTAAACCGAGAAAATACATTTCGAGGAGAAAGGAGGGCAGGAAATCTTCCTACGCGAGAATGAGCCTAAACGCAAGGAAAACCACAGCGACTCTTGGAAAGGAGGAGGAAAAAAATAAAATAAATAAATAGCAGAGCAGTTGGAAATGGTGAGGAGCCCGCTGCCAGATGCAGGCTGCGGATTCTGCTAAAATGAGAAGGACCGGTAAATAGGTTATAAATCGCGATTTGTATGCAGGCTTTAAGGAGAGGGTGGAGTTTGACGAAGAAATAAAATGAGCAGCGTGCTAAAAGAAAAAAAAAAAAAAAAGAAATGACAGAAGTACAGAAACCCGGTTCAGTCACAAACTTTCCTTTGAACGCATGGAGTGAAAACAAGGCCAAATCTCGCACAGAAGCACACTCCGGGGCACCGGGAAGCACAGGGAAGCGGAGATACAGTAGCATATTTCCCCCTCTTCCCCCCCCCCTTCCTCTTTTTTCACCCCCTTTCCTCTTTTCTTCCCTACTTACTCGTCTTTCATCTTTCTTTCGGGGGGGGGGGGGGGAAATGAGCCTGGGAAATGGATCTACCGAGAAGTGTTGCGGGTTTAAAAAGAAATGATGGGGCGGAAGGGGGTGGTGGTGGTGGGGGGGGAAGGAAGCTGAATGGAAGCACATCTCGTACGGGAGAGAGATGTATCTCCCCCCACCCCCCGGTCTCATGCCAACAATAGACAAAACCACATCCAAACACACGCACACGCACACACACAGAGACACACGCGCGGGAGCGGAGACAGCGGCTAAATGATAAATATTTAGCGAGCGATCGTAATAATAATAATAGTAGTAATAATAATAATAATAATAATAATAATAAAAAATTCTGGGCACAATGAGCGGGGAAGAGGCGAGCGCGGCGGTGGCGGGGAAGGGGGTGGGGAGGAGCGGGAGGAGGGCAGGAGGCACGAACCGAAAAGCAAAAAGAAAACACCACCAACCACCATCAACAATAACAACAAAACCTGGCGCAAAGCTGCCAGATGGGAGTGCAGACAGAGGGAGAGATTGACATGTGCATGGAAACAGAGAGAGAGACCTAGATCGCCGCGGAGAGCCGTAAATATAGATGCGTGTATATATATATATATGCACGCCGCGCGTGTGCGCGCGTGCATATGTATGTATATGCACCTCGGTGCGCGTGTGTGCGCGTATGCACAGGCAGGCAGACACCGACCGGAGAGCCCTGAGCACACACGCACGCCTGCGGAGCCGCGGGGAGAGGGAGCGATAGCATAGTAGGGAAGAAATATTCACCTTCCCGCCTCATGCCCACTTTGAGGCACTTCTTGAGGCGGCAGTACTGGCACTGGTTGCGGTGGTGCTGGTCGATGGGACAGTTCCTGTTGGCGCGGCATGTGTAAGTTAAGTTCCTGCGGACGCTCCTCTTGAAGAAACTTTTGCAGCCCTCGCAGGTGAACTGGCCGTAGTGCTTGCCGCTGGACTTGTCCCCGCACACCACGCACTCGATGTGCTGCTGGCTCTGCCCCGAGCCTTGCTGGCCCGCTCCCTTGTCCCCGGCCGTGCCCGGCGTGGAGGGGGGTCCCGGCTGGCTGGGGGTCTGCGGGGTGTGGGGGGCGGCCGAGCCCCCCTGCCCCTGGGGCGGCTGCTCCCGGGCCGGCTGCGCCGCGGCGGGGTTGGGGCCGTTCGGGTTGCCCCCGGCCACGTCTTCCTGCGGATCTCGCCAGCTGCTAACTACCATTGCCATATCTCGGGCCCAAAAAAGTGCTGGGGAGCGGCGCGGCTCGCTGCGGGCTGCTGGGGAGAGAGGCGGGGGCCGGGGGGGAGGCGGCCGGCCGGGCGCCGGGGGCGAGCGGGGAGCGAGGGGAGCCTGCCTGCCGCCTGCCTCCGCCTCGCCTGCCGCCGCCGCTGCCCTGCTGCCGCCGCTGCTGCCGGCTGGAGCCGCTCCTGCCGTTTTCTTTATTTTATTTATTTTTCGCCGCGAGCCCCCCTCCTCTCGCTCGCGCTCTCGCTAATTTTTTTTTTTTTTTTTTTAGGGAGGGGGAGGGGGCGACGGAGGATTTTCTCTCTCTCTCTCTCTCTCTCCCCCCCCTTTTTTTTTTTCCTCCCCTTTCCTCTTCCTCCCTTCCCTTTCCTGCGCTCCCCCCCCTTCTTTAAAATCCCCCCGCCTGGCCGCTTCCCCCCTCCGCTACCGCTCTCCCCGGCTCTCGCCGCCTCTCCTCGCCCTCCGCCCCCCCCCCCCCCCCCCGCCGCCACTTCAAGTTGCAAAATCAGAAACGGCAAACAAGGCTGTCGGGAGAGGCATTCAGGAGAGTAACACGCCGGACACGCACACGCAGGCAGACACGCGCGCACACGCCCGGCACACGGCTTCCCCACTCGCGCACACGCACACACGCACGGGCACAGGCACACGCGGTCCGGGCGCTAGGAGCGCGGAGGATGTGCAGGCATAGAGGAAGCCGCCGCGCCGCCGAGGAGGAGGAGGAGGAGGAGAGGGAGGAGGAGGAGGCGAGGGAGGAGGAGGAGGAGGAGGAGGAGGGGAAGGAAGAGGAGGAGGTCGCCGCTCGCCGCTCGCCGCCGCCGGGGCCCGGCCGCCGCCGCTCCCGCGGAGGCTGCTCCCGCTGCCGCTGCCGCTGCCGGTGCCGCCGGTGCGGGCTCTCGGGGAGGCGGGAGGTGGAGAGAGGAGCCGTCCGCCGGCGATCAGGGCATGGAGGTGTCCGGGGGCCAGGTCCAGGGCAGGGGGCCGTCAGCCATTCAGGGCGGCGGAGCCGGGGAGCGCGGCGGAGGCGGGCGGGGAGCTGAGGCAGTTTGATCTCCTGTCGCGGCGGCGGAGGAGGAGGAGGAGGAGGAGGTTGCCGGTCGCTGCTCTTTCTCTCCCGAGCTGCTCTCTCTCGCTCTCTGTCTCTCTCTCTCTCGCTCTCTCTCCTTTTTTAAAAAAAAAAAAAAAATCGCAAAAAAAAAAATCGGATGTGACTAAATTCGCAGAGGAGACGAATTCACGGCGAAGTGTAAAAATAGAGAACGGGAATAATAATGACACGCGCAGGAAAAAGAGAGATCCAAAGTAGGTCGGGTAAATAAATCCTCTTCTTTTCCTCTTTCTTGCCCCTTCCTTCTTCTTCTCCTGTGAGAGCGCACGATGCCGGTTGCGAGGAAAAAAAAAAAAAAGAAAAAAATCGGTGGAAATCGCCCCCCAAAAGGTTCTTTTTTTTGTTTGTTTGCCTAAAAAAAGTATTTCGGGTAAAAACTCATCAGCCAGAAGCGAAGCCCTCCCCCAAAATAAAAAAATAGGCAAGAATGGTCACAATAATAACGGTATTAAGATGTGAACGCGTTCTCTCTCTCTCCGGGCTTTTTTTCTCCCCCCCGTCTCTCTCTCTCTGCTTTTTCCCCTTTTTCCTTTCTTTCCGAGATTTTTTTTTTTTTTAGTTTCACCTCTCTCTTCTTCTCTTCTCCTGCAGGAATGAAGCGAAAGACACAAGGAGGAAGGGTGGAAAAAAGAAGAAAAGGAAGGAGAAGAGGGAGATGGGGGGGGGAGGGAAAAAAAAAAAGCACACAACTAATAGAATATGCAAGAAAGGGGAGAGGGGGGGGAGAGAGAGAGGGAGAGAGAGAGGGAGAGAGAGAGACCCAAAAAATGAATGCGTTTAAACGGGAAGCCTAGCAGAGCAATGTTTCCGAAAGGGGGATCTGCGCGAATGTCTGTATATAGTGAACTTTGACACTACTATTGAAACTGACACGTTTCTATGGAGATCGCTGCCTTATATGGAGCTCGTGTCAAGGAGCCAAGAGAAGGGCTGCTGGCAACTGATAATCAAAGGCGACTGACTGGTCAGAGCCCTGAATTGGGGGGAGAGAAAATGGGAGGCTAAGGTTAGCCAAGCCTCCTTCACTCCATTGGTTACCCCCCCCAGCGCTTTTTTTTTTTCTCTTTTTTTTTTTTTTTTTTTTTTTTTTAATTCTCCGCTACCTACTGACTGGGATGGGGAAGGGAGGGGAGGAGAGAGGGGGGGGAGTGAGGGAGGAAGGGAGGGAAGAGGGAGGGAGAGAGAGGGGATTCTTCTGACAAGCACAATTTACATTGAGATCGCCCTGCGCTGCTATTTACTTTGAGACCTGATTAGTATGGGTCGTCTACGGTCTCTCTCTCTCCCCCCCCCCCCCCAAGCACACACATCGACAGAGGAGGATGCATTGCGATAGGCGGAAAGGGGGAATTAAAAGGGAACGATGTGGGCTCCCCGTGAAAAGTTGGTGGTTTTTTTGTGGTGTGGTGTTTTTTTTTTTTTCCCCTCCACGTCTTAAATCGGGATTTCTCTCTCCCTTCGCAATCGCGAAAGCCATGCCAGGGGTTTTAATGATGGAGAAGAAAACACGCTGGCTGCACGGAGGAGCGAGCGTGCGTGTGCGAGCACCCTTGCACAGACAGGCACACACACACACACGTCCACGCACACATTTTACATCTCTACACGCTCCCATTCTAGTTTGGGCTATTTTTGCCGCCCATTCCTCACCCCTCTCATTCCTCACCTAATATGTCCACCCTCCTCCCACCGACCCGCTGCGCTCCGCGCGGGAAATCACCACCCGCTTTAATTTTTATTCTGGGGGGGGGGGGCGGGGGGAGCGGATAGAACAACCCCAACCACCCTGCCCGAGTGCCCCCTCCTCCCCCGAGGACCCCCCCTTTGCCCTCCTCAAAAGTGAGTTGCTCGGGGGGTGGGGGGTGTGGGATGGGCGGGGGGTGGTCGCCCCGCTCCGCTCCCCTCCGCTCCCTTCCGCGGCCCCGGCGGCGGCGGCGCCGCGGAGCGGGAATCGCTGGCGCCGGCTGCCATCTAGCGGGCACCGAGCCGCCGGCCCCGGGGAGACCGGGGGGGCCCGGGGGAGCCCCGCAGCTGTCCGCGGCCCTTCACACCCCGCTCTTTTTTTAAAAAAAAAAAACAAATAAAAACATTTTTCCCTTTCCTTTCTTTTTTTTTAATAAAAAACTGCACCGGAGAGAAGAACTCCCTTCTTTCCAATTTCTTTCCCTCTTTTCTCTTGCCTTCCCGGAAACCTCTCCCCCTTCTGCCAGAGGTCTGAAATTCGGTTTGGGTCGAAAGGCTGAGTGTGACAAAGAAGAAACAAACTGTAAAAAAAAAAAAAACCACAACACCCTCCACCCCCCCCCCCCCCCCGACACCCTACCGTCCTCTAAGCTCCCATAAAAGTTTATAATCAGATTGGAAGCCGGGGAAAAAAACCTGCGGGGGGGAAAGGGGATGAAATATATGACAGAAGTTTTATTGTTTGTTATTTTTTGTAAAGAGATGTTGCTTTCATTAAAAAAAAAAAAAGCCCTCAGCTTTGATGTATCGTGATCACGTTTTTTTTTTTTTCCCCCCTCTTTCCCTGTCAGCTCTGAAATCTGAGGCTGGGAGCCGGCTGGAGAGGAGAATCCTTCATCATTTCTGAGATCAGAATAAACGCTTGATTTTGCCCCGAAATAATGAAGAGATTTTCAATGAGTCCCTTGGCCAAGCCGTCTCTATTGTATATTGCATTGATAAAAAGGATGTTATTGACTATGCAACAGTAGGCTCCTTTCCTCTCTCTCCAAATAAACTCTCGGTCCTCTCTCTTGGTCAGTGAAAAGGTGAAACGAATAAGATTAAACCGGACAAAAAAGCAAGCTCGGTATGTATCTCATCTAGATTTTACTCCCCAGACTGTGAAGAGACAGGGAGTAAAAGAGGCAGAGCAAGACACGGAGAGAGAGGGGGAGAGAGAGAGAGAGAGAGACAGAGACACAGACACAGACAGAGGCAGAAAAGCTTGAGAGAAGGTGGACGGACCCAGCAGCCGCAGCCCGGCTCCTCCCGGCCCCGGCTCCCCGCCGCCGGCCCCGGCTCCCCGGCCAGGCACCCCAGGCAAGTCGCCGCTTCTCTCCTCGGGGTTTCGGGGCGGAGGGAGGGGAGCGGGGCCGCGGCTCTTGGCGGGGAGACCTTCACCCCCCCACCCCGGGCTGACCCCCCCCTCCCGGCGTCCCGATATTTGGGGATCCCGTTATTTGGGCGGAGGGAGAGGCTCTGAGCCCTCATTTTGTTCCGAGACTTTCTCCCCCCCCCGCCCTCCTCCCTTCTCCTTTTTCGCCCTATAGAAACGTGTGTGGGTATTTCCACTGCACACACACACACCCCCACCCGTGTCTGACCCACGCGGGTTCCGCAGGCACCGACCCCACGCCGATGCCGAGCACAACTTCCAGCGCTAGCAGCAGCAGGACGCCGGGCAGGGAAGTGCGAGCATCCTAACGCTCTTCTCTTTCACCTGCTCTGTTTGTTATTTGATCACCTAATGAAAAGATCGATGGCAGCCTGTTTATCTGCCTGATAGTGTCAACAGATTAAAGGGGCAGCAATCAGATGCTTCCCAGCCAGGCTGGGCGAAACCGCAACCAGGAGGAAGCCCAAAACCGCTCAAATTGCGCTGGTTTGGGTAAGGGGGGTGTGCAGTGGGGAGGTATTTTCTTCCCCTCGTCTGGCTGTAAACCCTTGGCGGTTTTAATTTGCGGCGTGCTGAGGGAAAGCGACTGTTAAATGTGGGTTGTTTTTTTTTTTTTTTTTTTTTTTTTTAAAAAAAGCCCATGCGTGAAGGGCCCGGTGAAGTTTGCGGGAGGAAAATCCCGTCTGCGGCGTCCTGTTGTTGTACAGGAGCCTGGGGGGGGGCCGGGACGGAGGGCATCCATCAAAAAAAGTAGCCTGATGCCTCAGCTGACCAGGTTAAAGCACAGTTCAATCGACGGGGGGTATTTCCTCTCCCCGACAAATTACAGAGACACTTAAAAATGGTCACAACTCACATTTAATTGGGGAAATGAGCTTTGATTGCTTTTTAACCTCTGCGGATCTGGAATGGGTAGAGGAGACGGCGCTGGGGACTTGCTCAGACTTCATTTTCCCTCTGTCTCCCCAGACCCCGCTTTCCCCAGGCCAGGGTCCAGGCTGGGATCTCAAGGTGACAGAGTTAGGGGAGAATTTACTGTTTGGGGTTTGTTTGAGATCCCCCCCCCCCCGTGTCTCTCTTTCTTCCCCCACGGTGTAATCCAGCCCGGGACGGCGCTGGCTCCTCTCTGCAGCATTCTTGTCCCCTCTGGAAAGGAAAAGTTCCTCTGGAGATTAGTGGTGACAACTTCTACACGCTATTTCTGGCGGGGAGGGAGGCGAGGGGGGAGTAGAATATAATATAAACCCCAAATAAAGGTATTATTACTATTATTATTTTGTAAGTGGCACGGCTGTGTGTAAGCTGGGAGCTGAGATCCGTAGCTTGCATTTTCCAGAGCAAATGTTAGGCTCCTGCTTCACCTGCCAAGCTCCACAAGGCTATATATATATATATATACACACACACACACATATATAAAAACACACACACATGCACGGACGTACAAATATACATGTGTATATATATATATATATGAACACACGCACATAGGGAGCAGGGCAGATGGGGGACAATAACTGTGCAGGCTGCTGTCACAGGGCGCATTGAGCAGCTCTGACGTGCAAAAATGTCCCTCTTGCTCCCAATTTTTAACGTTTTTAGCCATCCCCTGCTCTGACCGGCGGATGCCTTCGAGCCAGGACACTGTAAAACCAGAGGGTCTGTTGGGGCCCCTTCCCCTTCCCACCCCCCCCGCCCCCGTCAGAGCCGTCGGGGAGGCCCCTTTCCCGGGCTGGGCCGGTTGCAAAGGGGATGTGATCGGTCACACCGGGAGCCCCCCCAGCCTTCACCGTGTCTCCCGGCCCTGCTGCCCCCCGGGGATCCCGCAGCCGGGCTGCGGCCACGCCGGGCCTCCACAGCCGGCGGTGCCCGGCCAGGCCTCATCGCCCATCAGCGGTGCCGGGGCCTTTCCTCTCAGGCCTTTTTCTGCTTTTGCCTTTTTTTTCCCTTTCTGTCCCGTGTCCGTCCCCCCCCCCCCCCCCGCTTTTCCCTCCTTCCCCCCTCCCCGGCCAGACCCGAAGGACAACCAAGTTCTTTGAGGAGCACGATACAAGATGTGCGGGAGGGAGATGGGAGGAACCGGTCCCTCTCCGCTGTGGGAAGGGGGTCTCCGGTGGGTTCCGTCACCCTGGCCAGCTGTGGGGGGGACCGGGCTGGTCCATCCGGGGAGCATCTGGGCTCCCCGGAGCCGACCTGCGGGGCGCGTACCGACTTTGTGCCGACCCTGCCGCTTTCTAAAGGAGGCCCGATGCCGGGGAGATGAACACAGCTCCCCCCCCCCCCGCCCCCGCCCCGGGACCTCCCGGGTGGGCATCTCCCCGCTCCCCCCCCCGGTTTCCCTGTCACTGTCGCCCAAGCCCACCGCCCAGGCCGTTCCACGACATCCACTGA
Organism: Theristicus caerulescens; assembly: GCA_020745775.1. Taxonomy (NCBI): domain Eukaryota; kingdom Metazoa; phylum Chordata; class Aves; order Pelecaniformes; family Threskiornithidae; genus Theristicus; species Theristicus caerulescens. Next base: position 84,275,002 of record CM036583.1, on the reverse strand, counting down.
AGGCGGCTGGCCTTGGGAAAGAGGGGCCTCCACCTTTCCCTCCTCAGTCCCCCGCCCCGTACAGGCCCCGGGCCACCCCATCACGCATATAATCCCTTATTTTTTTATTTAAAAAAAAAAATCTCTTGTAGGAGCGGACTCCTCCCGCCCCCGCTCACTCCGAAACATCCTCCTGGGGTCACGGCCGACATCACCACCTTGTCCGGAGGGGCTGCACATCCCAGCGGGTCCCACGACCCACGGGGAGGGTGTCGCCCCCCGGGAGGGTCGTGCCCCCCTCCCCTTGCCCCGCTCCTCGCCCTCCGCGTGTGCTTAACCCAGAGGCGTGACCGCCCTTCCCCTCCGCGCCCGCCGCCTGCTTCCCTGGAATTATTTTAAACGGGATTGGCAAAAATGCGGCGTGACAGCGGCCCCCCCATTCCCCCCCCGCCACCCCCTCGGGAAGGCAATCTGCCGTCCCCGCAGCCTCCCCGGCAGCGGGGCCGCGCCGAGCCGGGGTTTGTCATTTGTTGACGCTCAAAAGTAGCGGGCTGCGGTGCCAACCCGAAAGCAGGGCGCTGAATCACAACTTTGCTCTCGCCATCCATCCACACAGAAACGCCTGAGCATCCGAAAGTCTGCCTTTTTTTTTTTAATTTAAAAAAAAAAAAAGGAAAGAAAAAAAAGGAAAAAAAATTAAATCTGTGCCTGGAAGTTAAAAAAAAAAAAAACAAACCACGTCTGCGTGGGGAGGGGAGAGAAAGCACCCAAACCGAAGGCCACTAACAGCATAAAGAAGCATGGCAATTCCCAAGCAGAGCTCCAGAAAAAGAAATTGATGACCCCTTGATGCAAATCAAACCTTCCTATATAAGGCAAATCTGAGAATCATTTTCAACACACTGGTGAATCCAGGACCAAATATTTACTTTCGGCACAAATAAAGCTGCAGTGATCTGGGCGCCGAAGCCAAGAGAAACAAAAGTGTACAAAAGCCCATTAACACGAGGCTTTGCGTTGAAACACCTCTGACTGTATTTTAAACCTCGGCTTCTGTGAGGGATGAATTTGGTGTTATTTATCATTTCGAATTGGGCTGGAGCTTTTGATGAAGAGCTGACGTTTGGAAACGAGTTTGAAAGTTGTGAGATTGTCCTGACAACGCAATCGACGGCAGTATATAATCATTTCCTTAATAGTTACCTGTCAGAGATCCCATTTCTTTTACTGCGGGGATTAGCCCGTCAGGAGTAGATCCGAGCTGGACTTTCCGCAGACCAGAGATCGGCTCCAAGGCGTTTCAGTATTTAATGTCACTTTCTCCCCTGCATCCGAGATAAAACGGTGCAAAAAGTGTTTTGCTGGGGAAAATGCAGCAGCGCGGCTGGTAACAACAGTAGCGATATAATCATATTTACTTCATCAGAAGTTGATCTGAGTAATAAACCTTAGCATTTTCACTTAAACTGTCAGGAGTAAGATATGTTTATTACAGCGTATTCTGCCTGCGTGGGGAGGACGGGGATGCGCTTTAGATAAAGTTTAAACGAAACAGAATAAACACAGCAAATCGCTTCAGCCCAACACAAAAGCTGTAAATGACTGCTATGTATTTTACCACGCGAAGGCTTTTTTTTTAAATTTTTTTTTTTTTTTTTTTTATTCACACGTTTCTAGGGGTGAAGCCCGGGCATATCCAACGGTGTCGTTAATAAGGTATACAAAATTGCCTGATCCTACCAAACGGGGCTAGAGTGATATGTTTTATTGTTAACCCCTTGCACTGAATCTTCTGAAGCTGAAAGGGAAAAGGAAAGGGCTTTTGTCCGAGTTGATCCTTGGCTATTCTGGGGCTCAGGTTGGTGTGAAAGGGACGAGGAGGTCACTTGAAATCTCCTTTTATCTACTCCTATTTTCTCTCTGGATCAGCAACTTTGAATAGACACCATCTAATCGCTCGTAATGGAAAAAGAAAAAAAAAAAAAGGTGGGGGGGCCCAGTGCGTGTGTGCTCTGGGAGCAACGAAAATGCTTTTGCGCGGGGGCTGCTTGGCCGGAGGGGTGCGCGCCCGTGGGTGCGCGCAGGCAGGGACACGCGTGGGCAGCCCCCTGCAGCCGGCGTCTGCCCTGCGCGCATCCTGCGCGCCCGCGGAGGCACAGGCGTGGGTGTCGTCCCCCCCCCCCGCCCGGGACTGGGGGAGGATCTGAGGGGGCAACCAGCGCCTCAGAGTCCTCCTCTCAGCGCCCGGCCGGCGAGGACCCTTCCCGGTCGGGTGATGCTCGGAGGCGCAGCGCGGAGAGGCGGCCCGACATTATTTTCCCTCTCACTCTCAACCCCCGAGATTTCGGTAGTTTGCACTTATTGAGGGCACCAGGACCGGGAGGCAGCCCCGGCCGCAAGGAGGTAGTGGCTTTTGGAAGGGGTTGCCGTCCTTCGGTGGGCAACCGACTCCGCTTTGCCGGTTGCCCGAGCCCCGCCGATGTACAGGCGGCGACGGGGGTGCCCGCGGTTTTCTGGGGGTCATCTTGTCAAAGTTGGTTCTTCTTCTTCTTTTTTTTTTTTTGAGGCTTAATTAAAAAAAAAAAAAGGGGAAAAGGGGCGGGGGGGGGGGGGAGAAGAGAGGCGGACAAAATTGGGGGCCGCTGGCAAATAGAAAAAGCTTTGTTCTAGAGGCTCAAGCCAGGGCACTATCTCTTCCCTCCTAGCCACTCAGAAATTGGCGTTTCTTTCTCAGTCTGGGATGCTTTCGCTGTAAATTCCTTCAAGTGACTACTTTGTTGCTAAGGCTACAAGTTCCCATCCCAACACACAAATCTTTTCCACTCCAGGACCAGCTCAAGCCCTGGGCAGAAGTCTTGACTTAAGAGACCTACTTCAAACTCCTTGGAGTGCCTCCCTGCTAAATACCTGCTAAAGTCCTCAGTTCCAATGAGGGACTAAACAGTCCTCTCCCCATTCCCTGTCCGTTGTCTGTCCCCCGTCCCCCCCCCGTCCCCCCCCGTCCCCCCCCGCCCTTTCTCTCCTGTGGTACATTTTGCCGGGACTTCTGGTGAATAGATGGCGAGAAGAAACCCAGTCCAATAAAGATTAAATTAAGTAGAAGAAATCCAGCCGGTGTATATTTTGAAGCTCCGGTGGGGCGTCAAACCGATGTTTAACACATTTTTTCCACTCACTGTGCATAAGTCCTCAGTCCCCACCGCCTTCTTTAATTTTTCCACCCTCGAGAAGGAGGCAATTTCGGCGGGGGGGTGGACAGAAAAGGGTGGTCCCCCGACCCACAGTACCGTGGGAAGGGGCAGGGGGGGCACCGTGTCCCCAGGCAGGGCTGGGGGCGAGACGGGGACATACACACGAGCTCCTCCAGAGAAGGGACACCTGCGCGATGGGATGCTGGGGGGTCATCCAGGCCCTCCCTAAATACGGAGCTCGAGTGGAAGTGTTTTTTTTTTTTTTTTAAGCAGGATCACTCTTTTCCTTCCTCTCCACCGCCCTCGCCCGCCCGCTTGGCTGCACTGGCCGGGAAAATACAGTTTTATCACCCCGGCTCAGCAGAGTGGACACATGTTTGTGGACCGCTGAGCCCTCCAGCACCGCCAAGATGGGAGCGTGGCTCTCCTGGATGCAAAAGGAGAAAAAAAAAAACAAACCACCCCAGCCCCAGAGACGCTCGTCGCCTGGAAAAGTTAAGCGTGACTTGGTAAACGTTTGTAAATGCAAATAGAAATGAATAAATAAACCTCAAACCAGGTAGTTTGGGTGTAATAGTTTAGCAGGACTAATTGCAGACAATGGAGCTGAAATGACTTTTCCAATTAGCTGCTGGTTGGAGTTTAGTTGGAGGAACTGTCAGCTCTAGCGATGGGTAATTGCTTTATTGCTCACAAAACTATCATCTATTTAGAACATATGTGCTAATTACTCTGGATGGGCGTCGGAAAAGAGACCATAAATCTATTAGCACTTTAAAAAGTCTAGGGTACTTGTAAGCGACCAAACTCCCTTCCTTGGCGCGTTAAGGGCGAGATTCGCGCCCGGATGATAGTCTTTCCAGAAAATAAAAATTAAAAAAAACCCCAACAAAACAGATTCAGCCACACGTATGCTAGGGTATATTTGCGACCTCAGAGCGGGAGGGGGAGCGGGGGGTGAAGAGTGGTCATCTCCAGGCGAGGAAAGCATCTTTCTATAGACCAAACTGGTGCAATAAATCACTGTCATAAAAACGATTTTCCTCTTTAGCCTTGCACTATTTTTTTTTTTTTGCAAAAAGATTAGTTTAGAAATCTTTTAATTGGATTACTCTGGAAAATTAATCTCCTTTAGGCTCGCTAAGTTTGTGTACCAAATATTTGGAATTAATTCAGTGCCACAAAAAGCATCCGGGATGCCTTTTGTTCGAACTAGCTAAGAAAAGGGACAGGTAGAGAAGGTGGCATTTTACCGTACGCATTCATGCCCCCTCGCAGCTCTCTATGCATATTCATTGCTGTATATGTCGCATTGTACCGCATAAAATTGCTATTGTAAAGGAGATAAACAGAATTGTTTGCTGGGCTGTGCTATGGATCAGGGTGAGGAGTTTAGGGAAATAAAAAAATTGGAAAAAAAAAAAAAAGGAAAAGTTTTGGCAGCCCAAGGAGGAGTCCCGCAGGCGCTGCGCTCTGAAGGAGTATCCCTGGGGCCGAAGCCGTTTCTGGGCGCTCCGCGACCCCCGACCCTGGCCGCTCCGCTGTTGTTGCATCCCAGCGCGGGTGCACAGCCGCTCCGCACCGCTCAGCCCGCCTGCGCGCATCCGCCCGCCCGGATCCGCTCCCCGGGGCTGACCCTGTCCCGCTCCCGTGGCTGCCTGGGGGTCCCGGCCCCGCTCCTGGGAGCTGCCCAGGGGTCCCGGGGGCTGCCCGGGCCTCCTGGCCCCGCTGCCCGGGACTGCCTGAGGGTCCCGGTCCGGTCCCCGGGGGTGGCTGACCCGGAATCCGCGGCGCTTTTGGTGCCACCCGATGGGACCCCCCCATCCCGGACACACGCCGGGGACTCGAGAGGATCCCTTAGTTTTCAGTCCAATTTCACTATTAGCGGCAGCCCCGTGAGGTGTGGTTAATTGGTGCGGGATAAAGGCGTAATGACTTGTCAGGGAGCCGGTGGTGACTCTAATGTACTGTCTTCTTCGTGCCCCCCCCCGCCTTTCATAAGCGGAAACATGCCATCCCTCTGCTAAAAGAGCAATAAAACCGGGTTCATTTATTTATTTTTACTTGTTTATTTTTCCCCGAAGGAAACGAACCTGCGGCTTGTTCCCGGTGATTTATGCGCGGGATGTGACACTGTTCGGGGTCCTGGAGGCTGGGGGGCGCGGCGAGGCAGAGAGCGGCTCCTGGGGTGGGGAGATGGGGAGCGGGGATGCTGCACCGGCTGGAGCAGCGGGCACGGACTGCGAGTGGAGTGAGTGTGCGTGGGCGTGCGATGATGCTCAGGCTGGGCAGGTGAGCGGGCAGCACGGGGTGGGCACCACCCGGGACGCAGGAGGATGATGAGGATGGGTTTTGACCTCTTGAGCCCAGCGCAGCGGGGAGGTAACGTCTCTCCCCAAACCCAAATCCCAGCCACAATTCCAGGGGTCCGCGCTCGACCCACCTCCCAATTAGCGTGTGCCGCTTCCGAGTCAGCATTAAATTTTTAGTGTCAGCCGTTACTGAACTGTGAACCGCCGCGTGGGATTATCTGCATTTAATAAAACATGTGATAGGGATGCGCGCAGGAGTTACACGGAGGGAAAACTTACAGAGAAAGCTGCGTACGCCGGGGTAGATATATATACCCACACCCCACGCTACAACCTGACACTCGGGTGTACCACACGAGCCCAAACCCCGAAACCCTGCACGCAGGCGGGACACCAGCGCTCATCCGCAGCCGTACGCGCACGACACGCGTGAAATCCCTGCGTGGACGTGGCACAAGCAAGTCGCTATTTCCAGCCGGAGTTTATGTACTTGCTAAACAACCCTGTGGTCCGCAGTGCATCAATTACCGCGGCGCTGATCCTGCCGTACATCAGCCCTGATCCCCCCCCCCGCCCCGGGTTTCTCCCACCCGCGCACAGGTAAAAGTTCCTCAGCCCCGTGCTGTAGCTAAACAGATTAACACACGTTGACAGAGTCTTTATCCCCCCTCGCACGATGTTAAATGAATCTTCAAGTCCCTTCTGAGACAAACGGGGAGCTCTCTCACTCTCTCTCTGTCTCCCTGCCTATCTGCCTGAGCTTTGGATGTGCCCTGTGGAAATTGTTTACAGTTTGGAAGACTCTAACCTTGATTTTCCAGCTTTGAGCTCCCTCTGGAAGCGGAAAGAGCAATTACTTCACATTACTGTACATATTTCATTGCCGTGATAGATCGCAGGTGTTGCAGCGGCCGCTATTGTCTGCTTCCCTCCCGCAGCCCCGGGGCCAGAGGATGCTCCGACTCCGGCTGGGACGGCGGCCACGCACACCCCCACGGCCCGCGGGTCCCCCCCCCCCGCTCACGACCCACGGAGGTGCAGAGAGGGGCAGGCCGGCGTGTTTACGCCCTCCCCCCCCCCGCCACTCTCTCCGCCCGCCCGCTGGCCTCTCCTGCGTGTACCCAGCGCGGAGATGCCGCCTTTCGCCCACCCGCGGAATAGAGAGCTGATCTGTGGACAGACATCTTTCTTAGTTTAATGTCAGGACAGCTGAACGCCTAACGCGGAGCGTAGCCCACGGCAAGCAGCGGGGACCCAATCCCCGGGATGAGCGGGGGCTGCCCTTCAGCCCAAGTTTGGGAGGGGCGGGGGGGGGGGGGGGAGGATAGCCGCCGGGCTGAGAGGGACCCGAGGCAAAAACGAGGAGGGGAGGACAGGCAAAAAAACCTAACCCCGAAACAGGGAAATAACTAGAAACCCCGAGCAGTGTGCTTTTGGCCAGAAAGTGCCTGGGATGGTGGCTTTTAATTTCGGCTGTGCAGTGGTCCTTCGGATCCCGGGGATGCATTCCCAGCGAGTTACAAAGGTGCGGGGTGGAGGCAGGCTGCGGTGCGATGCCGGAGCATCCCCGAATACCGTTAAACTGTGTCATGGATCAGTGTCATGATGACGTATGACACACCACAAGGGATCATGATGAGTGACTGGCATAATAGACATGGATAGTGGACGAAAGTCTCCTTCACAATTCTTAGTCATATGTCTTGGGGGGATAGTTTTACATTCGTGATCCGTTTATTTGGAGCCAATTCCGAGAGAGAGACACACGAAACACAGGGCTGACTCTGCCTAAGTAGGATGAAGACGGGCTTAAGAGGCACAAAGGATTGCGGGGAAATCTGAAGAGGTCACCGGTTTAGCTGCAAAGCACTTGGCAAGAAAACACCTGCTATACCTAATTAAACAGGACGCCCCTGCTTTCTCCTGCCAGCCTAGGGAAGGGACAGCTTAACTAAGCCTTACCCAGCGCATCTCCGCGCTCCTCTCGCAACCCGCTGCAGAACCGCTTAAGCACGGCGCTGGGATAACCTCCTGTCCCGTCACAACTCGTGGGATGCCGCTCGTGTCCTTCTCATCACACGTGGGCTTTGCTGCGGGCTGCGGAGCGCCGAGACCCGAGGGCTGCGGGCAGCGCCGGGTCGCGCCTCGCTGCTGGCGGAGAAGCGGGGAAAAGTCGCATACCCTCCAGGTCCTCCGAGCAGGCAGAAAGCATGCTCCTTATAAACAACTTAAACTGACCCAAACGCGCCCCAACATGCCTCCCACTACGAGGGGGAGAGCCCGAGGAGCTGGACCTGCGGGTTTTCTTTTGTTTGCAAACATCTCGAGCTACGGGGGGAAGTTTGGGCTTCTTTTTTTTTTTTTTTTTTTCCCCCACCGCTGCACACTTGTCCCCAAGCCTGTGCCCCTCTCCAAGGGTGTCCCAAGCAGGGCAAGCGGGCCCCGGTGACCTGCTGCAGGCGATCAGCACCTCGAAACCCGCCTGGGCGAGTGCTTGCCATCCCAGTGGGGATCCCGGACAGGCTTCTTCCCGGGAGAGGGAGGTTCGCAGGGCTCCCTCTTCGCACACCCCCGACGGATGACCCCTAAAAATATCCAGAGGCGGCATTTATCCCGCCAGGAGCAGAAGGAATGGTATTCGCCCCGAAAAGGAGAGTCACAAGAGGGAAACCACCCTTCAGCCTGATATCGGGGAAAAAAAAAAAAAGAGAAAAAAAAAGAAAAAAATCTGCTGATCCAGATGCTGTAAGAAGTTCACTAAACGTGTGAGCAGGTAACGCAGGGAATAGCGACATTGTTAACAGAAAACATCTAATTAACAATGACTTCATTTGATTGGGAGGATGAAAAAGGCTTTTTAAATCAGTCCAGATTTACTGGCCTAAGCGCAGTCAATTTATGAATATGGAGGCTGTACTGAGTCTGCCTTCTTTCAAGATGTCATCTGAGGGGTAATAGTATAGGTGAAGTCATTTAGTTACACTGTGGAAACTTTTATAGTCCCTTTCTTGGGAATTTAATTCAGTGCTTCTTCATTTTATTAGGAACAGACTGACTCCATCAACGGCGTTCTCCATGTTTAGAGGCATGACTGCTTGAAGCAATTAGGCTCCCCAATTAGCATACTTCTCCTGACCCCAGCAGCACCACCAGGTCCTTACATTATCCATCTCTTCAAAGTAGGGAAAAGCCAGAATAAAACATGCCTCCCAAGTGTCCAGGGTGGTGAAACCAACACACAAGCGGGCTACCAAAATTACCTCTTTGCCCTTAGAGGGCGAGGAGGGGGAGTAAAATAAAATAAAATGTAAAAAAAAGCCCCCTGATAGCACCCCGGTGTCAGTCTTTCGGCAGTTTTGCTGTTTCACGCGTTTTTCGCTGATTTCCAGCATGCTGCCAAACCGCTGCCCGACTCTTGCCCGTTCCCCCCTGCTTTGGGCAGCCGCGGGGGTCTCCCGAGGCAGGGGGGCCCCGGGCGATGGGGGATGCTCCCGCCTCTGCCCCGCTCCCAAGGCGTGGGTCCCGTCCACGCGGGGCGGGACAAACTACGAGCGAGGGCGCGGAGGCCGGACCCGCGCAGGCACCGCGGCCCCTCCACGCATGGTTTCTTTTTTTTTTTTTTTGCCGGGGGGGGGGCGTGGCCGGCAGCCGGGGTCGCTCCCGGCAAGCCCTCTCCCTCGGCTCCCCTCCAGCCCTTTGGGTACCACTTTTTTTTAAGCACGGGTCGATGCTTTCAAATCCGTGCTCCCCCGATCCCCCCTCCCCGACCCTCGCTGCGTGGGTTTACCGAAAAGGTGACCGCAGGGGGGTGCGAGGATGGGGGCGGAGCGGGTCTGATCCTGCCCAAGCCCTCTCCGGATCCCCACGGCGGCCAGGTCCCCCCGCACCCCCCCCGGCCCCATCCCCGCATCCAACCCACTGAGCTGAAATGGTGGGTCAGGATCAAGGCGGCCAGTGCCCGAGGGGCCCGATCCTGCAAAGTCCGCAGGGGGCTTCGGGAACCCTCCCCTCCAAAAGTCTGTATCAGCCACTCGCCCATTACAGGTAAAAACACTCATTTCCCTCCCCCACCCTCCACCCCTCAGCCCTCCTGGAAGCCCACGGAGGGGATCCAGGGAGTCAGTGTTCAGCAGATAGAGCCATCTGCCCAGAGCTTCACAGCACTATGGAAGAAAAATCTCTATAAAACGAAATAGGCAATCAACTGAAATCTATCCTCTTTAAATAAACTGATTCCTTAGTATTTTCCCAGTGTTGCTGTAAGTTGTTGTCTGTGATGTCCCCCAGGGCTCTTTCCTCTGCTCTCTGATTTGGTGTATAAAAGCAGCTCTGAATGATGGATTACTGTGTCATTGCAGCCTGCGAAGGATTAATTTGTTTCATTGATTTCTCTTTAGGCAGATTGCCAGAATTCTCTGCTTCCCACCTTTCTCCGTGTCTTCCAGCAGTAATAGACAGTAATAGCCTAAGACAAATCAGCCCATTCTTGTAAAAATAGAAACACAAAATCCTGAAGTCCCAGGAAAGCCATAAAGAAGTTTTTTCCTTGTTGTGCTGTAAAACCATCGATTCTTAAAGTGAGTCCATCTTCTCTCTTCTCCCCACTCCCCTTTTATAAAAAGGTTGCAGAGTCCTGGGTGGGGGCTGCTTAGTCTCAAGAGCAATTTCAACAAGCAGTTGCCTGTGAATGGTGAGCATTTGACAGTCGTGAAGAAATGTTGCGTTCATGCTTAACAACAGGGGTAGGAATCACAGAAGGACTGAGTAAACCTCACAGTTCATTTTTTCTTAAAATCACCAGGCCACCTATAGCTAATCTATTACTGATCCATCTGCCTGTCTGGGGTATCAAGAAGAAATGTGGTTTATGTTAGGTCCCAGAGTCAGTGGTCTGATGTGGGGGTGGGGAGGCCTGGACTCTCCCAGATCAATTTGTCTGCATACTTTCAGGATAATCTGATTGGAAAATCAGGCCTTGAAGCACTGAGATGTGATGGAAAAAGGGAGTCAGGCACCCCTTTCAGTGCAGGTTGTGGAAGGGAGAGGGGAGGAGAGAAGATCCTACACTGTATGTCGCCCACTGCTACTATTCTGCCCACAGCACTGCTCTTTTCAGACCTGCTTTACCGACAGCGGACATGGGTCAGCTGTGCTAATCTGTTTGTTTCCACAATGCAGCACTAAAAATTGTATTGATTTAGTGTTCTCAAGTTAAACTTTAGATGTAATTAGTCCTATAGTAAAAAGTAATGTTGTCATGTGCTAATGTCTTTCCAGCTCGGGCTTGTGTAAAGCTATGCCGTGCCGAAACAGCACTTTTAGACAGCACTGAGGGTAGAGAAGCATTTATTTCACCTCTCTATCTGCCTTGTGATGAGAGTAGCTCAATAGATACTTTCAAAGGGACAGTAAATTTATCGTATTGGGTAGCACAGATCCACTGCATTGCAAACCTAGGAAATTCTGAAGTTACAGCCCTATTATTTTTTTTTTCCTTCTCTCCGGGAGGATGGTAGCCTGCTACTTCCTATTTTAATTTACTGTAATTTCAGATCAAATCCAAATAGCAGTACTTGGGTCACAGCATGATTTCCTTGATAGCATGCCAGAAAATATGCCTTGCCCTGCCTGAGCAATGTTCTTGTATTTGCTTGCATGAGATCCCTCTGCAGTGTGTAGAGTCTAACTTTTCCCTTCTCCACCTAATGTAGTTTTTGAAGGAACTATAACAGTAGTTATAAAGAGGGTTATGCGTTTGCTCCTGGGAATCCCTAGAAATCCCTACATTGTCTGGGGAAACCCTGCAGCATGGGTTAGCCTGCAGTAAGACAAGGGTGGCTGCCTCCAGGCACGGCAGCCTGGAAAATGCTGGTATCGTGGGGAATGCCGCAAGTTTCCCTTCAAAGGCTTCTCTGGTCTAACAGGGACCACCGCCGCCCCCCCCCCCCCCCCCCTTTTCTGGTATAACACAGACTCACTCTGCCCAGCATTCCCACTCCTGATGGTTTTTCACTGTCAAGCAACTTTGAAAGGAAAGGCACAAAATACAACAGTTCACATTTTTCCTGCTTGGACAGTAAAGCCCCAGGGAGGCTTGGCTCTGAAAGCAGGGCTCGTCTTGCTTGGGAGCAAATGCTTCCATCCTCTCTGCCTCTTCCTTGCTGATCCTTTTTAGCTCACACAGGGGAATCCTTCTGCTCCTTTGCTAGGCACTAAGGAAAGTTTTGCTCTTGGTAAATAATGATAACAATATTCTTGGCTTGGAAAGTCTGAGTTAGGAGCGGAGACAGATTTCCACCCCCATCTCTCCCATTTGCAATAAACCAGGCAGAATCCATCACAGACCAAACTTAAAAAGCTTAAGTGAAGCTCACATCCTTTCATCCCTGCAGGACTGGAGAGAAACAGAGTGTGTTAGATTAGCAAACATTAACCTCTCGCATAGTTCTGGATGTAGGATTAATGTCTACTGAAGGGACAGCTGTATGACCCTCACACATACACTAACTATACATTAGGGCTGTCACCCTATCGATCCGGAGAAGTTTGTGTGAAGAAGCGCTCCCCACCAGGGAGCAAAACAGACTAGAGCTGGAAAAAGCTATTTGTGCTCTGCTAAGACATGCTTTTAAAAGCTCAGTTCCCGTTTCTGGCATCCACAGTGCAGATGAGCTGAAATCTGCATGCTTCACCCCGAGGTTCCGCCGTGTACAGACCACACACAATTTCCAGCTGTGACTCTGGGATTGGCTCATCTTTGGGCAAAACACAGACCTATGCCAATGCTGGATTTGCACATAGTAGAGCATTGCTTAGACTCTGCCCACATGAGGCTTTGAGTCCCTGTGGGATTCTCACTGGCTGTACATTAGCATATCTATGCCCATTTAGCTAATTTGGAAGATACTCCTCTCCAAGATTTTCCTTCCTTACCCACTTGTCTAAGAAAAAGAAGAAATAGGGGTGAATAATATGTTTGTCAAACTTCCTTCCCATGAAAATATGAAAACCTCATGCTATGAAAACACAGGTTGATTGTTTCCTAGGGTTTGCTGGATTAGGTATAAACACTGGGCTTGACTCTGGTCACACCCTATTTTCATGTTAGTCTAACTCTTATCAAAACACAGGAATTCCACAGATGTAACAGCGGGTTCAGTGCATTTCTGAAAACAGACTTATTTTAGTTATATAAATGAAAATAAATGCTTATTGTTTAAGCCTGTATATTAAACATTAATGGCTTCTTGGAGACCGATCCACACAAATATTTGGATGTCAAATATTGAACTTGCCAGCTCTTGATGGCAGGAGAAAAGACTGTGCTGTGGGCTCCCAAGCACCCCGTAGGAAGAAAGGAGAGAGGTACGTCCACTGGAGCACACTCGATTGGAGCTCGTGTGCCTCGCGGAGTGCCCGAAAGGGACATTGACCAGCAGCGTGGCCTGTGGTGCCCCATACAGAGCCTTCAGCCAGCGCTAGGTGCCTGCTGAAGGCAGTTGGATGAAGAGAAAATGCGATGAGATGAAGCCAGTGCCTTTTTACCCAAGCCTGCTGTGGCTGGGGCATGTGCTGAGAAGATGAGTTATCTGAGATAAGCGTGTAGACAGATGTGTCTCCTACAGATGGTTGTACCCAGTCCTTGTTAGCACACAGAACAGAACAGGGCTGTACACTACCAAAAATATTAAACTTTGGTTAATTGTCCCTCTGGGCCACATGTGTGGCTCGAGACAAAGGTCTTGCATGCAACATTTTAGGTGCCTTGGTGGGTTTGGTGGGCTGCAGTAAGTTATGCATTCATGTTCTTCTGCTGGAACGGCTCAGATTGAGTCCAGACCAGCTGCTGAGAGCAGAGGCAGTGTACTAGAGCTGAGCTGTTCAGAGCTTCCTTCTGAGGGGGAATGGGGAGTGGGCAAAGTGGACCCCAATCCCCTTGGGCAGAGGAAGTAGTCAAACAGCAACTTGCAACAACCAAGCCGAATGCTCCTTAAATGGCCAAAACCTGGCTCCTACATGATACCTGCCAGGGAGGCAGCTGGTGACATCCCAGACCCATGAATCCAGGCTCAGCTTAAAAGGGATGGAGATCAGAGACTAGGATAAACTTGAAACCCCAGCAGCTGAGACGAACATTGCCGTGGTCGGCACATGCATCACAGGGCTAAGGGGCTGGGCAGGCTAGTAGTCCTTGCAAAGGGGCCACAGGAACAAATGCCGCTCAGTGCAGTGGTGAGCCCTGCCCTTTACAGGGTCAAGTTTTCTACCCAAAGCACATTCCTGGCAGTAGTTACGACCCAGCAGCTCATGCTGGAGCTGCCTGGTTCTCAAAGTCTGCTATTCAACATTGAAAGATATAGCTGAAGAAGCTATGGCATATGGCGTAGTGCAGAGACAGTGCACTGGTAACTGACCAAGCTGTGAACCGGCCAAAAATTATCCTACAGGACAGTTTCCAAAGAAAATGCTGCTTTGGCAGAAGAGTGTTTCAGAGGAATCTATCAATTTCATCAGATCTTTAAGCAGGGGAGCATCAAAACGGTTGCTAGAGTAGTCCTGAAATATTATCCATCACTTCAAGTTCATATTAATAAGAGAAGCAAGACAAAGGTGAGAGCAGCTGTTTTAAAATGAAATCTTTCAGTCAGGTTAAAACAAGGTATTTTTGACTGTGTTTAATAGTGCTTGCTGACAAATTCTGAGGGTCTTGGACTTCGCTCTTAGCTGCTGCAGTGCTGAAACCCTGCAGTTCTGGAAGATGCAAATATTGGCTTTGGTCAGCCTGAATTGACAGGTAGAAGGAAAAACAAACCCGTGGGGAAGAGAAACAAAGCAGTCTCCTCTGATGGGCACAACGGGGATTTGTGTCTTGCTAAGCCTGGATCCATCTCTTTATATATTTTGTGTAAGACAATTACTAGGCCTTGGGCCCAACTTCTGGATAGTATTAAAGGGAAGATCCTGACTGAAAAGGTAAACATTCAGTCAGACCTCTAACACAGTTTATTTTTGGTGTGTTCAGCAGCGGGAAGTAGCTTTTTTCTGTTACTGAGGGCCATGCATTCGTAGCTGTATGTGTGGGCAGGCAGGGAGCTGCTGGATATGTGAAAGCCGTGGAGACTTGCAGTGCCTCATGCAGGTGAGGAGATGGAGGGCATCAGCCCACCTCAAAGTCATTTAGCTCAAATGGCCAGATGAAGGGTTCGAAAAAAATTGGTACACCAAGGTACCCAGACACTGGGCACCATCACTTCTCCAGGAACATGTTCTCCCACCAAATAATTTGTTTTTTCCATTGAGGCAGACAAGGACAAGCAACAGTTGGTGTGTTGTGGGTCTCTGGAAAGTCTGCTGAGGCTTAATTGCAGCTTTCTCAGGAATTTATTTGTTTTTAATTCTCCTAGAAATTTGAGGTTGCTTAATGTATGAAATAGTATTCAAGTGGTTAACACTCATGCACTTCTGAACAGTATTTGGAAAGGAAGTATGGTCTCTTGCCCACCCATTAACCTCTGCTATTATGGGGCTTTTATACCAGCAGCAATAAAATTCACTTCCCTGCTGTATGTGTTGCTGTATCGAAGATCAAAGTTCTGTAGTTTGCAAAAACATGGAAAGTATAGCATAATTAAATCTATTTGTTTAGTTAGAACTCAACGTTTAATGAATAACAAATTTCTGCTTGTCGACAAATGGCATGAATGAAAACACCAAATGAATGAGCAGGGATTCCTTGTATCAAATTTTATGGCCATCACTGTACTGATACTTCATTTTTTCCAAGTGAGTAAAAAGTTAAAAGTACGTGGCTTACAACACTAGTGCCTCATTACTGTGATCACAGGCAATGTATTAAAAATGGTGGGATCCTATATAGTTCCAGTGCTTTACACAGCTATTAAAATTAGCTGCACCAGTCATTTCTTTCAATTTACACTATGTTAAACAGTGTTAAAGAAATACAGCTCTGGCTCTAAGCAGCTTTTCAGCTTTACTGTATTCCAGGATACCAAGGAGACCGTCAAGAGTAAACCATATACCTGTGTGTTCATGGAAATCGCAGCCGTGGAAGGGAATCACGGTGGTATCATCCCAAAATCCACTGATTTTTAACATGACAACCATAACATATGTGCATGAGCTCATGACTGGAGAATGATGCCTGTTGGACATCCTTTTCTAGAGAGCTCAACATGAACTTTGTTGACCAACTGCTATGGTTCCCCTTCAGCTAGAAACATGGACAGTGACTTTAGCTGGGAAAAGTACTGGACATACATCCAGTCTCTGCAGCATACTGTATTAATGCTACATTTTGACCTTGTATATTTTGTTTTTTGTGTGTTCTAAGCCATTTTTTGAAATGACATTAGCAGGCAGAAATAGCATTAAAATTAACAGTGATACTTGTCTATCAAAACTGTGTTTTATCTTCTGAGTCATGTTTTAGGGATTTTCCTTAGCATTTGAATAGTAAAGACAAAAGTTATTTCAGCATTTTATTATGCTTTTTGTATTTTTTTTCATTTTTGTTAACAGAGACAAAATTATCTCATCAATTTTGCCATTTCAGTTCTCAAATTTCCTTTCTCATTCACTGACACTATGGCACCGTGTCTGGGCTACAAGCATTTCCATAGATTTAAGTTCAGAATGCTCTGTTTTTACCGGAAATAAAAAATGTCCCATGACATGAGTTTTGCAACTGGTTACACTTCAGCTGTAGTGTACATTTGATTTGATATTGTCCCTTTGAAATGACAACAGCTTTAGAGAAGGTGTAAAATGCAGGCAGTGATCCCTTGCGATCATTATAAAATAGCATGAGAATGCCTGTAACAGTAAGAGCAGCATCCTGGCTACATTCCAGTTTGGCTAACTACATCCTGTTTTTCTAAATTCAGGTTTATTTGTGAGCTTGATCCAAAGCCTCCTGAAACAACTGTTTTCCCATTGCCACATTCTGGTCCTGGACTTTTTGTTCTTCACTGCCAGGTGAAGCCATGTCCATATCCTGTGTACTTTTTTAATGAAGAAATAACCTTTGGTTTTAATGGGAAAGTCTAAACCTCACATCTGGATGTCAAATAAAGGGCCAGTAAAATCCTTCTGGCTAAAATATCACCAAAATATATAATAATTTTAATTTTATTGCTTAACACTTCTTTCTTTGTCATACATACCTCCCCACCATGCAAAAAGAAAATTACACCAGTATAAATGTAAATGAGAATAAGAGGCAGAAATCTGTCAATGGACCTGCTCTGTAGGTAGGGGGAAATGCCAAGAATAAAGTAGCTCACAGCGTGGGTGCATGGATCATTTAAAAATCACAACATGGTCTGACTCAGTTGTCAGGATATCAAAAATATATATTTAGAAATGCATGAGATAACAATAAATAATATAACAAATGATGAGTTAAAATTTCAATGTAATAGAAATCTGCAATTAAGGGACTTTCTGTATAATGCTAGCTGCGTGGTTTAGAAGTTTTGTTTTGCAGCAAAAGTCTGCAAAGGGAACTAAACATTAAAAATCTGCACTTTTGAATATAATTAACACATATTAAGCTACAACTTCTGCACAATTTCATATTTAGGGTGGTGGTTTCTTCTTTCCAGCTCTGTCTAGAACTATCTATTTGATTCTGTCAGATTACTGGTAAAAATACAGAGCTGGAGGTCACATCTTATTAGATAATTATACAGTGTAAAGATGCTTCTCAGCTACAGAAAGAGGGTAAAGCAGTTGCTCTTTAACAGATGCCACGCTATATGAATTATGTAATTTCCATGGTTATAAAACAACTCGAGAAAATGTACTGTAACAATATGATGTATGCTAGGATTGATTTCCCCAAAAATCCTTTCAAGAGGAAAAACAGAGGGAGGGAGAGGGAGAGACTGTTTCCATCCAAGCTTCACATCCTGAAGGTTTAGGTTCTGTGGAGAAAAACGTCACATTTGGTTGTTACATAGGGTGGTCACTCCATTTGTGTATTCATTATGCACATTAAACAGTCAAATATATTCCTTCCAGTAAATATGAATAGTTTAATTTGTTCTGCTGAAAGAGAGACAACTATCAGAAATACCAATAAAAGTCACATAATGAAATAAGAATACTAGAAAATCGGAGGATTTTAGTACGGTCCATTATTCATTCAATTCCTGGCAGCCTTTATGATTACAAATCACTTGATTGACTAACTAGACATTCTCCAAGTGAATTATGAATCAGGTTCATTTTTCCTGGTTGAGAGTTGGTACATGTTGTAACTCTTCCACTTTGTGATATATCAAGTTCTTGTAACAGTAATAAGAGATATAATCAACTCTTTATTTCAGGACAAATAAATTGCCTTTTCAAAAATGAAATGTGGTTGCTAACATTTTAACAGTGTGCAATGTAATTCCTTCCTGCTATTCTCAGAGTGCAATCTGCTGTGATGACATAGCTTTTGAGTATCTGACTTTGCTGGAATTATTTTAAGAGCCTCACACCCTCAGTCAGTGCACACTGACCTCAGTGAAAATTTGGCACTGGGGCTAAGAGCAGTGAGTGGTCCTTTTCCTTGCTGAAAACGAGTCTCAGACACCTAAACCCTGGGCCACAATTTGCCCTTTTGTGCCTGGCTCTGTTCTCAGCTTGGGAATGCTGAACAGTTTTAAAGCTGTTTAAGGTTACTTTGGAAAAAAAAAAAAGTAAAATGAATCTCTTCTAAAGTGTGCTTAACCCTCAAGTCCTCTTGCATGAAAAACTCCCTTAGGCTTTTGTGGAAATTATGCAAGGGGAATGACTGGCAGACTGGGGTGGGAGTTATTTGTAGAACAAATGCACAATCAGACCCCAAATCCCCCTAGAATAGGTTTAGTGCGAGGTGCATTTCACCTTCGAATGGCTCCAGGGAAACAAAATTAAAAAAAAAAAGAAAAAAAAAAGACCAGACTGAGGCTGCTCAAAATCTGTGAGAGTGTCTGAAGTGAAAACCACTATAAACAGCATTTATGCCTTGCATCTGTGTGTCAGATGTAGCCAGGACTGCTGGTTTGGCTTTCTTGAGCACGGTTGTCTCTAGATGCTTGTGTCCCAGCCAGCAGAGCCAGCTCCCGTGTTGGGTAGCATGGACTAGGGGGCTGTGGGTACATGATATACCATCGGGTCTGAGGGACAGCGTACACGATGCCCTCTGATACAGGTGCTGAAGCAGTGCATCTTCCCACATGGGGTTCTGTGCAACAGCCTCATCACAGCTCCCGATTTTGCAAGGAGGAGAGGATTTTTCTTCTGGTCAGGGAGGCTATCCTGGTGTTTGGGTGCTTATTTTGGCTCCAGTGAAGGGACAGGCTGATACTCAAGTGGCTTCACATTATTTACAGAACAATTTCAAAGACTTTAATCCCCTCCCCTTCCCCTCCCAAACACAAAAGCATGTTTCTAAAACAGGATCTCGTGGGAGAAAAGATGTATTACCACTTTAGTTTTTGGAAGACCTTAGTGTGGTCATTCATTTTAGAAACAATGGTTACAGACTTCAGATTTATTCCTTATTCATCTTTCTATCTCATTTCTAATCTTCTAATAACCTTAATTAAATGCTGAGTAGTTTAGAATATTATTAAATAGCTTTCATAGGATTTTTTTTTATTTCCGATTACATCATGAGTACAGATTATTGAATATTCCATTCATTTTAAAATTATGATTAAGAGGATAATCCCCCAAAAGATGTTTGTAACAATTTTAACTGAGCTGTGTTAATTGAGTTAGGGGATAAGAAATGAGATTTAAAGGGTGAACAAGGGGTAAAATCAAAGCCTGCGTAGTTTTAAAATCAAGTGGATTAAGAGATTGGTCAGAATGGAGGAGGTGGCAGGTCAAAAACTGAATGAACGGTTCGAATAGAAAATTCACTTACCTTTAGGCCACGTGCCTGGCTTTCATGGAAATGATGTGCAATGGCACCCAATGTAATGTGGTCAAACACAAAAGGTAAAAAGTGCTCATTACAGATCAACAAACTGCACATTGCTCATTGTCAGGAAAAGGTGTGCAACATAAAAGGACATGGAAAAGCCTGCTCGAGGGTTACTGCATCTGACAGCCTTGTGTCCCCTGACGTGCCCAAGCACACCAGATCAGCCTCCAGCATTCCTCTGTCCCACAAGTTGGGATCATTGTCCGAAGTGGTACATTGAGTGGCACTGTGACACCACTGTTTTTGGTGCATTTGGTTTAGGATGTTGAGTGTGGGCCTTTCCAGCATTGTTCCCCTGTCCTTACATTTATTTGTAACTCACTAGTTGTCAGCATAGCACGAATTTTGCTAGGTTATTTTTTCTATTGCTCTGAAGTATTGGTTGGGAGTTGATTATTCCAGCTTTTCTGGTGACCACTTTCTTCTTGGTGGCGATGTCCGTCTTCCTCATCATACAAGAAGGCTTTACATGTGATGTTCCCAGCTCACCACTTCTTGTAACAGAAGCATAGCTCTAACATATCTGGAAACTAGGCAAGATATTTTTACTTGTGTTCCTTAAACTCTGCATGAGTAACCGGAGACACTCGCATACTGGAAGAATTTCTGGAGTCATCGGTACTTATGGAAATTACAGCACCCTTTACAGTTCCCTACTGGGGACGTGAGAGGAAACCAGTGCCTGTGAAACTGAGACTGGGGAGAAGAAAGACAGGAAAGCAAATGAAAAGCAGGGTGCAGAACTTAAGCTACCAAGAAGGGATGATGGAAGAGGCTGGTTGCCTTTGTTTAAAGGATGGACAAAGGCAGCCTCATAAAGACAGGCTAACCCACATGACCAACATCAGAGAGGTTATTGCGTGCATATCACTTGCACATGAATTCCTTCCAGTTATACAAGCGCCATTTGCAAATTAAAGCAATCTGCATGGCAGCCTTAGGAAGAGCAGGATAAATCAGCCCACGAACCATGGACACTGGGAGGACAGTACATGCTGCCTCTTTCTCTGGAACGTTTGCTGGTTTCACAAGATTTGTACTGATTCAGGGCACAAAGGGGGGATCTAAAACATCATACATCCCAATCAAGATGGATAGAGGCCGACTGCAAAAAAACAGCTCTTAAACCCCAGAGAGAAAAGCATGAAATGAATTTGAATTTAGCCAGGAAGAATAAAACACTGTAATGACTGATGGAAGCATTAGTTTTGTAGGCTCAGTTATGTAGGTTGGGATTTAATCTGTTTAGATCTTTTTCTTCCAAGCTTAACAGCTTTAATTATTTTTACAAAGAAAAAAATCAATACATCCTTACACACTATTAATAAAAAAATCAAGTATCATTGATATTTGAAAACAGAAATCATAAAGAACATATTGCATTCACACCAACTACATACCAAGCAGAATGTTAATAACATTAACCTTTACTCTATCAGATATTTTCAAGAAATACCACTATATTTTTTGCAACAGCTCATATCTGTCATTTAACTGACATGTGATCTTTGCTAAGTTTGCCAAATCACTGAGGCCTGAATACCATTCAGCAATGTTAATTTTGTTTTCCTATTCCAGCCTTTACACAATTATTCTCATGGCAATCATTCTAGCCTTGAGTATAAATAATACTTCAAGTGGTTTGTTGATATCCAGAAAATGATGTGTATCTACATTAAGAGATTCTGGAATCTAATGGGAGAACCATGCATATTATTAAGCTGAAATGCCTATTTCTTTCCTCCCAGATGGGAAGTAGTACAGGGTAGTGCCATGGCATATGCATTAATTTTATTCCTTCCGCAAATTTTAGCACATATTATTTTTGCAGATTTTGAGTCTTTGCCTCCTACCAAATATCCAGGAGATTTAAATAGGATTTTGCTGCAGAAAAGATCTCAATCTTAACACTTAGGACCCTGGATAATTCTCAGGTGAGCTGAGAAAGAAGAGCATGGGAGCAGTTCTGCTCTGGAGAAGAATAAGAAAAGAAATGAGAGCTTGGTAGGAGGAATCCTTGAGGATTAACAGAGGCAAAAAGAGAGACCAAGAGTAATTTTCCTGGCTCCCGTATTTCAGTCCTACAGATTGGGTATGCTTGCTCTGAAGGTTCTAGCAATAAATAAAGAGCACATTTAAAATGAGGAGGATTACAACCAAAGAGTAACAAAAAACATAAATCCCAGTATCTGTCCATCAGCACTGTTACCCAGTTAATACACACAAATACTCTTCTATTTAAAAATTGGTCTGTAACAGATTTCTTCCTAAGCTTGTGGATTTCTTGCACATTATCTTCCACAATTTTTATTTCATATTGTTTGCTTTTTCCAGTTCCAGGCCTCTTCTTCCTTTTTCTTTCTTTTTGATCCAGCGGGACATTTTATTTCCTCAGGACCTGAAAAAGAGGAAGGAGCACACTCCATTGCACGTTGCACGTTTGTGTGGGAGTGAGCTGTGTGGGAGCATTTCCTCCAGTGCTTTATAGATACTCAAAAGGCCAAGTTTAAAATCAGGATTGTTGACGTTTGCAGATGTGTAAGCATAGTGGGGCCTCAGCCGGAAAGGCTGATGGTCTAAGGAGACACCAGACAGTACAAGACGAGGGCTGGGCTTATGTGATCACTGTTTCTCTTTTTACCGCTTTATTTTCTGGGTTCTTGTAACTTGGTCTTTGTATACGTTTGAGCTTCACAACGTGTACCCATTACTTATAAGGAGTTTTAAGTCAACATCAGTTAACGGCTGTGGCTCTGAAGACCAGAGCCTAGAGTTGGTGTTGTGTCTTGAGGAGAGCTCTGGGGGGAACTGGCACAGGAGAGAGGTGCAGGTTCAAAATCTGATTGTCCTTTCACCCTGTCCCAGACAAAGGCTGCAATAAAACATCTCCTGTAATTAGTTGAAGACAAAGGTACTCTTTTCCAGCTACAAAGAGGGAAAAGGATATCCACAAGTGAGGATGTGGATGAGGACAAGACACGTGATGCTTTCCAGAACCCACTACCCAGAGCAGCTCCCAGGAGAAGCCTTGCCTGTCGTACACACATGATACCTCCGCAGGCTGGCTGTGCCTCTCCGCATTGGAAAGCAGGAGCTCTGCAGGACTCCAGTGGGGACCGTGGTCCTCCCCACTGTCTGAAGGCTTTCTGAACGGAGAAATGCCTCTGTCTCCAGAGAAAAAAAAGAGTATTATGGTATATGGGCAGACACGGCTTGATTTGAGCAGCACCTTCTCCAGCCAGGACAGCCCCAGCTACATAACACATTTTAAAAGCACAGATCTAATGGCCACACACAACAGTGCATACCCAGCTGCAAATCTACGTATAAACTGATTTTTTCAGTATCTGCCCAATCCATCTTGGTTTTAATTCAACCCACCTACTGTTAATAAATATCTCAGGATCCTCTCTCTCCCCACCGAGTAGCTACGGTCAAAACACCCCTGGTTTAGACATCTCAAACCCCCCGAGTTTAGACATCTCAGTTAAGTGTTACCACTAGATGGGATGAAGCCAGCCTTTATTTCAGCAGTTCTTTTCCTGTCATTTTTTTTTTTTTCCCTTCCCATCAGCATAGATGCAATTTTTGTCAGGATAACTTCTGTTGTGTCTGAATTCCTCTTTGTGCTCTTCCCAGCATTTCAGGCAGCGCTGCACTGCAGCATCACACCCCTCTCTGGAATGCTATTCCCTCAAGACTCCCATGGCACAGAGAGATTGGTAATGTTTTCTGAGCTTCTTCCACTATTACCACATTTTCTATAGAGGATCAAAATGGATTATTTTCATCTTGACATGCAAATGCCTAGGCTGTGCCCTTGGCTGAGATCTCAGCATTGCCTACAGAAGTAAAAGATATGGGGGTAGTAGCTTTTTAATATCACATGTGGAAGTGGTATTCTTATTTCTTAAGGAAAAAAAAAGAAAAAACGACTGTAGTCCATTGTGCCTTACAAAAAAAAGCCTAATAAAAATATTTCCTCATGCACTTACTGAATACTGTATTCACATGCAGTCGTCGGTCTGCACAGAGGCAGATGAACACTGTGTGCAACTCAGGATCTTACTGTTGTACTCTGATCTGCCCATTTGCCGTGCCAAAGTATCGATGGGAAGAAAAGACACACATGAATAATTTTATCAAGTCAGATTACAAGCCTGAATACGAACATTTAATAAGCGACAGAAGTAGACCAGAAGTAGGAATGATTTCTAAAGCTCCTTGTGAAATGCTTATAGAGCTAAAGAGGTCAAATTCTTCACCAATTTTCACTCTGCACGACAACAGTTAAGTAAATGAAATAACATGACCTGCAAATCAGTGCAGGATACAACCCGCAGAATACGTCGATACACTGTAAAAGTCATTGTGTGGTTTCATGTTGACATGAAAGAAACGATATCTGACCACAAGAGCACCCACACTGACTCACTGTTTTTAATTATTATTATATTCTTTTTCTGAAACAACAACAGTGACAAAACAACATCAAGCAATTGCCTGCTGGCTAGCGTTCTCGGCAAACCCTCATGACTATTGACTCAAATGAGCAGCCCAGCAAGTAAGTTGTTAGCTTAAATGAAAATTATAGCAGAGACAAAAATGTCAGCCTGGGAACTGAACTAATAAGTGAAAGAATGTGCATGAAGCTGCTGGCGCAATTTTAAACCTCAGGAAGAATAAAGGAAAGCACAGCTACTGAAATTAACTTGTGAGGCTAAGGTAAACAGGAAAAATCCACCTCCATCCTTACGTTGCGCAAAGCTGATGAGTGCGAGGCTCTTAGCAGCAATGGTTTAAGTACGGCTTTACATGCTAAAACTCGAGATAGGGTTTATGGTAGGTGGTGAATTAAGTGCAGACTGACAGTTTAGCATCCCAGTGCCACTGCCAGCCGATCTAACGTTCCTGCTTTTTGGCTTGCAAGCAGGAAAAGTGACAAGATGGGGTTAGGCAACCTGGATGTGTACTTCAAAGCAGCTCCCGAGGAAGAAACAGGCTGTAAGCAGGGGGGGAAACTCTCTGGCGCAAGGTCCCAAGCCGGCCGAGGCGGGCGAGGAGTTGGAGGGGAAAGGTGATAAGCCACATTGGGCTTGTTCTGCAGAGCCCCTGGCTGCTGTTCAGGCTGAGGTCTTGGACACAGTCCACTGACAGGCCTCCTGCCAGGGGATTTGTTACTGTGAGAGCTTGGCTTAGGCAGGATTTTATTATAAAAATTGTCTCGATTCTTCTTCTGTCGTATTAAAATCTATCCTACCCTTCCCTTCCACCCCAGGAGGAGGAATATTTTGTATATATCTGGGTGAAACACACAAACAAATTCATTTCCCATGGATAATATATTCAGGGTGATTTGCTTTTCAGAGTCAGGAGCTCAAAATGATGAATTTATTATGCAAAGTAATAATTGCAAATTATATTGGCAAACTCCATTCCAGAAAAAAATGGGGTATTAATATAACTAAAAGGATTAAAAAATACTGGCTGTTAACTTGGGGCTACTGCAGATATTTTAGGAGGTTATATATCTCTGTTCCACCTAAACCACCAGAGGCAGTAGCTTTCATTTTAAAGGTCTAGTGAGATACCATAATTAATGGGCCCACCTAACAGCATATGTTGCACTTGTATTGAGTAGTAGGACATGGTGCATATTATGAAAGAAAGTGAAAGAAATGCTTAGCGTCATAAAAATTTGCATCTCTTTCTAGTTCATTTTTTAGTGCAAAGAAATGAAATATATCAGAGTTGGAACGCGAAAGAATTTGACTCTGTTTTTTGGGTCAAGCCAGCCTGTGCCTTTAGTGGGGTGACTGAATGGCATATTTTGACTTTATGGTTCCTTACCAGATCCAAAATGCCTTGTTAACAATCCCTTGGAGATATATAGCACTTCCCAAGGATGACTGGAGCAGGCCAGCTGCTCCAGGTGAACCCAGGGACAGGC
The DNA here is from genome assembly GCA_020745775.1 of Theristicus caerulescens. Taxonomy (NCBI): domain Eukaryota; kingdom Metazoa; phylum Chordata; class Aves; order Pelecaniformes; family Threskiornithidae; genus Theristicus; species Theristicus caerulescens. Next base: position 84,249,589 of record CM036583.1, on the reverse strand, counting down.
AGCTATTCCTCCTTCAAGTTGCTCACAGGTTCCCTGCCTGACTTGGTCCTATATGGTCATCAGCAGAAAGAGGCCCTAACAGTTGCCAGCGTTGAGGTCTCTAATACAGTGCTTGTGAGCCACATGAGATTTATTTGCTCTGCTGGATCTGCACATTATGTCAGGGGTACTCAAAGGATTAATTTGCAATCATGGTCTTCTTCACAGAAAAGCACAGCTCTCTCCTGCTACAGAAGCATTTTCCTCTCTGGCACACATGTCCCATTAGGAAGTGCTCTGCGGTAGATTATGTTCTCCAGGATAGTTGAGATTTGTGGGTAATTGCAAGAAAAATAAAGCTAATGTGCTTGTAAACCTTGCAAGGAGTAGTTGCAGTACTAACACTGTAATTCATACACATGGCACCATTAGTAAGTGACGGAGCTTGTAAAATTAAAACATTAATGATATTTTAAATGTACTTTTCATGAAAGTGTTATGATCTGAGTGCAAGGATGGGGTTCAAGTGCTCCACAAGATGCACACCTAGCTCTGGCACACATGCTGGCTGTGCTATTGAGACGGTCTGTAGCGCTTCACTCACTGTGAGGGAGATACTTGAGAATCACCTGCTGCTACCAGCCCCAGAGAAGATTCTCCAGAGCTTGTACTGTGAGAGCCTTAGTGTAGCTGGGGTTCCAGGCCATGCCATCAGGCATTTTAAACTGGACCTGCTTACAGCTAAAGCCTTAAGTGATGTGCCTTTGTGAGGTGGGGATAAGGGTGATAGTTATTTAGCATTTGCAAAGGACTTTGAAGACATAGGAGCTGTGTGAGTTTACACATCACTGCAAGCCAACAACAAACTGTCTGACACTTATTTCCTCACATCTTTTCTTGTAACGTGCCTTATCGACAGTCATTGCTATGAAAGAAGTTCCACCTTGTGGAAAAAGTCACTTGAAAGAAAGAGGGGCAATTGAGATGTTTAGTGTATAAACATTGAACTTATGGTCAACAACTTACTCACTGAACAACAAATCTCTATTTTGCTTTTCAAGCAGAGCAACAGAGACCATGATTCACAGGTTTTTACACAGATCCCAAGGCCAACATGCCTTAGGACTGACAAAGAGGAGCAGTCTGCAGACTCCAGCGTTGCCCACCTGCTCAGCCTGCAGTATCAATAGCAGGCGCAAAGGTAAACCTACTCCTCAGGTGTCACAATGCAGTTCCTCCAACGGAACATCAAACTATGTTTTGGTCTTGGTCTTCTCAGCTAGGTGAGGACACTGACCAGTTAACGCCTTTAACCACACACTAAGTCCAACTAAAAGCATAAATAAAATCAGAAAAGGGAATTGGAATTCAGCAAAACTCAACTAAGCTGAATAAGTACTCATCTAAAGCCAATTCTCTTAGTATTTGTAGAGTTATTCTTGTGAGGGAGATGTTTTGGAAACAACTTTGGGTCATCCAAAACACTGGTTGATAGCCACTGCCAGAGGCATGTTACCTTGCTTGATGTGGCAGTGTTTTGATATGGTTTGAGAAGTTCCTGTCACTTTTGTTGTATGTTCTCAGTGAAATTGCTATCATGAGTGATGACATCAGCAGCAAAGAATGAGGTTATCACTGAGAAGCCATCGCTCCAACAAAACATATGCCATGATGTTTAGCAATAAGCACTAAAGTATTACAAATAGTTACAACTGAACTCTGCATACCAATAAATGAAACAAGTATGTCTTATTTCCTGCTAAAGTGCAATATGGTCAGGCAAAGATAATTCTAGAGGCTCCAGTGTGAGCAGAAAATACTTGGACTAAAAACCATGTTGGTGGTACCCAAACTGCATCAAAACAAGAATATAAAATGGAAAGTCAGGTCTGTATTTCCTTGCTATGGTCTCAAATCTGATTTTGAGGCTTTGGTTGTCTCTACTGCCTTGAAACCTTCAGTATTGTGGGATTTTACCTAATTTCATCCTTTTAAAGGTTTGGCAGTCTAGACTGCTTCTACCGCTGCTGGAGAGGACAGGGATGTCCAGGAGTCAGTTCAGCCCATCGGGTGTGTAAGAGAGGCAGGCTCTGGGTCGCTGACTTCTAAAGACACCAAGGTGATCCTTGACTGAAGTGCCTCCAAGGCTGATATTGCTGCAGATGGCTCCCAGTGTACAATCCAAAATGCTGACTAAGCAGCCTGTGTTTCTTACCCAGCACCTCAAAACAGGTTCAAAACAGCTGACAGAAGCATCTATTCACTTGGTAGCCAACCAACCTGATGAGTGTAGGTCTTATATTCTTTTTTCCTTTGTTTCCCAAGCTGAGAAGGGAATCACTGTTTTCTGTTAAAACACTTTGGAAAGAGGAGATAGAAAGCAATAGTGCCTGCCCCCTTCTTGTAATGCAATAGCTTTATTGTCAGAGCAGTCACAGAGGAAGAGGGACACGTGGGTCCCATTTCCCCTTCTGCCTTGGGCAGCTCAAACCCATGTTTCCCATCCTTTAGGGAAATGGCTGTGGTCAAGGGGAGCATTCAGGATTCGCTGGGCCAGTGAGCGAAGATGAAAGGGAGCATGGCTTCAGGGCTCAGGTCATCCTTTCAGTTCCACTCTCTGCTCCCAGGACTGTTTCTGTCTTTTATTTAAAGACTGTTTCACGTAAGAACACACGGTCCTGGGACTGGGATGACACTGTGGCATGGTTTCATTGCCTTCTGTTGACCTGCACAACATGGACCATGCCTTGCAAAAAAGAATAAAATGCACACATTTTTGTATGAATTGAAATTAAAGAGATTGGGACTATTCATGTGACAAAAATGAGTAAGAAGGAATATATTAACACTATTTGAGCCAATGAATCATACCGAGAAGGTAAAACAGGTTCTTCTGTTTATCCACTCAAGAAACAAAGTTTAATGAAGCAGAAAGGGGGAAAAATGTAATCAAAGGAAGCTTCCCCCCCGCCCCTTTCTTTTTTAAACAAAAGCTGTACTGAACCTGTTGAACTTATTGCTACTAGGTATAACTTAGGCCAAGAGATTAGGAGGATTCAAAAAGGATTAAACATCTATATGCATAATAAAAATATCCATAAGCTACAGTGGGTAGAATATGATCTCAAAACCTTTTATAGAATAGCTTGCCTCTTAATACCAAGTGAATCCTGTGTACGGAGTTCTGTCAAGTCAAGGACCTTGTGAAACACCTCTTTTTATCCAGGATCTTTATGCATCATCCCTACAGAAAAAAGAAAAAAAACAAACCGAAGACAGGTAAAATATAATACACTCTTCTGCATTACTGCTGTTCCAGGGAAGCAGCTGTTGTATTGCTTACATGGAATAGTGATTTTACAAACTCATATGATATTTGTATACCTCTTAAATTGGCATTTTTACACTATAAGTGAAATTCATCTCTGGTAAATAAAGAGAGGGACAAGCACAATCTGACTACCCAGCTAGGAATGAAATGTTGGACCCGTTTCCATAAGAGGCAATCCACAACAGTGAGGGTCTGATTTCCCACTGTAAGTGTACTCTTATTTGCAATAGGAGTGAGCTGACAGAAATGGTCTTTACAGAATAGTCGTACACCGATAACGCAGCAAGAAAAATGGTTGGCTACCAAATTCTCCGTGTGTGCATTTCATGCAGGCTGAGGTCAAACCTTTCTTTTTCCACCCAATGAGTTATAGCTGCACACTGATGCTTGGAAAATCAGAGAGCATTTCTGAAAATCAGGGCTGGGTTATTCTTCCTTTCCTTGGACTCAGTTATTAAGAAATAAATAAGGACAGGTAGATCTTAAAATAACTGTCAAGGTTTTATAATTGGTTTTAGTCTCTGGGATGCCATAGAAGTTAATGGAAGACTAACTCTTAGATTATATTAAGTCAATAGTTATTTACTGTCTGTGGTAGTGTGCCTCAAATGTAGAGTCAGAACTGCATTTGAATTTACATGGTCTTTTCTCCTCTGATGTCTTTTTGCTGGTCCCTCCTGCCACCTATTCCTTCCCATTCCTGGGGAAGGCTGTCCTTCTAGCCCCTTAATGTGACCCTACGAGTGAGAAGACCACTTGCTTTTCAGGTTTGTGCTGAATACATTGTTTTACTGCTGTGAAAGCATAGAAAGGTCTTGCTTTGCTGCCAGAGCCACTGTCTCACATTCTCAAATTCAGGGAAACAATCCCACCATCTTTATATCCATCACGATGAGTTAAGCATCGACTGGGCTCCTGAGCGTCCTTGTGCCCTCAGGTACCACTGAAGTTTTTGCAGTCCAAAGATGTTCAATGTCCTAAGTGATCAGGACTAGAGAAAGTATTTCCTAGTTAAAGATTTTTCTACCTAATGTATCTAATGATACAAATTTACCAGCTAAATTTAGTTATGAGTGATATTTAGTAATTCCAGAGTCCCTTTGCTCTTGGTTTACAATTTGTCAGCATTACTTTATTACTGTTTGCAAAAGTAACAAAAGGTGTTGCAACGGGATTCATTTGGGCAAATTAAACCCGCAGTGGGATTTCAAATGCAGGCATTTGTCCTCTGGGATTAGACATCAGCAGCCTGTGGAATTATTTCTGACATTTCATCCATCATACACTCAGAATAACTAAACAAACCGGTGCTGCTCTCTCCTTGCTCAAAGAACAACTTTCACAGAGCCTTTCCACGGAAATATCCCAACCTATTAGTGTCAGGAAATTGTGCTTGGAAACTTAAGAGAAAAAAGAAAAATCGTCCGCAAGTGAAAGGCAGAGATGTTATCGCACGTCAATAATATGCATTGGGAGGTCTGCTTGTAAACAGTTCTTTGGCTAGTGTAAATTGGAATGACATAACTGGTGTAGGTATATTGATTTTGTTCAGTCCAGGAATTTTTGCTATAGGAGTGACTAAATCTAGAATGGTGAGAATCTGGCTTACTTTTCTTAAAGTAAGCTGCCAAATTGGTATTAGGTGAAATGGGAAGAGGACTGGGCCCTGCAAAGACGGCTTCTTTTCTTTTTCTTTGTTTGAAAAAGTAAATTTTAAAACACACAGGTTTTCAGCTTAGCCTCTTGCACTCTGTGCTTTTCAGCCTTTTCTTGAAATGCTGAGCACATACTTCGGTGGCCAAAGTGTTTATTTCGACCAGCTCATTCCTGGCTAAATATGATCAAACTAGATTAGCTGTCATATTTAAACACCATAGCATCAGTGAACAAAAACTGTGGACTAGGTCATTATTAGAGGATAATACCCTTTTAATCTATACTAAAGAAAAAAAAAAGAAAGAAGTTGTCTAATACACCTCAAATTGGTTTCCCATTCCCGAGAGACATCCAAGGATATATTGTAATTACAGGAGTTTTTTTCACCCCCTTTAATAACTAATATAATGTGCTTTGAAGTGATTTGGTCTCACACTGAAATCTACAATCAAACACCTAAACTAACAGAAAAGGTAAAACCACCACAAGGGAGAATTTAGAAACGGAAGTGCATAATCAGATAAACAAGAAGAAAGTTTTGAAAAGGATTGCAGAGGAGTAACAGGAGATATTGCTGGTGTGTTTCTTACTTCATTGTTGTTTTCCTTCAGTAAAAGTTCTATCAGCTGGGGAGAGTTGCTCACTTCTTTGAAGCTGGCTCTTGTTTCTCTGAAATCAGATTCCTTATTCCCAGGGCTCCACTCTGCGATGCCAGCACAAACATACATCAGCAGCTGCACAGCACTTTAAAGAGTTAGCAAGGAGCTATCAGGCAATTACTTATTCCATTTTAGATCTCTGTCCATTATTTTCACTGTGCAAGTTTGAAGTTGGGGGAATAAAAATCAGAGAAAGCAAATAAACATTTTGGAAGTCTGAGCATCTCACCTAAGGAGCGAAGCTCACCTACTGCTAACTGAAGCGATGAGACCTGTAGGTGAGAAGTGCCAATGGCAAGAATAATCCCTTTCCTATGAATAAAGTCTTAAAAAGTACTTGGTCTTCACTCTGAGGAATACAGTGAGTTTTGGTGCACTGAGCCGGTGTCAGCCTTACTTCTGTCAGGGGCAGGTGCAGTTCTGGCTGCTTCTGCACTTGGACAGCACGGTGTGCAGACTGGTTTCACCTATGGCAGAGTGCCCTTAGAGTTAATAGGGCTGTGCTGTGGATGAGTTGGGTAGAAAGAAATGAATGAAGAAACTAAGCTTGAAATTCTTGGATTACTTCCAAAATTAACTTTTTTTGTTGTTGTTGCTGAGCCTAGATTGGTGCTGTTTTCTGGTGTCTGTGTGTGTATGTGTCTCTGTGTGTGTGAAATACAAACTACTGTAGACAGAGATTGACTTTTCATATAAACAAGTGTACATTTATCCTTTGTACTGAAGTACATGATGAATAAAAGCAATAATAAACTTCTTATAAAATAAGCAATAGGGGAACCATGAACCGCCTTTGCTTCAGAGGCATCTGTGTGACTGGGGATTGTTAATAATGCTCATAGTGTCCCTCACTTGACACCAAGAAAGCCAAACAGTATCCTAACAAAAGGGTAGCAAAATCTTGAGCAGTCCCATGCAAGCTTATGAGAAAAGGTGGGCTTTGGTGTTTGCCCTCAAGTTGTCTACTTGCCTGCATGGTATTTATTAATTTTGTCAATGGAAGCGCTACACTGAGTAACCTGGGGAAAGGTAAAAAACATACAGCTACCATTAACCATGGTGAGGAAGTCAGAAAGTTTCAGGCCGTAACTTCCTCATGCTTCACAGTTCTCTAAATTTTTAGTTACCTACAACCCATGCTTCCCTGCATTTTCCTAGGGGGGAAAAAAAAATCCATTTTTTTCCTGAACGGAGTGAGGGGGAGCTTCTCATACATACAGTTAGATATGCTTGGTTGCTGTGGATGTAGGACTCTGATATTTTGACAGGACACTTTTGACAGTTTTCCACAGTTGTTCCCCAATGCAAAACTGTGGAAGAAAGGGCCTTTCCCCTCTGCTTCCCTCCTTTTACCCCAAAGCAGTGAAATTTACTTCTGGATGAGCACCGAGTGTGAATCTCCCTGCTTGCATCCCAGTGGCAGAGGTGGCCAATGTTCCTGTGAGAAAGATCACTCAAACTCTGCCATTGATTTACAGCCTGGCTCTTCATCTATCCTCCTTTATTAACCTATGTGTAAGTGCATGCAACTGATTAAATGTCTCCAGTACTAGAATTTTAGAAAACCACTGTAGATGGAGCGAATCCTTGTCCGTCAGAGAAATTTGGTAGTTTTGTTGTGGGACTAAGAGATGTGAGCTGGTCCATGAGCAGTCCTGGGAGCCAAGCCTGTGGTCACCTTTCTGGATGGCTTTTCCATCTTTGTCCCAGACCGGTTTAATTTCTGTGAGAGCATATTTTTATGAGCTGGGAAAGAAAGTGATAGGGAACAAGGCAGGGTGGGATGGCCTGGGAGTACAGCCAGGCTTTGTAAAAACCGGGAGTTCAGTCATTCACCCAAAACATCAGAAGATCAGTCCTAATCCCCGAGTCAGTTAAAAAACAGCATCAACATGGAAGACTGAGCTGTGCGTTTTTGGAGACAAGGGGTTGGATGTCAGCTTCAGGGAGACACGTACAGATCTGAGTTGCAGCAAAGCAGAGACAGGCATCAACTCAGGGCTAAGGATTTCCCCAGATGCTGTAAAATTAGGTTACTTTATATATTTTTTATCCTCCTAGACTTTTTTGAAAATCTGGTTCTGCTTCTAAAACATTTGCAAGCAAAGAAAGATGTTGTGGAGGGTATCTATAACTGAGTAATTTGTAGCAGATAGTTTTTTTAATGAATGATGGATTGATTTTTTCTGTCCAGAATGAATGAAATTGTTTTTTCAACCTTGACTCTGGGAGTGGAGAATGTAATTTACATGTGGCCCCTATGTGGTGGCAACAGCTTTGTTGGTTTGCGCAAACAGACATGAATGGTTTGGGATAAACAGCTCTCAAACAACAGACTAGATGAAACTTGGTCACTTTGGTTTCCAAAGTAGTCCTGAAGATGCTGAGAGAATAAAGCAAAGGTTGTTCTTAGTCCATTCTCCCACACTGATCAAATAGTTAGGATGTGACCCTTTATGCCAGACTTAATCTTTCTTGCACAAGGGTGGAAGACCAAAGAGGATTTGTGCTCCATGATAACCCTTGTTCCACCATCCTCTTCATGGAGCAAAACACAGTGTAGAAGTTAGATCATCCCTTGTCTTATATTGCCCAAACAGTTCTCTATTTCTAAGTCTTCTACACCTGAAACCTTTGAAAAAAATTAACAATTCAAAAAGACAATGACAGAAGGCAGGACACCTACAAAACATTGTGATAGTCCTGCCAGCTGGAGAAATCTCTTTCAGACAAAGAGGATTTGGCTGGCTACCCAACCTGAAATCAAGACACCAACTCTACTGTATTGCTCTTTACCTCCTGCCCTTTTATATCCGTGGAGGGAAATAAATACTTCTAGATGAGAGGAACTAAATTTTAGACAGTTAAAGGTGCATGAGTTGAGTCCTACACATTTTTTGCAGCTAGATATTTCTATGAGCAGTATAAAACAAAGTCCCTGTCAGATAAAGATAAGTTTTATAACATCTTATGGTAGTACCTATGCATCTCCCAAAAGACATGAAAAAGTTTCAAAAGGTTGTGATATCATTTCATGTACGACAGTAGCTGAGAGAGACAGCACAATGCCCTAGGCTGCAAGGAACAGCTTGATCCTGTATTCCTGAAAATCCTTAGAAATTCTGCCAAAGGACTGGACTTGGTGTACTAAGAATGCTAAGGAGAGACACTAAACCGGGCTTGGTATACTAAGATTAGGCTAAGGAGAGATACTAGACTTGCTGGGATCCTTTCTAGCTTCTTTTAGGTTCCTGGCTTGTGGTCAAAGGTTAATAAATATATGTAAGTAGTGTTCAGACTGTGTTTTGCCATATGCACATGCGTTCTGGGGAGAAAACCTTGGGGAAAACCTGACTTTAACTGTTTCTACACATCAAGGTTATACAACACTGGAAGGGTCAATAATGGCAAATCCAGGTGAAATTATGGCCCTGTTGTTGCCAAGTGCAAACTTTGCTTTGACAACAGTGGAGGAAGCTTTCCAAGTAAAATTTGCAAATTTCTCTGTTTGAACATCATGTTCTTTGTCTCAAGCAGCTAAGATCACAAATGCCTCAAATCAATATGGCCACAGAAGGCATATAAAGAGGTGAGTGCTCAACCATTGTTGCTAAAACTATGGTTTCCTTACAAGAAAGGTTAGCCTTGACTAGAAAGTCTATTGTGACAAGATCACAAGTATCAACTTATCACCCCAACAGTCAACACCATACAGGGAATTTAGAGTAAAATCCTTGTCTCTGACCTGCCCTGTGGATCACCTGGTGGTCTGCAGTCACTATGCATCTATTGACATCAACAAGGCTGACAGAAAAGTATGTGTCAAGGTGACCCTAACTTCTGCTTTGATTAATTGACTTTATGATTTGTCACTTTGGAAGAGGGGAAAAACTGGAATATATCATTAACCTCTTTTGAAAGAACTGTACCTCAATCAAGTATAATTATTTTTCTAGATTAAACCATTATGACCTCTTCCTACACTAACAAATATCATCATAGCTCAAATCTGGTATCAGTAAAAAGGTACTTAATGTATTGACCTAAAATAAATTGTGCTAGGGTTTGTTTGTGTGTGGTGCATTCTGGAAAGGGCTGCACCTCCTCCATCGAATAACTTACAACAAAGGCCATACATCGCAAAGCACTGAGTTCCTGAGGACCATGGCTTTGTAAGACTGGGTTTACTGTAAATTACCACTTATAAGTCACTGAATATTTAGAAAGAGTCCTGAACAATTCATAAATATCCAGCTATTTTTTAAAATTTAGCTTTTTTTAAAAAAAACCCAACCAACCAAAAACACAACAGCAAAATTTTAAGAAGATGTATAACCTTAAGCTATGTGAAGTGTCAAAATACATTTAAATACCTTCCAAGAACTGAGTGGTCTTGCTTTATTCTTATCTGGGGATCATTTTACCCAATCAGAACTTTAACGTTCCTTTCTTACTCTGGGTGTAAGACCACGCTATTCACACTGGTTTCCAAGTATGACAGATTACAGCCCAATCTGATACCGCATTTCCCACTGGTGATCACCCCCTCATCTTATGGCTGCAAAGAGAAACACAGAGAAGGATCACAAGACTCTCTATAATAATAATGTACACTTTACATGCATCCATATTCTAGCACTGAAGCTAAAACATTGTGCTCTGTTTCCTTACTTTGCCATTTTATTTGGTGCAAATCTTAAAAATTAATTGGAGATCAGTATTATTTCTTGAGCTTGTTTCCTTTTTCTATTTTTTTTATCTTTCTTGCCAAGATAAATTATGCAGATCATCCCATGCCAAATAGCAGGTACATAAAATAAATAGAGATATTTGTAGGCAACACATTGGCAAAGGATTGAAAATGTTATTCTTCAAAAACCCTGAGTACTTTCTTCATCATGTACGATTTGGACTGTACTAATGCAATTGCTCGTGCATGTACTTTGTATATACGCCCTTAGGATATTTTCATTTGTTAGTCTATAGGTCTGCCGTACACCTCTGTCTGCTGCTTTTTCACTACTCTTTAAAAGATTTTGGCTCTAGCCCTGGTTGCAATGCATGAGTTTAATTAAAATTTGCAGATGTTTCCCATAGACTATGTAGAGTGGGATTTACGTTTCATCAATGAATGTACATTGGCTCTTGCTTGAATATATGCATGTGCACTTCAAATACATGGGCAATAAATAGATCCTTTCTGCAGAAACAAGAACAAAACACGCAAGCACATACTCTGTACAGTGGTGAGAAACAAGACTTTGACATGAGGGCTATCCCAGATTTGGGAGCTGCCACTTGTGTGGTATATGCAGAGATAAGGAGGAAGCTACAATATGAACATGGAGAAAAGACTTGCTTTTCATTCCAGTTTAATTTGCCAGAGCATGATCTTTTGCCCACATGCTGAAAACAGGGACGTGTCCTCTCTCAACCTGCAAACCAGCTAGCTGAAAGATTGGCAGCTGCCTGCAGAGCAGGCACATCTCATGCTTAGTCCCAGGCAGGAGATGTTTTAATCATGGCTGTGGTGATGAAAGGGCTAGGAGGGCTCACCTTTCATGCACCAACCTAAACAAACACAACACAACGTCTCTGCTTCAATCCAAGGTGGTTCCTGCTTCAGCATTCCCGACACACACTCAACTCATGCATGCTCTCAAACATAACTTGTCTACATGCTCCTGTGTCGTTTTACATCGCTCAGCTTGGCCTTTTAAAAACTGCAGGATAATGCTTCCCCATCATCCCAGCAAGCTGCAATTTCGTGTTTACTGCAAAACAGGAAAAGGAATGAAATGAATTTCAAAAGCCCTTTTAATTATTGATATGTATAAAAATTGTCCTCTTGTGTTCTGAAAACTGGTGTAAAATGTCACAGCTAGAGAGTTTCTTTCCAGTAAGTTATTCTCAGTAAATTTGGTCTGCTCGTTGCACGCATACACATATAGATATCTCAGATCTGTCTTTATATATGCTTTCTCCTCATGAAAAGCATTCTGACTACTTAACAGGCATGTGGGATCCTGCATAAATTATGCTGATTTTATATGATTCAAACTATAACATATAAAATTACATTTCATTTTCAATAAGTGTATATACAAACCATGTGGAACGTGAAAGGTCAGACTGGAAATTCCTCATTTTCATTTGTGAAAATTATTTTTCATCCAACAGTCCCATTGATTTCAACAGGGCTGAGTAAGATGTCTCACGTAAGACATCATCTGGCCTTGTTTTAAGACCACTTCAGGGCTCCAGTCTTGCAATCTGATCTGTGCACAGACAGACATATACTTAACTGATGTCAGTGGGCTGTTTTTTTGGCTTGGGGAGGCATTTCATGGATCAAGGCCATAACAGTTAACTCAACTACCCAAACAAGAACATGACGAAGCTCCACTGCAACGTTTAATCTATTGTCTTTGAGTTTATATTATCTTTTAGCTTCATAGATGTGTGGTGTTTCTCCACCAAAAAAGTGTGATATTCTTACAGTATTCCCATGGTTTTAAGGAGACAGGCAAACATCACACAAAGGTTAGAGAATGAGCAGTATTTAGTACATCTGATGTGGACTGCAACAGCAGAAGGCCTACAGAAAAGGTGATCCTTTCAGGATACCCATTCCTCCCCTTGAATTCTTGCATGCTTGTTTTTCTTTGTCTTTGCTGCATTACACTGAAGTTTCCAAACTTGCTTGTGTATGTGCTATAATGGGAGTTAGGTGCCTATTTTCAGAAATAATGAGTTTCTATGAATGCTGCTCAGTTCACACACAGACGGATGTGACCTCAAAAAACAGCTATACTTTGGTGCTGGAGATGAGATTTCCAGCTTTAGATTTGGAGATATTGGTACTAAGAGGCCAGCTCTGATTGTTGTCGTATTGCACAGGGATCTGCTCTCACAGTACGGTGGGTGTTGAGCAAACACCTGCTGAAGTCCATTGAAACTCTCCCACTGACTTCCAAAACAGACTGAGTTGTGCCTGAAATCTACAGCCTATTTTTTCCATCTCAGTCACCAGCATTGTCTCCCTTCTGGGTATCATGGGTATCGAAGTTAAATTAGCCACCCAAAAAATTTAACAGACTATTAGACAGAGGTGCAATTTCTGTGACAGTGGAACAAAGGCACCTACACATTTTAGAGAGCTTTACTGTGCCAGTCTGCTTTCACTGCTATCCATTTTAATATTACCTGTGATCAGAAGTACGAGTACTCTCTACAGGGTACTTTTCATATACTTTTACTGGACTCTGCCTCACACATTCACTGATCTCTGCAGCACTTCAGCATGTTCTCTTTTTATAGATGTAGCAGACATCTCACTCTAATATATGGCATACAGATAGATGGATGCACCTACATGAACCCTGTTGCGTCAGTGTGCATTGGTATGGCAGTCAGGCATGCATTACAAGTAGAAAGACTGGGGCTTGACATTAATAAAATTGTCCTGTCATATTGTACATGGGATGATCTTTAGTGACTTTATCTGACCATTATTTTCCAAAGCATGAACACCAGTGTAAGATTTGTTGGTTACCAACAGTTAAGCATGCTATCATGAAGTCCATACACACCTACAGTTTCAGTTTTTAAGAGTACCTTCCCTGAGTGTAAGCAAAAATGGTGGAGGACCTAGAAGAAAAACTTTGCTTTGGGGCTTCAGAGACTCTTGACTCATAAAGTAATGCTGGTGTGCTATGTGTCTACAACTGGTTGTCTGGGTTAGAGCAGGACTGGAAGGTCTCAGAATGAATCCATGCAGAATTGAATGCTTTCTACGTCTCCCTGGCTCACGAAAAGTCACGTTGTTGCCCACAAAGGTGCAAAGGTTGAATAAACCATTGTTTCAGATAGTATGAATCCAATCCATTGCCTGATTTTGGATGGTCATTTTGATACCTACCAGGAGCTGCAGAACACTTCAAACGGCATCCCAGTGGGATTGCTCCTTGCTGGATTTACAAGGAGCTCTTGTGATCCTTCGAATACACTGCAGAGGGTGATCAAGACAGGTGCAGGCTTCCTTACCTGTTACCACTTCTGTTCATTTTCCATTTGGGAACTGTCTCACCCATGCACATGTTCAGCGCAGTCTTCCCTGGCTCAATATGATCTGAATATAGCTATCAAAACCTGGACCAAGGCACAGTTTGAATTAGATTTCTCTGTCATAGTGGAAGGAAAGATTCTTGGAAAGTTGCTCCATGCCATATTTCAACTATCTACAGCTAATTGTTTTGGATGAAACTTTTGTTATGCTTAAAAAAAAGTATATCTTTCTAGTTAACTTCTTGCTTTCACTTAAAAAGACACCTTGGAGCAAAGGTGAAGACCACAAAGTTTAGCCCGAAATGTAAAGGCTAGAAAGTAAAGGTCAGAAAAATTTGAATACTTAAATATAGGATCTTAACATGGAAACTGGTGCACCCCCTTAGCCATGGTTATTTTCTGTACTAATCTACCTGTCTGTATGAAACAGGGGGAGACAGACACATTACAAATTTTAAGTAATTTTTGCTGTCAATGAAGGGGATGACTTTAACAACATAATTAATTGCATGATACTATTAATAATTATGCCAGAAAAATTAATGCCACCGAGTACAAAAGAATATGTGAAACAAATAGAGGTCAGGATCAGGAACACTGAAATGTGAATATTCAATTAACAATAATAGAAAAGATGTGGGGCATGGTATGTAAATGAAGGCTGCCTGGGGCCAAATGTTCTCAATAGTGAAGCCAACAAGATATTAAAAACACCCCACATGACTTTGTTTTTCAGCTCATGAGCAAATCCATGTTGAAAATATGTTTATCTGTTCTAACAGCAAAAACAAACACAATCCGTAATGTATGTATTAAGAGGATGTATAACTTGCACAGCATTCACGGCTAGGAAAATGTGACTACGTACAGTAAGTGCTGTGAAAGGAGCGGGGGGAAGAAGGAAGAGAGTGGTAAGAAAGACAGATGCTTGAGGAGAAAAATCTTGCTAACCAGAGGTTTTTACATGGTCCACAGCATCCCATGTCCCACATGCTGATTTCTTGAGCAGACCTGTTGCCAAGATAAATTTTTTCTTGGACTCTAGAATTTATAGGATGTGCTTGGCTTACATCAAGAACACAGCAGTTCCTTCCCCACACAAACAGCTCTATCTAGCTAGGGTGGGTATAAACAGAAAGACTGCTTCACTAATTATTTATACAAAGAGAAAGATAGCTGCATTCTGGAAGGTTCGTAGGAACTGGATTTTTTTTTGGTATAATTGTGTTTTTGACTCTCAGGGCTGTCAGACTCCACCGAAAAGCATCTAGACCTTCATCCACGGGAAGGTAATTCACAAGTTTACTAGTCTGATTCATGCAGTGATTTTTTTTTTCTTGAGAGTATTGATACCTGCCTTGCTGGCTTTTGAGACTACTTGTGTGAGCAAGGAGTACTCCAGAGCTACCAGCACCAACCTCACTGTAAATGTTTGCATTATGAGACAAAGATTCTTACATGTCCTGGAAATGCACTACACTGACATGTTCCAGCAAACAGTGGCTTTTTCAAATCAATATGACTACTTTTATGAGTCAAGTGAAACTCATTCATAAGTGTTTTCAGATTCAAGCCAACTGTTTTTTAAATTATGCTCCATCTTCTTTCCCCCTTTCTCCCCACTTTTAGACCAAGGAGTTGAAATACTGAAACAGGCTTAGCAAGGGGAGTAAGAGGAAAATAATTTTCTGAGTGCTTCACATACCATTATCCTCATCCTCTCATTTGTGCGTGAAATGCAGCTGAAATATGGAATATATGAAATAAGTTCCTAGCAGTTTACAGCAAAGTCACAGTGAAAGGAGGTGAGCAAAGAAAGAATAATGCAGCCAGTGGCAAAACAAGCAGCATTTCAGACAGGCACAATACTGCTGAGCTGCAGTCACCTAGGTCTGTAAACTGAACCTTGCACGTAGTCTTACTCTATTTTAAGCACATTTCAAGGGCCTGTGGGATTGGGTCTCAGTTTAGGCTCTGGGATTATCATTCCTCTTGTGCAAAGTACCATGGAATTTTAATGAATACAAGTAGTCAGAATTTCCGCTGTCTCCCAGAGATTTGTTTATTTACTAACTTAGAGACATGTTTAACATCTTGCTTCAGTGGTGCATCTGTACCAGCACCATACTGAGGCAATGGTTAAAAATCTGACACTGAGAAAAGAGTGGCATCTGTGAATCATATATAGTCTTAGACACACGTATAAATGATATCTGAAAATACTGTCTCCACCTTAGATAATGAGATATTAAAAGATTACAATGGACACAAAGATATGGCATCGAAGAGTCCAGTCCAGCTTGCTGCAGGAGCTTTCTGCATTTAAAATAAAAGAAAAAATTAAGATATGATTTGAGTTTCTGTTGTAAATGTATGACTATTTTTCCTTAGGACATGGACGTCTTAGGACCTGATTATTTTAGCACCTGGTTTGGTCAAATAAAGTTTTTATATTGAGGTAACACATCAGACCCTTTACCCCAAGTCCTCAAGGGGAGTTGGGTATTTAACTCCATTGGGCAGAATGAAACAGTCACTTTTCAAGGTCTGTATCTCAGCTGCTCCTTTTCTTTATTTCAGGTTTTCTGAATTCTTTTCCCCTTTAAAATCTTCCTTTAGAGTTGCAGGGACCCACTGGCAGCGCAAGCAAGGGGAGCTGGTTAAGAAACTTTCCGAAGTGCTTGGTCTCAACGACTATCCAAAAAGCTTCATCTAGCCTGAGAATAAACATAGGTCCAAAACTTTGTGTAAGTAGTCTTTATGGTTTTAAGAGGGCTGATCAAGAAAGTTATTTTTAGCTTTAAGATGAGGAATGTGAGCTGTGTCGTAGATGCTTTGGAACAAAGTTTTAAACCTTTCATTGACATTTACTTTTGCAAAAATTAAGTAGCTGCCTATATGGAATCTGGTCACACAGTCCTGAAAATCTGGCTGTATTCTTTCTGTTAAACAGAACCAGACAATAATACGCAATGTCATCATTTTTATTTCAATAGGATGAAATATTTTGGTTATTAGCTGCTTCTTAAAATGAATATAAATTTCAACAAATACCAGGAAAGCCAACATCTTCAAACAAAAGTAAAAAATGATACCTCACCACAACTTCCAAATCTTCCCAGAGCATTTTATACAGTCTCTGAAGCTTAGCTGCATTCTCAAAAACCCTCTGGTTCAGTTTCTGGAGCTACAAAAATCTATTCTCTGTCACTTAATTTGTCTCATAATGTCACAGGTAAAAGTAAATGATTATTTGTTGCATTTTCATCTTCTTGAAAAAGATACATGTTTTTGTTATGATTTAAAAGTGTCACTTGAAAAAATTAAAAATGTTATAGACTGCTGGAGCAAAGCCAAGCTTTGGTAAAATCTGGCTAGATAATATATTCTCTTTATGATAGATTCAGCAGAGTGAATATTCATAGCTGAAGTTGTGTTCCCTGAAATACAAAATTTATAATAGAAGTGAGATTGTGTTCTTAACAGCCTATATGAGGTAGTTTTTTTTCAAAGCAGCTATCTAATTACCTTTTAAGTCAATGACTCCACATGTTCCCCAGGTGACTCTACTCTCCCCAAAATGTATTGGCTGAGTTTTCAATTATTATTTCCCAAACAAGAAAATAAAAACTATGAAAAATCAATAGCAAAGTTCACGAGCAGACATTAAACTTCTGCATAGTTCACCATACCTTCAAGATAGTGATCTTATCAGCATGGGGCCTGATAGTTTTAATGGAGCTTTTTCAGTTAGTAAAGTCAGTAGCAGTAGACCCTTGGAATTGGTAGCAAAAAGTCAACTGCACATTTGAATACTTAATTTTGTGGCTATAAACAGCCACGTCACATTTCCAGCATCAACAATAGGATGGCTTTCAGCACTGCTCTACCAAGCAGGCATGTTTTCTATTTTCTTCTTGTATATACAATTAAAAGCATTCCCGCCAGAGAACTCTGCCCTGCATTCACTTGTGAAACAGAGCATGAGAGATGTCTCTCAAAAGTCAAAATCCTGCCTCTGCCTGGGCCAAATAATGAAAGAACAGTCCAACAGTGCACTGTTAACTTCTAAGGCTTCTAAGAAAAGTTTGAATTCACTGAGTAATTGTCAATACTTGCCCCAGCATGCAATTAACAAGGAGATCTCTGGTCATAAGAAAAGTCTTTTTTTCTTCTGCGTGGAAAGGTGAGTTTACCTTTTATCAGGCAAAGATAAGGAATTGCACGCATAGAGTTCTTGTCTTGCTCTAGGGGATATCCACCAGTGCCTGTGTTCTTGTTGAGTAATAATGAGATACCATAACCAAACAGTAGAAGATGCATGTCAGATGGTTCTCCAATAACATTAGAAAAAAAGCAGCTGATGTATGGGATATTGAAGGCAGATTAAGTTGTTAATGTATATTAGTATATTCTTAATTTCCTTTTAATTGAAAAAGACATATTGACTTTAATTAGAACCATTTCACAGGAACTGTCAATTAGCACATGTCAAACTAGTTAATTCAGAACAGAATTCTTTTAATTAGGGTCTGCTTTCCTTTAACTGTGGGGCCAATGAAATCAGCCTTTCCTTATCAAGATTTTAAATGTCTCTAAGACATACAATACAAATGTAGTCTCTTGTCTATTATTAGAAGCCCATATGGATAACATTAAAATGATGATGCTGGCATTGTTCATGCAGCACAAATCAGAGTTTCCTTTATGACTGTTTGAAAAAAAAAAGAAAAAGATGGCTTTGAAGAAAGACTATTTTAAATACACAGATTTATCCTACTTTAAAGAGACTACAAAATTTATGACACGCATGTTCACATTTAAAGTATTATTTAATACGTCTGCTCAAATAAATGGGCCTATTCAAACGCTTTGTGTGTTCTATCAGCCAAAGACACATAAAACATTTTCAAAGCATGCAGTAACGTTCTTCCCTTAAATGAACTGTAATCAAAAGGAGAAAGCAGACTCGATGATTTTTTTGGGACAATATAAAACCAGCATTGTTAACTTTCATTGCATGTGAAGATTTAACACTGATTGCTAATCCAGTGGCTGTGAACACTAGTGAGCTAATGTCATCTCAGTTATCAAACCGCATATAATCCCAGTCTTGACTTTCACATACATTTTCTGAATATGTCTTGAGTTTGGTGATGGATCTCAACTCTTGGCTGACATACTGGTGTAAGGATCTTCCTGATAGTTTCTGGAAGCTGCCATGTGCAACATCTGTAACACTGGTCACATCTCTTCAGGAGTAAGAACAGCTGAGAAAAATATAACAAAAAATATAAAAGGAATGTTTTCAAAATCTAGACTTAGTTTTATCATACGGGGTTTAGCCACTGTTTTACTGACCTATATCAACAGAGGATTACAGAGATTAGTGAAAGGAATACTTAATAACTGAACTGTGGATTCCAAAGAGGATTATCTGGTAAGATATTTCATGTATCCTGATGCTTTGTTGAACATATTAGGGACCTGATTATTGGCCTGAGTAACTCAACAATAAAAGAAACATCATTCCCCAGAATGAAGTACAGCTGGGATGCATTAAAATTTAACATGTCCTAGAAGTACACTTTGCCTAGGATCCTAACCACACCATTTTTTTGCACCAGGGCAACTCTTTGGTATGTGGTGGGTAGTAGAGTTGTAAGAGTGCTGTGTGCTAAAATGGGTGTTAAGGCTTCCACAAAACTTTGAAAAGTGGATGCACTTTAAGTAGATGACCTGCAAAATCGAAAAATTGTGTCCCGGGAGTTCTTCAGCTCAAGCAAGAGACTCTGTAGACATGTCACTTCACTGCCTACTGTCCAGTATGAAGTGTACCCCGAATATAACTAACAGCTGTCGTTCTACTTTTAAATGTGATTGTAAACAGGTAACATAAGACCCTGATATTTATTCATTAATCCTATTGTGGCCCATATTAAATCTCTGCTTATCAGTTTAAATACTTACCATAATTTAGAACTCTTTAAGAAGATCTAAGTCATTTTGGCACTGAATTGCATAACCCAACTTCTTTGTTAACACAGCAGAAACAATGCTTTGGATTTTGATCATATTGCTCAACTGGCAATATATTGTTTGTTTCAAAATGGCAATTAGCAATAACTCTTCTTTTAAAATCATCGCCGCATTGGCTGTGCATAGGAAGTATGGGTACGTTTGCCACCAGGGTTGTAAAATCTTAGGTGTCTGCCTTTAGGCTCACATATTATGCATTATGCTGAACTTCAAACTATAGGAATATTTGAACAGTTTAAACTACAGGAAATTTTCAGATTATGGTGAAATTTTTAGTCCTTGCAGTATCCCAGTCAGGTGGATAATAATTTATCCAATCCATATCTTACGGCTGCCACAACAGTGAAACAGTTGTATGGAGGGAAAATAACTTACTCAAGCCTCAGACTGAGTCAGTTAGAAGTGGAATTAAAAGCAGAGGTTCCTGATGCCCTGGTTGCCTGATCCTCCCTGCAAATACACCAATGCACCTCTCAGTGTGGCCCACAGTATGCCATGCCCTTAAAGCAGTGCAAAGCATTTTTTTTTTCTAATTAATACTAAGACGATTCATTGCTTAGCAGCAGCACTAATATTTACACACTTATGGACCTCATGATTAAGTAGCAAGCTTTGACTTCAATTAAACCTGACAGTTTCTGATAGCAAAAAGTCATTACAGAACTTCAAAAGCACTTGAACTGCAGCAAGATCTTTACAATTATCTATATAATATCTTTGAGCCTCTGTTGGCTCCTTGATCTTCTGCGGCAAGCCTAACTTCTCTGTCAACTTTGGTCTATGAGAAGTTGAACCTTAATGCATGCTATTTAAAAAAAATATATGAAAATACTGCAATATACAATGGATTTCACCCGGTCTGACATTCTTTTTGGGATAAGTGCTTAATAAAAATTGCCCATGTGAATCATGTACTGTTCATGTATTGTTCATGAATCAAACCAAGAGCCATTTAAAAATGACTAGCATTAGGGAAACGTAATAGCTTTTTAACAGATTATTTAAATGACTGTAGCTCTGATTTCCAGTCATTTTATCCAAACAGCTATGGCAGAACTATCCCTGAAAAGGGAGTAACTTTCTGATTAAACTCTTTTGTTGTTGGATTTAAGAAATATTTTAGAAGAGAGAATTTCTCAATTATGTATTCATCTTTCAGAGCCTGGGCATGGAGGGTGTAACAATTTGATCAAACCCAGCTGAAAAGCACTAATGGTTTGGAGGATTCATTCTGTTCTTACAATCACAGCGAAGAAAGCCTTTAAGTACATTCAGAGCAGAACAGACAGTTTGTTCAGACTGACCAGCGCATAAATCACTTCCTCGGTAGTTTCTAGTCTCCACAGCTTGGCTTGCCTCGTACTTTTGTAGCATGATGCGACAGCAATCGAGCAGTGCATTTGTGCATTTTTGCAGCCAGATTATCAACCCATCTGATTCCCTGATTTTTGCTTTGTTGGCTGTATGCATCCTGATGTAACTGAAACCAGCAGATACCCTCATCTGCTCACGTCTGTTGGCTCCTTGGCTCGATGTTGCTAGTGGCTGAACTCTCTGTCCCTTCCTTCTTTTCCAAGGAGAGTTTTCAACTGTGACAGTTGTGCTCATGTTAAATCATTACAGCAACTAGTTTGCAGCACCCAAAGACGGAGCCCCTTCCCATTAAACTGGGAGAGTTCCCTACTCTGGCTCCTCCAGATCGCTGCCTTTCACTTACTGTTGTTTTGAAGCATAGCCCAGATTTTCTCAAAACCCATGGTCTTTTGGACAACTCGTTCTCTGTTCTGCTGGCTATTTTCAATAAAACGTGTGCATCTTCATGTTAATGACGAAAACTACTTAGTGGAAAAATGATGCTAAGGCACCTAATAAATGTCTAATTATTTGTAGTGCGGTTTAGTAGCTGCAAACAAGGACAGTCGGTCAGCTGCCCTGTCATGTCGAGCAAGGGACTGGTGGGCCATCAGCAGTTCAATAACCATAGATGAGTTGCTGATGCTCTTGCTCCCGCTCCTGCAGTCACTGCAGGCATATTCCTCCAGGTCATGTCGCCTCACACTACAGCAGTGTTAACTACTCCTTTATTAAACAATTTTCCGAGCATAACTAAAGCATTTGGGTTGTTAACATACATAATAAGTTATATTTAAGAAGGTTTCAAATCAGCACATTGTATTTTGCAGCGAAGTCATAAAAATATGCTAACATGATAACATCTAATGAGGGAAATGTTGCATGCAGATGTCTGTTTGCCTATTATCCCATAAAATGACTGTGTATTTTTATTTATATGAGTAACGTTAGACACAAACATGTTACCAAAAAAGCATTCATTTAGGAAATGTATAAACACAATATGAGTCTAATATAAGAAACTGTTTTAAAACACGTTTTTTAGTGTTTATAAAATGAAGAGAAATTAAAAAAAAATTGTTCCAAAGTACATTTTTTTTCTCCCTCATGATGAGAAAGAAATATAGGTTCTCAGCTGGCATATTATTTGTGATGTGGCAGCGAAGTGAAATTTGTGCCTCGCGTCATGTATCCTTTACATGATGCAAAGGAGTATAATTTTATTTTTGTTTTATTTGAAGGCTCTGTCTGGGCACATTGGCCACCAATTTCATTTTTATTGCAGTGCATGGATAGCAAAGTCACATATCCTTACGTTAAAGCAAAGGCATACGAAAGGAAAGGGAAAGTATAATTTTTGTTGTTGCTGTTGTCATTTGAAATTTCCATAGTGTCTGTGCACATTGGGTACCATTTCATTTTTATTGCACTGCACTGATAGCAATGTCACATATCATTAAGTTAACACCAAGTTAGAAAAAAAAAAGAAAAGCAGATTTCCCCCCCGCCCTGCTATTATCATTGGTTGAAATTTTTTGTACTGTGTGAATATAATTTCTGTGGGGTGGTGGAAGTACTGAAAAATCTAACATCTAATGTAAAAAAGGTATACTGCTTTGTGTTTTTGTATTGCTCCATGTGACAGTGGATAAAAAATGTAGTGCTAGTTACATTTCTTATTGGTGGGATAAAGGTTTGTTCAATATCTAGAAACAGTTAATGTGGAAACAACCATCTTTCAGGAAAATGGGAATAAAACTGGAGTTTAATTTCCCCAAATCAGTTTATTTTATTAAAGTGCTTATCTCATGCGTCCTAAAATACCTTCTGTGTCCACCTCATTTTCTTTTAACCCCTGAGTAGAGAACATGACCCTCACTTTGGGATGTGGAAGGCTAATCCATAGTTTTGGTGGACCCACTTTTCATTGCTGACATTTGTGAATAACTGCCACCAGGATGGACATGGTGTTCCTCTACATGGGGAGCACCAGGCAGCTGTGTGGCTGCTCTGTTTTACGTGACAGCTCATTGTACAGGTCAGCACTAATAGCAGGCAGGAGTACACCCCTTGAGCTCCTTTGGGAAATTTGTGCCTTAGTATAGTGAGTCTATTGCCAACTATTGTCTCGGTTTTGGAGATCAAAAGAGGTCAACTTGTTTTATTTTATTTAATCTATTATTAACCATTCCCATATCATGCCCAACACTGCCTCTTTATCCTTGACCTTTGGAGCAACTCTGTTGTGGTCCTGTAAGTCAATGTCTGTTTTTAAGGAGCCACCGTTGGGCAGACAGATACAGGGCTGCCAACAAGAGATGGCAAGTTCCAATATGGTCCTTCTTGGTCTGCAGTTGTGATAGGTCTACTAGTTTGAGATAGACCCCATGCATTGCAGCTTGGACCCTGCTCTCCAGGCAGAATACCCCAAGCTGGGCAACAAAGTGGGTGAAAGGGTTGGAAGACATATCTTATCGGGAGTGGCTGAGGACACTGGCTTTATCTAGTTTGGAGAAAAGGAGGCTGAGGGGCGACTCCATCACTTTCTACAGCTTCCTGAGGAGGGGAAGGGGAGAAGGAGTTGCTGAGCTCTTCTCCCTGGGATCCAGTGACAGAACATGTGGGAATGGTTCAAAGCTGCACCAGGGGAGGTTTAGACTTGACATTAGAAAGCATTTCTTTACCGAGAGGGTGGTCAAACACTAGAACTAGAGAGGTGGTCGATGCCCCATGCCTGTCAGTGTTTAAGAGGTGTTTGGACAATGCCCTTAATAATATGCTTTAACTTTTGGTTAGCCCTGAAGTGGTTAGGCAGTAGGACTAGAAGATTGTTGTAGGTCCCTTCCAACTGAAATATTCTTTTTTCTTATTTTCTCTTTTTCTTTTTCTCTTCCCTTCGCTTTATCCCTTCCCTTCGCTTTATCCCTTCCCTTCGCTTTATCCCTTCCCTTCCCTTCCCTTCCCTTCCCTTCCCTTCCCTTCCCTTCCCTTCCCTTCCCTTCCCTTCCCTTCCCTTCCCTTCCCTTCCCTTCCCTTCCCTTCCCTTCCCTTCCCTTCCCTTCCCTTCCCTTCCCTTCCCTTCCCTTCCCTTCCCTTCCCTTCCCTTCCCTTCCCTTCCCTTCCCTTCCCTTCCCTTCCCTTCCCTTCCCTTCCCTTCCCTTCCCTTCCCTTCCCTTCCCTTCCCTTCCCTTCCCTTCCCTTCCCTTCCCTTCCCTTCCCTTCCCTTCCCTTCCCTTCCCTTCCCTTCCCTTCCCTTCCCTTCCCCTTCCTTTCTTCTCTTCCTCTCTGCTTCCCTTCGCTTCGCTTCTGGCTGCTGTAATTCATACTTGAATTAATGGCTCAAGATAAGGAGGCAGCATCTAAGGGGCACCTCAAACACTTTGCATTGCTCTTGCAGTGTTTCTACCTGGTGCTCACAGTGGAGGTTGGGCCATGGCAGATAGTCTCAGATAGCATATTCAGCATCTGTAACATCCTTTTCTTTTCTGTCACACAACATTTTGAACGTGAATCTTTTTGGAGTATGTGGTTTGGCCCCCTGCATGGACAGACACAAAGCTGTGACAATTCCAAGCTTGTCCATGGGCCTTTGGAGACCCTGTTACTTGAGGTTGTGATAGAACAGCTTCCAAGCTCTTCCACTCTTTACAAGGACTAGGACAAGAAAGGATCTAGACTGAGATTTGTGGTCTACATGAACCAAACTGAATCTGGAAGGACAGGAGAACCTCAGCCAACACGTGCTTAATGAAAGCTGTATGATGTTAAACAATCACAGATGTATGTAATAGATTTTGCGATGTCACAATAGGCTGCATCCCAATAAGCCACCTGAACACACAAATATGTGACAGCTAGTGTGGTTTATATTTTTAATGCATTTCCTTGTGTGAGGCTTGGAAAGGTCTCCTCCTCACCCATTGCCACAGGCTACTTGTGTGCAACAGCAGCAGCACTCCATCTTCAAAACATCACCTATCATTAAAGAGAAAATCATAGAATCAAGTCAAGGAATCCCACGAGTCCATCCATTTACACTGAATTTGAGGTGTCAGCACCTGTGCTGCTGCTGCTGTTCCTTGGACACCGTCCATGAAACAAATACCCTTCTGTAAGTAATGCAAGGGCAGTGGGGATGGCTTGCTTTGGAATTGTCAGTTGTAGCATTGGGCACAACTTTTGATGGTGCCGGTGTCCTTTTCCCCCTGTACCTTGAGTGAGACAAAACAAGTGTGAAATATTTTGTAGCAGGTGTTAGAGAAAGCGGGATAACACAGCAGTTTTGGAAGAAGTGCTGGAATGGGAATATGCTGCTGAGCTCTCCACCTGGAAAGGAAACCCAGAACCACGCTTTCTCACGAGCTGCAGGAAGAACAAGGGAGTGTGTGTTCAGGTGTTTGTAGCTTGTTTCTAAATGTCTCCATGTGTTTTTATTTGTGTTGTATACTTTCCTCTTGGCTGTACTGGAGCTTTTTTGTTTTATACTGGCACATCCCAGAACATTTTTAAGTTATAAAAAACTTACTTATCTCAGGGCTCCACAAATGAACTATGACTTTTTCCCCTCCATGGGTTTTTATTAAGCTTGGTGGGACTAATTCCTATTGCTCTACACCTTGTGTAGACCTTTATGCTGATGCCAAATGAGTCTAAAATGCTGGCTAAAACTACACGACATGCCTCTGATTGATTGAACTTGAGGTCTGGGATCACAGACCAGAAATTTATGTCTCAGTCTTACATCTTCAGTGTAGGTTGAGCCTCTCCAGATGGCAGGTGGTATTCCAGGTGTTAAGCTACTTTCTGTCCCACTTCTATCTCCGTAGCAAAATGCTGACAAGCCTTTCATACAGTCCTTTAAATTAGGAGAGATCATACACAGACACACACACATATATATATGTATATATACAATTTCTTACTTTTTAAGTCAAAGAGATTATGTATGTATATGATCTTTTCTACATATATACATATATATGAAGTATTTAAGAATGACAGGCTTTTAGGAAAAAAAAAGTTAGTCCAAAGTACTGTTATAGAACATGAACTTTATTTTTGTGAAAACTGTGCTATCTAAAAACAGTTTAGTTTGCTGCCTGTGCCAGCTGTGAGCCACGGGAACGAGGGGCAGGGGAAACACTGTGTGCGAGCAATATAATGCTCTACCTCAGGTAGCCAGGGGAGGGCTGTTTGCAAACAGTTTAAGTATTTGTCCAGAAGGAATGGCAATACACCATCTCCCAGCAATGGCAATTTACTTGCTTTAGTTGGACATGAGTCCTGGCAATTTTTGACAGCCAGAGGATACCATGCAGAGTACAAGGGATCGGATCTTGAGGACCTGCCAACGCTCCCAGAGGGCCAGATCTCAAACATCAGTTTCACATTTTAAGGGTTCAAGAAACATCTGGGTGGGGCTGCAAGCAGTTTGGGGTTGGAGCGTGGGATAAGCTGCCCATGTTGCCATAGCCATTACTCATTATAACCATGTTGACATAGAAATTACCAAAGTTCAGCTTTGGTGATTTCAAAACCACATTGCAGTGGCTGTGTAATGGGAGGAACAATAGAGAACTGAACTCAGTATACAATGCATTTTAATAAAATTCTTCATATGGTTTGATTTCTAAAGGATCTCTCATCAGCCTGTTCCCTGCATTTTTGTGACAGTCACCACAAACATTGACATGAGACTGACTTAGAATGGAAAATATTAGCAGGAAAAATGGGTTTTCTCAATATGTTGAATGCACTGCCAAAATCCCTTTGCAATCCACCTGCAGTCTGAAGACTTACTTGTTATTGTAACTGGAATTAAATAACCAAGTATGGACTTTATCTACACCTCATATACTAAAAGAAAAAAAACCCCAAAGGACAGGAAAACAATCTTTTAATTGTAATCAAACTCATATTCATAATATAAATTACTAATGACCCTGTGATAACATTCATTCATGTAAAGCTCTGGGATAACTAATAGATGGTGATAGACAGTGGTCCTCAAGTAAATTTAGGGTTTCTGTTAGGAAACTTATCCTTGGGGCCTTCTGATAATCAACTCTTTTGACCTGGTATCAAACCACATGTCTCATCTCAGACACTCTTCAATGTGGAAGACCTCTGCTCTTGTGCACTTCTTGAATAATAATTTTTCACATAAACTTCAGAGTAAAAAAAATCCTACTTCTCCAACTCTGATCACTTATGCATCTGGTAGCTGAGATACAAACAGCCTGGTGTTACAACCTTTGGAAAATTTAAAAAAAAATAGGTAGCTCACTTATAGTAACCAAGAATTTGTTTTGCCCCATTCTTTACAAACAGGACAAATTGGGTACTGATAGCTTTTAAATATCAGCCTGCTCTGGCAAAACTAATTTAGTATGAAGCACAACGTTGAATAGTAGTGTTCTTGATAGTAACACCAGGAAAAGACAATTTTTCTGGGCCCTATGTTTACCACAGTCAAATCATTATTCATCCCTCACTCAGGCAAGACTACATTGAACAGGAATTTTCCCTGAATTGGAGAAATAGGGATTTGGCCATACATAGAAAGTTAATTTCCCCCCTTCATGAACTCAAGCTCTGATTAAAAAAGTAATTACAATTTTTCAGCAAATTAACTCTAAGTTTATTAAAACCATTCAGTCTGATAATCTATATTGTCAAGTTATGTTTAATACTTATTATGAGATTAAACCACTAAAATATGTCTAGTTTGAAGAAATATCTTCAAATTTCAGTCATACAAGAACTATATTAAAGCAAACATTCAGATTAATTCATGATGGGATCGTTTAGTGTCTAACAGCAAAGAAGAAACCTTGGACTAAATCTGTTAACACTGGGTGAAATCTTGAGGTCATCACCTACTCTTTGCAATCACTCCCCCAAATGTTTATACATGTAAGTACTGACTAAAAATGAATGAATAACTTCAGGATTTAATCTGATGTTATTAAAATTTTTGCCGATTGTTTACTGTGTCTGAACAGCTTACTCTAAGCCGTTGCATCTTCTGTAATTACAGTGCAATAGATGAGGTTACAAGCCAGTTAAAAGCATGTGTTTTGATAATAAAAGAAAAGGAATCATTCTAATTTCATTTCAAAAATTCTGTAAAAATAAATGTATCAAAATATTATAAAGCATCTGAATTTTTAGAGCCAAATGTTAAAATCCTGTTAAAATCCTAATTATATAATAGTTAGCAAGTAGTTTTGAAATTGGTCATTTTCCTCTGCATTTTAGTACATTTAATAACCAAAAATTGCAGTAGCAAACCAAGAAGCTGCTAACATGTCTTACAGAAGACTTGCTAATATTTAGTGAAAAAAATACAGAGAAAATATGCCAGTACCTCTTTGCAAGCAACTTTTAACGTGAAAACAGTATTAGCACTTTTGACCTGTCACAAAGGGTAGCAGAACATGATTTGATGCAAATATAAAGTTATTGGAATAGGCCAAAAATTCAACAGAAAAGGCTGTGTGTGTATCTTGATAAAGATTATCTTTCCAGACATCTAATACAACAAGCACAATTATTGGTAACATTCATATTTCCTTTCATTGATGAATATCAGCCTTATTAAAATAGCATTTGGTAGTTTGCTGAGAGTCTATCATTTTCCTGGCATACCAAAGGAGTGGAAAGAAAATTATTTGGGAAGAAAACTATTACTTCTCTGCCCTAGATTGGTGATTATATTCATCATAGGAACTGATGTCGTGTTGTGCTGTCAAGTGACTTTGTGTATTACTCAACAGCTCTTCTACCTGGCTCAAGAATGTGCTCCAGAGATTGGCCCAGAAGGAGAAAAATGTTTGCTGAACCGAATACTTCTCTCTTTTTCTCAAAACATGAGCATCAGAGAATTTATCGTAGGACACCGCACCCAGTCATGGAGAACTTCTTGCAGCAGACCAAGAGGAAAAGGAAAGACCTGCAGATTTCCAGGTGGCTGTCTCCTGTAAGTGAAAACATTGCTCACACATGGTGCTGCAACTTGTGGTCTGCTGGTAGAAATTACTTTCCATTAATAATTGATGCTGCAACATCTCCTAGTCTGTTTTAGTGCCAGATAACCTCACTTAGTTTAAAGAACCACTGCCAGGAGCTTAAGAGCCTTTGGTTTTGATGAGCTCCAAACAGGCTAAGACTGGTCTCTATTGTTTTAGAAACATGTGAAAAACAACTATTGCAGTGATCACAAGGGAATAGTGATCCTTCTCCATAAATTCAATTTGTTCATAACCTTTTGACACAGACCATAAATAACCTTCATATATTTCACACACATGGACACATGTAATAAATTACATGAACCAACATATATAAATATTTACTTTACAAAAATACAAATGAAATATAAAGTGCCATATGAACAACTCATCTACTAGCAAATGGTTAATTCCCTGTTCCAATCAATAACTGGATTGCATGCCTACCTGCTCCATTTGCTATGCAGGTACAAAGTAGTAGCAAAGAAAACATTAATCAATTGGCAGTGGGGCTGTTTCAGCAAAGTTACACCAGAGACAAAGGAAAGGGGAGGCTGAGATGGGGCTCCTGGAAAGGCTTGTATGATTTTCTGGAGCAGGTTATGAAGTCTGGAAAAGGAAAAAAAAAATAGAAAAAAGAAGCCATTTTTATTTCTGAATTTTTTTCCGTGAGTTTACTTAAAATGTTTTGTTTGCACACACGATTAGTATGATAGTAATAGCAAAAAACCTAAAATAAAGTGCTAGAATTCCAATGATGTGCTAAATTAGAAAATGTTTATGGGAGAGAATAATTGTTTTGCCTCAGCTTTATACCTAAAAACCAAGTATCCCACAGGAATTAAAAATAGAATACCAGCTTGGCTTTCTAAGTTTTTTCCAGATTACTTTTTGTGCTTTAAAACCTGGAAAAGATATCCTGCTTGATGAATCAGATGCTTTATTTTTTAAATAATATCATTAAAAATGTTGATGATATTTAGGGTAGAAAAATAGCTGAAAGTGGTATATGTAAGAAAGCACTGAAATTTATTACCTGTTTCAATGTTAGCACAACTTCTTGCTGAAGATTCAGGGAAAGAAAAAAAGATTAAATTAGTAGACTATTTCATTTTGATTTTTGTTCAACATGAAAAAAAAATTAAATTTGTACCTTCCAAATATAATGATACTGATTTGTATTTTCAAAGGAAAAAAAAAAGAATTGTTAAACAGAGAACTATTCCCACTGCTGGAAATGTCCATAGTACTTTTTTTCATGTTTGTTGACCATGTAGCTTCTTCTGTGAAAAATTGTCAGTTTGTCCTATTGCCGTGAGATAACACAGGGCCAGACAATGGCTAGATTAAACAGTCATACAAAAAAAAAAAAAAAAAAGAAGGCCATAGAAACTCTCTGCTTCACCTCTAGGTGACCAGGATCATGATCCTAGAAAGTGCAAGAGCAAAATGGGCAGAGAGCAGGCAGCCTCATCCTTTCGAGATATGAGGTAAGAAAACCTGATGGATAAAAGGATGTTGCAAACTCAAACACATCCTTCTGAAACAATGACTAAACGCATCCATCCATTTTAATTAAAAGAGACCAAACTTCCTGGTGACACACACAGCACCAGTGCAGACACTGCTGCAGTTTGGTGTTACCCGCAGTAAGCCAACTGCCACCGCTGGGTGGTGGAAACCTGAGGAGGGATCTGATCTGCAAGCAGTGTTATGAGTCACTGTGGACCAGCTGAAGTTGAGAAGGAGAAGTCTTTAGGACTATTATTCAAAAGGATGGACTTCTGCTAATGCCTGTTTAATTGAGAAGTACACTATTCAGTAGTGATTAACCCTTTCAGAGGCCAAACTAGTTAACATTATGTCATGACAAGTAGAGGAAATTATAGTAGCACAAGGTATTCCCTTAACTGAATAATAAAATATAAAATCATAGAATCATAGAATGGCTTGGGTTGGAAGAGACCTTTAAAGTTCATCTAGTCCAACCTTCCTGCAATGAGTAGGGACATCTTCAAGTAAATCATGTTGCCCAAAGCCCCGTCCAGCCTGACCTTGAATGTTTCCAGGGATGGGGCATCTACCACCTTCTCTGGGCAACCTGTGCCAGTGTCTCACCACCCTCATCATAAAAAATTTCTTCCTTATATCTAGTCTGAATCTACTGTCCTTTAGTTTAAAACCATTATCCCTTGTCCTATCACAACAGGCCCTCCTAAAAAGTCTGTCCCCATCTTTCTTAAAAGCTCCCTTTAAGTATTGAAAGGCAATAAGATCTCCCTGGAGCCTTCTGCTCTGCAGGCTGAACAGCCCCATCTCTCAGCCTTTACTCATAGCAGAGGTGTTCCAGCCCTCTGATCATTTTTGTGACCCTCCTCTGGAACCTCTCCAACAGGTCCATGTCTTTCCTGTGCTGAGGACTCCAGAGCTGGATGCAGTACTCCATGTGGGGTCTCACTGGAGCAGAGTAGAGAGGCAGAATCACTTCTCTTGATCTGCTAGTCACGCTGCTTGTGAAGCAGCCCAGGATACGGCTGGCTTTCTGGGCTGTGAGCGCACATTGCTGACTCATGTCCAGCTTTTCATCTATCAGTACCCCAAACCCTTCTCTGCAGGTCTGCTCTCAATCCCTTCATCCCCCAGCCTGTATTGATACTGGGTATTGCTCCAACCCATGTGCAGGACCTTGCACTTGGCCTTGTTTAACCTCATGAGGTTCACATGGGCCCACTTCTCCAGCTTGTCCAGGTCCCACTGGATGGCATCCTGTCCCTCAGGTGTGTCAACTGCACCCACTCAGCTTGGTGTCATCAAAATATAAAGTATATGAGTGCAAATAGTGAAATAGGAGATAAATCTGCAATCAATACACTTGAAACTATTACATGGCTCTACCACAGATTTAACTGTGATTACTTAATCTCATTTGGGTCTACCTTTCCATGGAACTGTCAGTTTATAACCAAATAAGGGCCATTCATGTGGAGAAAGCTGGCTATAACTCCTATGCCTTCATATTTCCCTCAAAGCAGTTGGAAACAATCCTGCTTCATCTTTATTTGTTTTAATTTGAGTTTAGGAAAGTATAAAGTTAAGGTAGGACCTCAAGACCTCAAAGAAATTTTGGAGTTGAAACTCTGCCAGGTAACATAAATAGATCAGAGCATACACTGACAGGCCAGGAGCAGTTAAGAATAAAAGATCAAAGAAGCTATGAGAAATAAAAATAGGCAGAGATCTCTACAACAGATATCATATTATTAAATTAATTACCAGTGCAAGTGGTACATGTGTAGACAGTACCATGTGCTAAAGACAGGGGACAGCCAGGCTGAATGTTGAATTTCCATGTTCCTTTGTTTCTTCCTTTCTCCACTTCATTAATCCCCATGCCAAAGGAGGGCTGTTTCTGACCACACATATCACTGGAGTTTTATCTAGTTAATGGGGATTCTGCAAATTAATCTGGGATGTTTCAACATAATTCAGTGGATTATGCTTTCAAATAAAATTTCTAGACATATCTCTCTATTTTCTTTTTCATATTTTCCCCCCATTATCTCAGTTGACTCTCTTACGGTGGTTGTGATTAAAGATTTAAAATTAACACCAGTTACCACACCACAGTGTCTGAAATACTGAGCTCATTTTCTCCAATGAGATAGATACATCAGGACAAATATTTTAATGACAAAGTCAGTAATTGTTTTTCTCCATGATTACTGTTAAAAGCCCTCAGATATTTACAGATTTTTATTGCATCTCCTATTGTCAACACTTACCAATACTCAGAACTTAACCTTTTTCTAGTGAATCAACTCCTCCACTCTTTTAATGTATTTTTGTTCCTAAATTCTATTCCAAGGTCACTTTTCACAGGAAATAAAAATGTGGCCTTAACAGGTTGATGTATCGCATGAAAATGATGGAACAATTTGAGGGATTCAGTAATAGCAAATTACCAGGACTGAATGATCTCCCTCCAGAATTCTGAAGCTGGAAAATTATTAAGTACCGTACGCATAGATGGGAATATACATTGTCTTTTTAAGATAGTAATAATAATATATAACACCCCCTGTCCCCCTTCTCAGTGATTGAAAGGCACTAATACTGTTAACTTCAGGATTTTGAATTTCTTTTAAAAAATGGTGTGAAAATCCAGACTCATTTTGGTGCTGGGAAAACTGTTGAGTTCTTCTAAAGAAGATGATAATGCAGGACTTGGAGGAGAATAACCTGAAAGGACTAAAACAACGCTTCTTCTGCAAAAAGGAGCTAAATTAGGGCAAAACAGGTAAAAGTGCACAAGGAATAAAAACCCCCTGGACTTTCCAAAATCTTATGATAAAGATAATCTAAAGAGAGTGTTTAAGGAAATAAATTGCTGTGTAAGA
This sequence comes from Theristicus caerulescens, assembly GCA_020745775.1. Classification (NCBI taxonomy): domain Eukaryota; kingdom Metazoa; phylum Chordata; class Aves; order Pelecaniformes; family Threskiornithidae; genus Theristicus; species Theristicus caerulescens. The sequence goes on along the minus strand of CM036583.1, from coordinate 84,216,096 downwards.
AGGAATGGACTCCTACCTTGTGTTAAACCAGGTATTATTTTATTATTTGTAGTGCACTGATCGTCTGCCCCAGCATGAAGGTGAATTAAAATTGTACTAGCAAATGATTAGGATGGATAATCACCTCTGCTGTGTCACTCTGGATGTGTCCATACAGCTGACTGGTAAGGAGAAGGTAAGAGCTAGCTATTGTCAATAAGTTGCTTTGAGGGGCTGTAAAAATAATTTGGCCAGTGGAAAGTTACTGGGGCAACCGAGATGGCTATTGAGCTCTGACTGTCTCAGCCAGCTCCATGCAGGGTCCCACACTACACAGCAACAGGTGTGTCTGTCCATGCCCAAGCTGGGGCTGTGTCTGCTCCCGAAGCCAGGCTTGACTTTCCTGATTTGTCCTGTGGGAGCAGACTACAGAGCCTACAAGGATGTCAATAGTGCCAATGGAGACCCATGCAAGATGTGCTTGTGAGGAGCAGTGAGCTAGCTTGTGTTCAGGCAATCCCATATTTAAACAAATAGCAATAGCTCAACCAGCAATTAAAGAAGGTTTTTTGGTGCTCTAAACCTATAAATAATACAGACATCAGTGTCATATTGTCATACTAACTACATCTTGTTGGATATAGGAGCACATCCAGGTTCATTCACCTCGCTTTGGGAAGGACACCTTTGTCACTCAGATGACACACCTTGGATATAGGTTTTATTTAGCATGTCAGATTGCAAAGCAAGCAGTTAGTCCTCAGTCTGAGATTGACTCACCTTGGATTCACCCAAAGTCTGTAAAAGAGAAGACTAGATGAGTGGAGGTAGGTGAATGACAAAGGGCATCTCCTCTACTCTACGCAAACCCACAGTCCAAAAATAGAAGGGCACATGGATGGACAGAAATAAAGATTAATTTCTCTAACTGGCTTGAAATCAAACTGGAATCCAGCACCATTCAGTCAAATATTTTGACTGGATTTTTTAAAAGGGTTGGATTAGTTCATTGCTATTATTCATTGTAGCTACTCATATAAACAGATAAATATGTGACTGTTTAAGCCGAATGCTCTTTTCCAGCTTCAAAATTATACAACTGAGAGCAAAGTTTGGCTATCTAAAAGTAATCAAACCTAATGCTTTATGCTGTACAGTAACCTTTTTGCCTGAAGAGGTCAGGAAGGAAATATTTTCCCATGCTAATGGGTAGCCTCAGTTTTATTTTTCAGCCGTTGACATGTTCTTCCTCATTAATGCTGGAGACACAACATGGCATTGCCTAATTCTTTGTGGCAGAGGTGTTACTGCTCCAGTTAGGAGAAAATGTTTAACACCCCACAAAAGACGGAATAGTTGTTCCCTTTGCTTCTCAGGTTATGGCTCAATTTTTCCCCTGTGGTCCTCCGACTTTTGGACTACTTCCTTACACTTTCAGTCAATCAAATGTAGTTTTTAAGGTGTCCTGTAATTCTCTACACCTGGGCTTTACCTATTAAACCACAAGCAAACACAAGTGATGCAGGGCACTGGATAACACCGGCTGTCCCGTGCATGTAGGTACAAAACTTGTCGAGTACACCTCTGCCTAATGAGAAAGCACAGGTGTTCTGACAAGCAAGAACAACAAATTAAAAAAAAGCCTCTATCCTGTCAAATACTGTGTGCATATCAAGGATCTGGAATACAAAGCAGACTTAACAGCAATCACATTTTGAGTAGAATTCGCTTGAATGTAACACCTTCTCCCTCTAAGGTTTTGAGTGTGGTATCTTAAAGAAGATCACACAAATTACTCATTCTGGGAACAAAGGCTCTTTTTTGAAAGCTGTCAGCTTGCTGACAGTTATGATGAGCATTTACTTCAGGCTTGTAAAACATATTAATCAAACTTGTTCCTATAGCTTCAGTCCAAGGAGGGTTACTGTTTCTTTTTGAGAAATGTTTTAGAATTAGAAGAGCTCTGAATACGTATACACCTTGAATGCAAACCACCGTCTATGCCATTCATTTATTCGTAATGAATAAATACTAGTCTACACCAGGCTTAAGGAAGATTGAAGCAGTATAATGGAAATCTGTTTATTACGAGACTATTTGCCAAAGACCTATGCACCATTCATTGAACCTTGAAAAACATTTGAAAATATGGGTTGCATTTGCAAACTTCAATGTATGACATGGAGAGCTGGCAAGCTGCCTGGTTTCTACTTAAAGGATTGTCATTCTGGGAAAAATAAATTTCTCTAACTAGACAAAAGTCAATGTTTTCATGTTTTACTGCAATCAAACTGATATGGCTGACAATTTAATGTCTCAACACTTAAAATATCTGTGGATAATCAGTTACCTCAATCAATCATAACTACAAGATTTCTCTATTTTCAAAGCCTGTATACATATGACTGAGATATTTAACAGTTTAGAGAAACCTCCCCATCCTTAATCCTTCATGATTTCTCTTGAGTCGTACAGTTATTTTTTTTCCCAAATGCATGATTTCATAATTGCTGGGAAAAAAAAATCCAACCCTAGACTGTCATCAGATTTTGAAACCTTTGTGTTAATGTCCTGTTTTATTTAATTTTATGTATATTTTATAGTCTGTTTGCCTGTCAAAAAGATGTGGAAATGTGCTGGCATTCCAGCTGAAGACATCATTATGAGTGAGAAAATGCTCAAGGCTTTTTCAAAGTGGGTGCTGAAACATACGTTTCTCTTCTTTGACTCCAGGGGATGCTAACAGCTGCCCCAGCAGACAGGTATCACAAGGTCAAAGGCTAGCAGTGCTGTACACCTTCAAGATTTGACTGCCAGCAAAGTAGATGGGTAGTTTCTCAAAACTAATAATAAAAATAGCAACAATGATGAGAAGAAGAAGGAGCTGACAACAAAAAATGAAAAGGAACCTGCAAGAAGTGAATTCTGGGTAGCACAACACTTGGCAGAGCTGATTTTAATATCTGACAGGTTGAGTTCACTAATCTTTGCTATTCATATTGACGTGAAACTTCATACAGTTTTAGAGATTTGTATCTATTAAGACATGCAGCAGTGTTCCTACAACACGGGAACAAGTTTGCTAGTGCCTGCCGTTCTTCTTCCTCCGTGATAAAAATTGATATGAACTGTTTTAAACGCCTAACAGATAATTACTCTCAACACTCAATAAGGAAAGCTACATCTTTAGAGCCTCCTTTATCTTTAAAAAATAATAAAAAACACTGAGCCCAAAACCCACCAACAAGACAAAATAACATTCGTTCCCCTGTTTTCCCCCCTCTCTTTTGTTTCTCTGATTACTTGGAACCTTGTAATCAAACTAAGCTTAGTTTCGGGACCCTTGGGGCAGTCTCTCTTAGTTCCCTGTCAGGCTGCGTTGCAAAACAATCAATCTTGCTCTTGCGCTGGCTTGGTGGAAGTGCCACGACATGAGGACTGCAATGCTTTGCTCTTGCTGTGAAGCTTCGATGACAAAAGTTTTTATCAGAAGCTGACTGTATTTAGGGTTATGAATATGCAATGACTCTCATTAGTATTGAAGCACAGGAGCACGGGCTGACATCCCCCGCCACTTTTAGCTGCTGCAGAGTCGTCTAATGAATTGTCTTGCTCTTTCACTTGCACAGGCTTTGCTGTTAAGGCTCCCTGTTCCAAGGGGAGTTGCCCAGTTTGAGAATACTATTGACGGCAGAAATTAATTGCCAAGAACCGCTCTTGATTTTGTTAAACAGTTTTGAGACAGTGTTTAAATTGTCAAAACAGAAAACCATTAAACTCTACAGGAGACAAAACCATCGCGGGTGAGAGGACCTGTGTGTCCATATGCATAGCCATGCACAAGCATGCAGGTGTGGCACAGGTATGCATACGGTCTTGTAATCATACCTATACATACAAACATATGTGTGTGTATCAGTGACGGGTCTCAGAAATCTGACATCCTGCTGATTTATCTATTATTCTTCCAACGAGAACAGAATATAATGGAAAGTTCTCCAAATGAGCAGGACTCCAATACATTGCTATTTGATCAACCCTTTAACACTCTCTCTTTTCCCTTTGGGACCCTGCCAAACATTTTTCAGCTCACACATCTGCAATCTTTATGAATAAGTTACTGATAAGGATGTTTCCAACAAATGATTAAGATATCTGGCTTGATTTGTCGTATTTGAGGAGATGTGTAAGCTTTCAGAAACAAGTGGAAATGACCCTTTTTTTCCTAATTGGTTAAATTAAGTATTTTTTTCCCTATTCATCTGAAATTTCTTCTGACATAAAAGGAGCTTTTGTGGCTCTCTGCAGATTGTGAAGGATAGAGTGAATTGAAATGGGTAATATATTCCAAGAAGCGTAAGTAGCATTCTGAAAGGTGTGTGCGTACTGCAAATAATAAAGTGTATGAGGTTCTCCAAGAACGTCAGCCCCGCACAGCTCTTTATCCATTTAATCAGTAATGGAAATGGTCCCAGTGCAAGGAAGGAAGATCTGTTTAATTTTTACTGCAATTTTTGGCACCGTTGCTCTAGTGTGAGTTTGGCTTACCTCTTGACCAAACCCCAGGAGTGTCTGTTCTCATCAGCTGGAGAAAAAATAAACATAAAGAACATCTACATGTTGGGAGTATCAAATACAAGAGCAGTTTAAAATAAATGCAGTTCTGACAAAAGTGGCTCAAGTATCATACATCAAACACTTGTTACTTCTCTTGGCCTTAGTGATTGCATGTGACTAAGAAAGAGTGAGTGATAAAATCTGAAGAAAGATGAAACCAATCTGGGCCTTTTTAAAGATCATCAATCATTCTGCGCAGCCATGATATTATTAGTTCCAGTAAGCCTTGTTCTCCCATTTTATGGACATCATAAACCCCCCGTCCCTAGACCAATGCTACCATGGGAAATCATTTTTATGGGCAACATCTTAGTGTGGGCCAATCAGATCTAATCACATAACAAGCTACTGAATTATTCAACGTTCTCCCTAATTTTGCATTCTTCCTGCACTTTGCTGTCACTGCAGGGTTTTAAAAGTATGTGTTTTTACAATATTTATTAAGAAGATAACCATACGCAGGAATTTTGCTTTCTCTATGTCTTTCAATAATCATTTGTTCCCTTAGATCGTTGCAGCATATACACTACTACACAGAGAATATTTTTTCTAAAAGGAATAGCAATCCACAATATGGCACTCAGCTTTAAACTCTTTCAGCTTTTAAAATACCGAACGTAAGGACAATAGTGAAACAATTGTGTTCAAACATAAAATATTCAAATTTACTGAGCAAACTGTAACCAGCATGTCTCTTAGCTGTTGCTATGAATACAGGGCTCACATTGTATATGAAAATATTTCAGTTTTAATTGCAAATCTGTGCAGAGATGATTTGGGGTCTGTAATTAGCACATAAATTCCAGACTTTGTGACTGCTGTGAAAACACACATTATTTATGGAACGATTATCTAAATATAATTCAGTGTTTTTTTGCTTTCAACAACTACTGTAAAAGTCTGATTTAATAAAATGTGAAAAAATTTCCCATCTCTTGCACTTCTGTTTACATTATGAAGCATTCATTCCTCTGCACTGCCATTTCCCACTCGACCTGCAGTGGACTTTGCTTTCAGTGGCTCCATACTTCACTCACACCTCAGGGAGGTTTCTTCACAACCATAAAGTGCCAGGCACTTAATTTGTTTAAAATGAAAGCTTGGATTATGCAAATAGCTCTGAACTGCAGGAACAGAGTGAGTTTATGTGACCTCCATCCTCGTGCTTTTCATCCAGTCTAGAAGAGGGAATAGATAGGAGCCCTGTCTGAGCTGATTTTAAGCTACCATATGCAGATTTCCAGTTATCTGGACCAGGTTACTGGAAGGACAAAGTGGTCTCTTGTTCCCACCCACTTATTGTAAACTGCAGGCTCAGCCACATTTAGCTTCCATCAATGTAGGGTACAACCAGAACAAAATTTGTCTTCTTCCTTACCAGCAATCTCATGCATTTTCAAAGCTGGTTACTCACACAACCTCTTTTACAGCAATAATTTTTGAGACCCTCTTCCATTCTAGAGTTTAAAAGCATATTTTCAGGTTATATGGAATGGAGCATTTCCCTTGCCAGTTTCATGCTTGTCTCTAGGTCTAAGGGCTGGAGCTACTGGTGAAGGGGCTGGGCACCATGTATGCACAAATACTGCAATGGCAGGTTAAATAATAAAATAGAGCTTGCAGTAACAATAACAGCAAAAATCCATAATATGGACTTAATTTACATCAGAATGCAACACACTTGAAACTTTCCCCCTTCTTCCTTTTTCCCTATCCTGTTGAGTTGCTCTGTATATAGGTTTGCTGTCTTTGAAGGAAAATCCTTCCCCACTCTCCCTCTGCATCCCAAGCGTGAGACACCTACTGCCTTGCTGTCTCTGGCTGCTCTGGCAACTTTGTGCAATGCCAGCCTCAACAGCCACCACAATAATCACTGGCAGAGTTGCCTTGGCTCCCCCAGGGCTGCCTCCTCTTGCACCAAAAGCTGTGCTTGCAGGAGCATCTCCCAGCTCACACGGTGGGAAGAGAGCCGGGGGGCTGGACATTGTCTCAGTGCCAGAAATGTACAATTTTTTTGCATGAGGCTACTAGGATTTGCCCAGACCTGGGAGCGACACCTCCCTATACGTCTGCCCACTTGCTGGTGATGGAGCCAGGCAGCATTTGTGCACGGCATACCTCGCAGCCTGGCCCCTGGGTGTGAATTTTGATTTGAATGGCGATATCAATGTCATGGCACACATGCTCCAGGAAGGGAGTTACGAAGAGTAATTAAGAGATTCAGCATGAAGCCACTGAAAGCTGTAATTTAAAGTTCCAGTACTACTATTACCATTAAAATTTAAAGTGACAGAGGCCCAATTATGAATGGTTATTTTCTTATATAAAATTGCTTTTTTTATTCTCTGTGAAGTATGCATTTCTGCCTAGCCATTGCTGTCACCAGGACCTGTCTTTGTGGCTTCTGGTGTCAGTGAGATGGTGAGCTTCCCACCCCTGATGAGGAACGGATCAACAGGGCAGCGAGGCTGGAAGCCTTGAAGGGGATGGCAGACCAGACTGCTTTACAAGGAGATCTGCAAGGGGTTCAGCCTACTCTCCTGGCAAAATTAGGCACAACTTTAGTATCTGAAGGAGACCCCAACCCTGCCCTCATAAACTGGAAATGGAATTCAGGGAGAGTGGAGACACCAAGTATGTTTTTAGTAAAGAAAAAAAGGATAGGTGAGACTGGAGATCTTCTCTGACAGACAAGTGGGTTAGCAATTATTATCACTGCTTCCTTCATAATTTTAATGTAAACTGTTGCTAGTTGTTTTCATGACAAACCTTAGCATGCAGTACAGCTTATTAGGCTGTCTAATCAAATAATAAAAAAAATTCTCCTGGTTATTTATTTGGCTGGTGTTACACCTAAATTCACTTCAGATGAATAGGTTATACTGTCTTTAAAACATCAGTGGGACAGATGGCAGGAAAGCTACAGGACCCAAGTGCTTGCAGCGGTCTCACAATACTAGTATATTTTTCTTAATGACTGGCATAATGAGACAGCACGAGGACCTGAACTTTCATATCAGAAGGAAGGTACTGCTTTCTGGGAACACATAAAGTTTTAATACCAAATCTCTTTGAAAAGTGGCAGAGTTCTGCTTCATTTCACACAAGGACTCCCAAAAGTGAGAGTGACATTTGGCTCACAGGTAACAGAAATGTAGTCTAGGTATTTAGGGAAGTAGAGCTGTCCTAAGAATATCAGCGAGGCCATTCAATGTTCATAGGTACAAAATTCAGATCAATCATATTGATTTTTTTCCATGTTAGTATCAATATAAATGCATTTTAACTGCAGATACAGAACAATTAATCCAGTTTTCAAGTGAGATCAGTGACACACAAATAACCTGGGCAATCACTAATAAATATCCAGGTAGAAAGGGAAGCAGAGCACTTTTTGCAAACCTGAGAGAATCAATTATTTCTCCTTACAAGTGATATCAGCATATTAGGTTGTTTTCCTAGCCAGCTGTCAAGCAGCTGCACACGAGACCATGACATACCATTCTCACCTTCATCGATGCTGCTAAACAGAAGAGTATGAGATGTTTTTCATGCACTGGTTGTCATCAGCCTGAATGGTTTTCTTTTTTCATCCCCACATTTAACCTAAATGGAAGTGATCAGACAAAAATATCTGAGAAATCCCTCAGACCACACTAGAGAGCATTCACCAGGAGGGGTGCAATGTAGAAGGAGAAGGATGTTATTTTTGAAGGCACCTCTGGGGAGGCAGAAAATGATTGCAAGAGCAGAATACAGGAATACACCCACCAACTCACAGAATAAACTCTGTTTGATAGTCAGGAGCATCCATGTTACAAAAGAAAGCTACAGAACAGAGCAGGGAGACAATCAGGTGATGTGGTGGATCTTTCCCTGGCTGCTCCCCATAGCAGAAATTAAGGCCATCAGTGGAACAGGTTTTTAATTACTGACTGTAGGCCATTGTCAGTGCTTAGCTTTCTGCAATACTGGCAAACTCAGAAGTGGGGGTTCATCTGCTACTTTAAATATTTGAGATGGGACACTGTGTAGCAGCCAGAGGCCAGCATCCCTCTGTGCTAGGTTCTGTACAAACACAGGACCAAAACATCTGTTCTCTGTCCAAGAGCTTACAACACAGGGAGTTAACTGGAGACACTTTGCCATCCTGTTAAGGCCATGCAGCCAGAGATGCTGAACTTTAGAGGTAAAAATTTGCCCCTTATGTCACTAGAGTGGCATCAGTGCACTCATATCATCACGTATTTGGTTCTGAGTTTGATCTGGCCAAAGCTGGTCCCGCACTCTAAGTAAAGCACCATCATGTAGCATCACCAAAGCTGCTCCTCCAGGCACCATCCTTGCAGCTGGCTGAATACTGGGTCCAAGTGACCTCTGTGATTCAGCCAGCGCTTTCCTGCAAAGACCGGTAAAGACCGGTCCCAAAGAAGGCTAATTAGTCTTGGCCTAGCAAATGCTGGTGAATCATTCAAGGAGGGACACATGCTCTGTGCAGATGGACAAAGCTGTGATTTGCTGCCAAATTGAAAAAAAAAATACATTTTATGTTATGCACTGTAGACACTCCTTACCTGTTTTAATTTTTAATAGAAATGTTCCTTTTTAAGTACCAGGAGCAATACAAGTTTAATGTGAGCTCAGAGGACCGTGCAACACAAGCATAAGTGACTCACTGCCATCACTTGGTAGATATTTTTTCCTTTCCCTTTCCAAAGTCTCAATGTTTCCTAAGTTCTTAATGGAAACAGAACATGCTAGAGAGCCAGCATTTGACACAGAGCTTACAACTGAGTAGTCAATATTGAAATTGGATTTGAATTACTGTGTAGGTAATTGCCGATAAGAAAACTGGAGTAAAAGGGCCGTGGAAAGACATAAAGCACCTGCAGGACATAAGCAAAGGAAAACAGAAATAAAAATGTTTACAGAGGTCAAAGGTTTAATTTTTTAATTGTTATTGTATCAGGAAACGGAGGCCACTTTTATGTGTGTGGCTATCCTCTGTAAAATCTGAGTTTGTCTTACATGCAAGTTTGGTATCTTTCCACTAACCAGTGTCACAACTGAAAAGCCAAACAGATGAACAATATTTACACTGAACCTTTGAACTGTTGGCCTGATACTATCACTCTTTTTAATCACAAAGTAGCTCAGTGTTTAACTAACCTTACTTTCATCTTCTCTGCCTCTGCTTGTGCTACGTTACCCCATCTGCGATAAACAAGGAAGAAAGCTGTAACATCCTGAGTAGCGACTATAACCTGTCCTCCCCTTAATGACAGGTTTATGCAGTTCATCAAAACCCATCATCTGAACAGATAAGATTGAATTCAGTGACTGCCGAATTGGACATACTCTGAGCTGAAATAAAAGCAGTGAGGTGTCTGTGCTTATTAGGGGCTTCCTAATAGGAAAAGTCTTGGTGTCTTACTGAAAGGCAGCTTTACTGTCATCTATGGTGTTTTCTGGAAGCTGAAACTGCAAAAACGAGTGAGAAACTGTATTTGCTCTATTCACCAGACAAAATCTCGTAATACTACTTTAACTGGGAAAAGAACATCACTACTTAAAAAACCCGGAGCCACTCCGAGTTTTAGGGAGCAGATTAGGGAAAATAAAGTCATCACATCCTCACCCAGGACTACTAACAACGCTGTGTATTGCACACAAAGCTCCCAACCAGACTGATGTTTCTGTTAAAAATTTCAGTAGTGATTGTGTCAGTGGGGACATAACCTGAAGTTCCCAGTTAGGTTTCAGAGTAAACAACACGCTGGGCAGAAACAGAGCTCCTCCAGTCTCCAAGAGCTTTGTGTTTCTCTTTCTTATCAAAGTTTTTAGCAAAAACCAAGCCGGAACCGAATTAATACTTTTTAAACATGTTTTTGCAGAGAAGGATGGCTTCGCAGTTGTTTCTTGATCCTGCAAACAGGTCTAAATAAATGCATATGAGCAGTGACTTTTTGGTATTACTCCTTATCCATAACAGCATGAAACAGAGAAGGAAAGGATCTATTTAGTTGCAGTCTGGACCTGTGGTTCTATTTCCAGCAACAATTTTTCTGGTATTTTTGATAATGACATTTATTTTTTCTGCATTTCAGTATATTTCTCTGAAAACAGGTATACTAATAATTTTCCATTGCATATTGAGGCTAGGGTCTTGATTTATGCAAGCAAAGTATTTTGAGATCCTTGTAAGAAAGGAGATATAGAAAAGGAAAGCTGTAATTGGAGATTAGCTGGCAAGTAACACCAGCTTATAGTACCGCCACCTTAGGGCGATGCCATCAGCTCACAGTATACCCTTTTCCTCCCTTCCATTAACAGACTTTGGCTCAAACCTTATAAAGATATTATTTGCACAGACACAGAGGTGAGAACTGCCCTCAGAACTGTCTCTGAGACAAAGGAAAATGCTTTCTTGTGAAGAAAGTTAGTTAACAGTCTAAGCAACGATGGAATCAGCACTTGGGGTAACTCCAAAACCACCTACTCAAACTGGCGAGGAAGAGAGTTAGAGACAGATCCTGGTGGCAGGATTAATATTTCCCCTGGCTTGGCTCTTGTGATTTATGTTCATGGCTATTGAAAGCAAAAGAAAGAAAGGTTTCAAAGCTGTGTTTGTATTCCCCAGCAGAGCTGTTTGTGATTTCCATTTTGTAGGAGATTTTCATTTCTCTATTACACTTTATCAGGCAGATAAAACCCAAAGACTTCTACTAATTCTTATTCCCCTCTGTTGACATCACCACCAGATATAAATTTGGGAAAGCTACTCACAGTATTTGGTTCAATTAATATGCTGGTGTTGTCCCTGGACTGGAGAATGTGTGTAACTACATATGTTTGCGGCTCACTGTCCCTTCAGTAGAGGAACTGGAGAGGAGAAGGGAAGGAAAGGAAATTTTTAACCTGTTCATCTGCTTTCCCCTATCTGTGCAGTGTCTTTTCTGCCAGATAAATAGAAAACTAGGATGCATGCCAGTTAACACCTTCGTGAACAATAAAATGCCTGTATATATGAGATATGCAAGAGGACAGTGCTCTGAGGTTTTGAGTTTATGTTTTGTTTATACTTCTTCTTGGTCCTATTCCTCCCTTAATTCTTTAATTTGTATAAGCACGTAACACATGGAGAGCATTCAAGCAGGAGAGGGAACCAGCTAGCCTCCCACTGCATAGGGTGTGGAAGAGAATGACGGAGCCATCATTAAAACACCTTTCACTTAACTGCATCTGCATTAAGAGTACCTTATTAGGTATACTTATGACAATATTGTCAGGAGCTTACAAAAATTGACTTCAGTTTGGCCTTAGCTCCTGAGAATTAAGCGTATATTTTAGCCTGTCTTTGCTCAGGAAAGTCCTCACTTAAACATATTTGAGAAAGGATGCAAGACGTCCTTTAAAATATAAGCATATGTTGTTCCCTATAAACAGACTTTGCATTTCATAAATTTAATTTGTATCAACATTGAGAAAAATGTGCACGTTGCAGTATGACTTTAATTTTAGCCCCAATATCATACCCTCCACTTCCCCAGGTATAAAAGGTAGTTTAGACTGCTTTTTTAAACATATGGTTAGGCAGTATCTGCACTGATATTTTGCTTAATGGTAAGGTTGCTCTAATGAGCCTGAATTACATGAGCTACAGTTCCTGGCTACTGGGACCACTGGGGCACTGCTCCCCATGCCAGCTCTACTCATGCACAACTTTCACTGGAGGCAGCAAGAAGCATCCCAGGGTCTCCGAACAGAGGACTAGGATGGGACCATCCTCATGCAGTGCGGTTAAGGCGTCTGGGGTAGTCTGACCTGAACTCTCAGAACAGACCTAGCTATAGCACTTTGTAGGATCAGACCCTTGATTTAAAGCAATAGTGGAAATCCTGAGGTAGATTAAATTGTCAGATACAGTGAAATGATGACAGATTGGTCCATGGTTGTCCAGCTGAAGGCACGGATGTTCCTCAGTAACACTGAGGACTGTAATCATACACAGCAAGATCGACACATAATGGGGGAAAGAAAAGAAAACCTCTTCTTCAACCCTCACTCTCTCAACCCACCACCCTGCATAACCTCTTGTAGCTTGAAGCAAGACAAGAAAGTCAGCATTTCGCACCCTCCAACAGCTTTGACATGACAGGTATGGTATTTTCTTACCCACAGAATTGCCAAGGAAATCCGCCCTAGCAAAAGTGCAAAAGTTTTCAGTGTAAGGAGGTGGGGTGCAAAAACTGGTTTGTAGGCAAAGGTTGAAATGACTCAATCTGAAACAAAATGTAAAGCAATTACTGCTAGGAAAAAAAAGATCATGCTGACATTTAAAGGCTGCAGTGATAGTATCTGTCCCTCCCCAGGCTGACATAAGCAGCCTTGACTTGATCCCCAAATGTTTTGGTTTTTTTTTTTTGATATTTAGGATATCCTTTATTTGGAGGTGGGGGGCAGCGGGATGGATTGCCTTAACTTCAGTTGTTGATGCAGAGAAATAATTGCCACCCCAGAAAGGTAATTACATATGCCTTTGTTTATACACATAATAGGCCTGGAAAAGCATGTTCTGCAGATAGAAAAAAAAGAAAATCGTGCTTTCACATCAGGGCGGAACACTATGTAAAGTGACAGATTGCCACAAATAGCATTCAAACCCTTGCACATTAGTGGTTGATTTTTCTTCTGGGGAAGAGGGGGAAGGGATAAAGGCTATGGACTGGGTGGAGAGAAAAAAAGAAGACAATTTTGTTCAACAGCCATAGTAACATATCCAGTGGTTTTTACTCCCCTGATTGCTGCTAAATGAACCTGATCTTTAGGAAGTTGTTTTTAAAGTCACTGCCTCAAAGGGACATTTTCTGTTGTTCCCATGTTGTGCAAATACCACTTCTCCTAAAGTGGCCTTAATTTGAATTGCTTTGAAAGCAGACCAAATAATCTGGTAGAATATGGTATGGCACGATGCATCTCCTCTTTGTGCCTTTAGTACCATGTGAAAAGTGAATTTAGGTCAAAAAAGGACAGCTAAAGTCTCTTTTTTTCCCCTTCCATCGTAATATATCTAACAACAGAAGAATAAAACAAACAGTGTGCTGTGATATCAAACCCATTTCATTTTTTTTTTTTTTTAGAATGCAAAATATGTATTTCTTCAAAATATTGAAAGTATCAGGGCTGAACAAAGGAAAAAATACATATGTATTTTGATATTGAACTGAGCATTGTTAGATGCCGAAGCAATTCATAGCAGGGCTATTCTCTGCTGCAGTGTCCAGCAAATTGCATGACCTGCTTGTTAGGCTTGACAACAGTGTTTTACCTAACAAAGGCCTCAACAGCTCAGAGCAGCAGAGGAATGTCAAAATGAGCACATTTCACACACAGATGTGTGACCATAATAGTCTATAAGAAGATGCATGGGGTGGAGGGAAGGGGCTGGGGGCTGGGAAGGCTAACAGTTAGCAGTAGGGACATGGCCCTACTGACCACATTTAATCAACCCTTCTGTAAACAATTCAACATTTTCATTGTTCTCTAAAAACTAATAAAGAGAAACAAGCACTTTTCATTCATCTTGAAGTAATTTTCTGTCAGGTTTGAGCCCCTTGTGGCCTACAGCTTGTGCATTGCTAGCTGCGTGATACAAGAACTATTTCAATTTATTTTACAAACTCTGGCCATTCACATGTCAGTTAGTGTTCACCAAGCCGGCATCTGAAATTGTGCAGTTAACGAGTTTTACAACATTTCTATCAAGAGAAACTGTTTAGCATAACTGACTCTTAAGGAGTTATTATACCTCTAAAAATCCATTTTAAGGGGCATTATTTAAATAAAATAGAAAAACGGTTCACTGCCTTTTAAAGGGGCTACAAAAAAGTCCATCAGATCCAGTGCAGTAATCCTCAGCTTAAAGCACTCTTGAGAGCACTTCTGGGAATTATCAGCATAATGAAATGTTTTGTGAAATGTCCAGATAGATTCCTCTACTCAACAATTTTACTGCACCATATTTATTTTCCTCCTAGTTTTTAAAGAAGTGAATTACTTTTTTGAGGGGATGACTCTACATTGTGCAGATTAACTGAACACATTATTGCCAAGGCTGTAGTACAAGTGAGGGGTTCAATCTGTGTGCAGTCTATATACATTTGCAGGGGGGAAAAAAAAGTCAAGTCCTTTATGCTATACTCAGCTCTAAAAGGGTTAAATCACAATGAGGCTTATGCAGATTTGCATTTCTCTTGTACTGCATTTTTCCCATACTCTTAAACAACTTTGTTATACAATGGCACCTGTAAAATGCTTTATTGAAAACAATTCTTAAGTTAAACAAACAAAAAAGCTTATAAAACTGAAATTTGGTTTAAAGTGCTCTGAAAAGGAGAAGTTTCTGAATTTTAACTTAAAGAGTAGATATCTATTTGTTAACTGCAGTGACCAATGATCCAAAACTGCTAATACCAAGAGTCCATAATGGTAGAAAAACTGCAGCATATGAGTGAGTCAATCTCAGCATATTAAACCACCTAATGGAGTAAAACTCATGTCTGCCATGTAAATTAGTGAGTGTTTCCACCTAAAATGAGCACTGGTAATAGAAAAATTATATTACAGTGCAATTACAGATACAGCAGGTATAATATCCAGATGTATATATACAATGTGCACAGATATAGTGAGAACAATGGCCTATCTGGCATTATTTGTTCAATATCACTTCTATCACTAAAAGCCTCAGGATTAAGTGCCAGCAAAAAAAAATTCATCCCAGGTCTTGAGAGTTTTTTTGCACTGATTCTAAGACAGAGTGCCTACCATTGTCACTCCTGGAGATCAATGAATAGATGTTCAGTAACTTTGATCCACAACACACCTGGACAATAATTCGTGGTCTTGACACATTCTCAGAGCAAAGGTATAACTTTCCCAAAGGTATAACTTTTCCACAATCACTGTAGGCAGTACGACAGCGGCAGTGGCAGAGGAGTTGTCTCCCAGGGTCTACCAAGACAGAGATGCATGCAGGATGGCTTCCATACTGGCAAATCTATGATTTATCAAAAATATTAAGTGAGATATTGGACAACAACTGGGCTACAACTCAGTTTTGCAAGATGCTAAGCATTTGGCACTGACTCTGTACATATTAAGTTTTAAACACACCGCCACTGGCAGAGCTGGTTACCCAATAGTTAAAGCAGTGGGCTTGTTTGTGACTGAAAGCTTTACTAGAGTGGTGTCATGCTACTTAGCACTCTGCTTCAAACTTTGACATAGCAAAACACATAAAACAGGAGAAAAAGGAGAGAGTTTTAAAAATATATTGCTCAAATTCATGTTAGTGAAAAACTGAACTACACTTAAATAACGTATGGGTGGTTGGACTACTGAAAGATAGAGAAGGATGAAGGCAGTCAGATTTGTAGATACTAAAGATTTTGGACAGTGAAATTTAAAAGCACCCACTGTACAGAGAAAAAGTGTGTCCAACTCCAGAAAGCAAACTAAGGAGGGACAAGACCAGAAGTGAAGGCTCATTTTGTATGAGACTCCTAATACAGGCAAAACAGTTGAAGAAACAAAGGAGTGAGCTGAACTTAATTCTAATGACACTTTCCAATCTTATGCATTCAGGCTTAGTTGTTCCTAGCTTACTGTATGATCATCTAGTAGATGCTGCAGCAGGAGCAGGAAAGGTCTGCTGGAAGAAGGTAGAAATGTGTCATTAAGATATCCTGCATGGTCCTCCTGTGTTTATAGCATATGTCTCCTCCTCTTTACAAACCCCACTTCTTTCTGCTTCTTGGCCTGAAGAGGGTTTTGATGGGAAACAGAGCTGTGTCTACCACCAAGGGCAACGACAGGAGCTCTGAAATGAAAATGGATGGATAATCACACATTCAAAAACCTCGGAGTGGCCTGCTTTGCCATGTGCTGGGGAGATGGAAAAGATGCAAACACCTAAGAGGAAGGCAAGGATAGGAAGCAGCTTGACTGCAGTCATGTATTTCGGCACAGTTAATTACAGTCATGTATTTTCCATGAGTTTAAGTACGATGGCAGCAGGACTTCTTTGTCCCCTCATTATTTATACATAAGTGTTTGGCCAAAATGGAGGTGAATATTTTTCAAGCATGCACAGAGGTGTCACTGATTTTCTGTTCCATAGTGGAAGGTCCTTTCCTTTTGGGGAAACATCTATGTAAAACAGAAAAAGAAAAAAGAGGGTGAGTTTTAGGTATGACAGAATTATTTGTGACAAATGAAAATGCAATAACTGATTTTTCATGTGACCAAAGCCTTGATGCTTGCTACACTGCTTTTTTATTTGTTCACACAGGTTCAACTTTTTGCACAGCAGTTGTTTTGTTTCATTTTTCTCTTTTCTGAAAGGACTGTTTTCCCCTTCCGCAAGTAACATGCACACCTAATTTACAGGAGACTGCAGTAGAGCTTGGAGATACACAAGCTTGAAAGGGTCTAAGCTGGGGTGCAGACAAGCTCTAACTATGTCCTTGTGCAGCCCCGTGTGGGGTAAAGTCCCTGCCAACAAGCTGTGGGTGGGAAGAACCTTGGCTGAGTGTGTCCTTAGCTCGGTGTTGTTGGTTCATTAATTATTCCACTAAAAACTAGCTTGACTATCCTTCATCCCACACTGAAGTCTACAGTTCGGACATCTGAAAGCTCTAAAATATGAGAGAATGTTATTATTTTAACCCTGTACCTATATGCACAGCCAGTCTTTTGGTTCACATTCCTCTACACTGCTGGGCTAGCTGTTTTCCATCCTTATTCCCTTAAAAACACTTCCCTTATAAGTAGGCAGGGAGCACGGTCAGTGGAAAGCTGCATAAGTGCACTCTACCTCTCTGGGGGATTTGTTGTCCTTGTTAAACCTTTTTGCCTTTAGAGAAGGCTTCTGAATGCTTTGCAACACCAGGACTGAACTAAAAGAATAATGTTAATGGCATTTGAAACAATTAAGACACCATAATTTAGGTTTAGGTAAATAAGTCTGTCTTCAAACTATAATCTAAAAACATTCAAAATCATATAGAAATAAAACAAAAACCGAACATCCACAACATCAAAGCTGACCCTGTGTGGTGAAGAAGACATTTCTATCCACAACCTCTGTCCCTAGATTAGTGGCAATCTAAATGCCAAATTCCCTCGCATTCAGCAGAGCTATATATCAGGATAATGAAATGCAAGTCCATGTCGGTTTGGTACTACTAGTAATAATACCAAAAAAGCTTTGTTCTAAGATACTCGTGACCTTTGATAGTCAGGAAGAAGCAAAACATGAAGAAAAAAAAAAGGAAAAAAATACATTAAACCAAAAAATTCAAAACTTTTCTTTTAGCTCTTTATATTGTCAGGTGACTTAAGCTGACTTTCCTTGGACTTTTGGGATCTGATGACACAGCTATTTACCACAAGTCCAAAACTCCAGTCACGGACTTTTAAAACAAAGTTTCTTTTGCCTGTAAATTTGAGGCTGGTTGGTATAATCACCTCTATGAGAGCTGGAGATGTAGTCTGCCTCTATCACTGCCTCTGCTGCCTATAAAAATAAAGATGTAACAGTAAGAATATCCTTTTTCTTGCTTTTTTCTACCCTGGCTTCCAAGAAACAGAGCTTTTTTGGTCATGGAAAGGCTGTGTATGTGTCCTAATAAGTTTTGAACTCATTAGCTAATTGCAGTTGAATTGCTAAGGGTATGGAAGAGATTGTGAACCTAGAAGCAGAGTGAGAAACTGCACTTGTACCTCATCATGGTCAGGTACATCCAAATGATGCACATGGTGGGTTCTTTCCCATCCCATAATATGCCCATTGATTTATTAAAATCCAAGTCAGCTGCCAGGTGTTTTCCTGTTTATTTCTGAATCACTTCTGGATCACTGGTTTTGCTCATGGTCCCTTCACCTTCTCTTCCTCTTTCAGCCAAGTCAAGCACCACTCACAACAAATAGATTAGTTTCAGCCTCATGCTATCAGTTGCCATAAAAATGCAAGACTAGGCTTGAATTCACTCAAAAACACTTCACTTGCTACTTCATAGGCATGGAGGTCTGTGTATTTTTAAAGGATGGTATAAAAGGATATGTAAAAAAACATACTTCTGTAACCAATTGCACCAACCACAGACAGTAGAAATAATGTGTAAATGATTACCACTAACTAAAAAATGTCCATGAACACCACCTACCACAACAGGCTGTAGAAAACACTCTATAAAAGTAGCAATAAAAAGCACCATGCATCCTACCTTACAGAAGGAAGTGGTGAGTGAGCAGAAGAAAGAAGGGGAAGCATCGGCATCTACCTTGTGAAGCTGGAAGGTGACTGGGTATACTGGAATCTGGGAAAAGACCAACACCTCAGTTGACACAATATGTGCAGATACACATTGCAAGAAATGTTAGGGAAATTTTTCTGAGAGGCAATGAAACCTGGGACTAACGCTCCTTTGCCATCGGCTGCTTGTGAGTAATTTGACTGTGGGTAGGACGTCCATGGAGCAGCCCTGGAGTGGGGCCAGACCCAAGATGACAAGGAGAGTGAGCCATGCATCCCTGGGGTAGACTGAAGTCTTGTCCTTCCTTTGTCATCTTGGCTGGCATCAGGACTGCTGAGATATGTTTCCTCAGGGAGCAGAACACCCTGTTTGTTTGGGCACTGCCATTTTCTTCAACTAAACCACTATTTCTGCTTTCTCTGAGATGAGGGTTCACATGCTTTCATCTATCTGTGGGGAATTTTCTTCATATGAATAACAATGGCATCATTGATACGGTGATTTTCTTGGGAAGGTCTTGCAGTAGGTTTGCAAGTCAGACAGAAGCTCTAGCTAGCAATCACTTGAGCAACAAATAATACATTTAATGTCCTGGAATGCCAGTGCTTGATGTTTCAGGAATAGCTTTTATTTATCATTCTGTATGTCACCCACCTACCTCAGATGATAGAGTTAGTTGTTCTTTCCAGATGAAAGGCAAAAATAAAAGTCTTGCTGTATTTTGGAGGCACTTTAAACAGATATTTTTGCATTGTGAAATCCACACCGCATTTAAAGTAAAAACCTTCTGAAATAGAAGAGAGAGTGGATGCTTAATTAACGTTTGGCAACATCTTGTAGTCAGTCAAAGCCTATAATCATAGCCACATTGTGCCACAGATCATTTAACAAGATCCATTTTGTAGGACCTAACCTAAAGCTTGCAAGGCAGCTGTCCCCATGTTTGTGCAGACAATATAATAGGGAGTGGTGTAAAAGAAAAGTGCAAGGGGTTCTATCAGTCACTGCCTGTTCTCAGCTACCAAAATTCACACTATAATATTCATATGAACTGAGGCAGATGTCTTGAGTGGTCTGATCACACTGAGGCCAGCAGACATTGACTTTAGTGGATTTAGACCAGATTCCTTCTTCTCTGTCAGTGGAAACATGACACTGGATAATTCACTAAGGTCCTAATCATCTAGGATCTTTAGTGTGTCAAGGAAGGGGAGAGAAAGGGAGAATGGAAAAATTTTCCCTAAAATACTTCTATTTTCTTCATTCTAATGAGATCTTGAAGTATTTCATGTGCTTTTGCACTAGTTTGGCTGAGGGAGAAACATGTATTTGCAAGATTCACCTGTAGCTTATGGATGTGAAAACTGAGTCTACATGTTAGAGCTGGAGCAACAGGTCAAAGTCAAATTTCAGAATTTCATAGATGTGACCTAACCACAACACAAAAAGGTCAGGAAAAATGTAACAACCAGAAGAAATGAAATAGTGATTTGTTCTGTCAAATAAGCATAAGTAAGAAAAGTGCAACCTGAAGTATTTTTTGCTGTGTAATTCCATTTGAAAGGCCATAAGAAAAAAATTGCCCATTCAAATATTAGTATGTAGATCTTTGACACAGGGCTCTCTAAAGTAATTTGCCCAATTCCCTTGGGTGTATTTTCCAACTGTACATCAAACTACTCACAGTCGCAAGCTATGCTACAAATTTATCACATCACATGTTTCTGTGATGCTGTAAGTAAAGTACTTGCTAGTATATGTTGTTCTAAACGAACTCTCAAAGAGATAGGAGTAACTTTCTTAAACATCCTGATTCTTTCCTCAAATATTACAGTGCTGTCCAGGTATAAAATGCGCATCTATTTACCTAACTTATTTTACATTTATTTTATTAAAATGATGCAAATGCTTCATGTGGACTTTTAAATAAATTTATTCTGGGTTTATACTATTTTATGAACTTGGTTAATTGCTAAGTTTTGCTATATTTTTATCTAAATAAATGTGGTTTTAGTAAGCTTATTAAACTGATAAGTTAATTTTAAAATGGCAGTTGCACCAGTGCACCTTTTATTTAATCTAAGACAAGGTCTAAGTTAAGATGCATGTAGAAAGTCAAGTGGTAGCAACCAAATGCATGTCCATTATCAAATAATCCCTTTATTTTTTTTTATCACAATTGAGTGTCTATCTCTGTACTAGATGTTGTTATATTGTTTACCACAGAAGAGGTCCATTCAGGGTGTAAAAGGTGGATGTGTCTTTCTCAAATTCCTGTGCAATAATTCCTATGTAAACTCTGAAAATGTAACTGATAATATGTCAATGATTACTATACAAAGAGGTTAAATATTACAGCTAATTTCCTCACTGAAATCCAATCCAGGGATTAGCAACAATGGGGAATCTGTTTTATTTGCATTTAATTTGTACCTTCACACTATTATCTTCCATGTTTTAGTTTCAGGAAATGTGGTCTCAGGCTATTATAACCACATTTCATGCTGCAGTTGCACTGTTATTTGAGCTCTACGCTTGGAAACGACTTACTGAAAAAATAAAGCCAGCATACTTTATTTTAATTATACTAGAGCTGTGTCTAAATACAAAAAAATACTACAGTATATATTTAATATGGAGCACAGATTAACAGTTTTATGAGACATAAAATCTATCTATATCATTTTCTATTTACAAATCAGTTATATATCTTTCAGCAAAACAAATGCCTATAGTGTAAAAATGAATAAGGAGAGCGTCAAACTAGCAATCATGTAAGCAGTAAATAACGTCTTAATTGGCCTAGAATGCTGGAGTTTGATTTTTTGGGGACTAGGTTTTATTTATTGATCTATATGGCATATTTATCTTTCCAGTGATTTGTACAAGTCTATTCCCTTTCCTCAATATCGGATCCGTGTATGGTTTTATATTGCAAATCCCATCTGGGGAAATAGCCAAGTAAGAGAAGCACTGTTGCTTCTGGAAAAGCCATCCATTTAAAAGCTTTCACTGAGGCAAGAATAACTTCTCAGTTTTTACACTTTGTCTTCTGATAAAAAAGAAGGGGACAGAGGGAGAGGGAAGAAATGCTGCTATTATGCAGTTGCCACCCAATGCATGCTTCAACAGTCCTTTACTCTTCACTGGTTTGTCAGCAGCAAGAAAACAAGAAAGGATCCTGTGTACACTGGGAAATGTCTTTTAAATGCTCCTGCCTATGTTCCATTTATCAGCGCAGTTAGTGAACAGAAATGGATAAGGTGGGTTTTATACATCATCTGCAAGCTCTGGATTTGGTTCTTCTCAAGGAGCATTTGTGCAGATTTGTTCTTAATGCTCCCATCGTATTTCAAGCCAAGCGGCACTTCACCCTGTGGATTGCGCTCTGCTGTGCAGCTGAGAACTGGCAAACTCAATCATCCTCAGCTGAGGCGGCTGGCAGGGCATTCTCCTCTCTGCTAAAACATAGGTGTCTGCTGCTGAAGTCAGCACTGGAGGAAGAAGGAAATCTATCAATGACCCTCTTGTTCCTTATAAAAATGTTGTTGGAAATGTCACCCTGGAGACATTGCTTAGTTTTTTTGCTTAGGACTGTTAAAGATTGGCCCTTAAAAGCACTTCTGCTGTTGATGGTGGAGGAAAAAGTTTACAAACAGCAAGTGTTGCACTTGCTTGACTTCTGCTTTTGTCAAAGTGATTTTATAAACACAGAAAAGATCATGCTCTGATAGCTGTCATTGCTCTGGTATAACCTTAGCTGTCTGGAAATGAGCTAATGAAATTTTTTGTGTCTTTTAGAGAATACATTTGCATTTGACATAATTAGTGGTAGGCAGATCCAGCTACGTCCAGGGGGAATCTCAAGACAACTGCTTTGCCGACTATTAGTGCCTAATTTCTGAATGTCAAACCCTGCACATCTTAATTTCTAGAGAATAAGCTCAATTGAACTTGCTCCACAGTTATGCAAAAACTGCTCAGATAAAACCAAGTGGACACCAATGTAATGAATGTGGTTATTAAATTGTTTCAATTGAAAGAACCCTATTCTTACACCATCATAATGGGAACAATTTATCCCCACTGATCGGCCTGTCTCTTTTTTCTGAGCTCTCTTTGATCTTGAAGCATATTGCAGTGGTGTGTCCTATTGAAAAGCAAAACTGGGGCAATTTTAATGCTTTTGTACCTTACCAGTGCTCTATTTTTTCGCTGTTTAAAAATAGCTGTTAATTATAAGTGCAGTTTAAATGTCTCAAGTGACCCAGAAATGCAGGTTGGAATGAGACAGATTGTGTGTCTCATATAAAACAGATGTACTTTCACAGAGCAGTCTGAATTCAGCCCTCAATATGTATCTTTCTCTAAGGTTATTTCAGTCAGGTATTGAGCTTGTCTAGCACTAAGCTATAAAATCCCACACATTTTGAACAATGAAGAGAAAACTGGATCTATATTTACCTCAAGAATAAAAAGCCTCTTTTTCTGTGTGGGTGTATTTTGCTGGTAGTGGTTGATGGGATGAGGGCATTTTCCTTCGACTTCGGAGACCCAGGAGACCAGATGCCTCATTTAATCTCCACCTCTTCTGCCTCTTGACGTAATAAGCCCATGCTTTTAAAGAACATTTAGTGGTAATAAACTTTCAGGAGCTCCTCTTATTTTGACTGGATTAAGCACTGTACAAGTATCAGCCACACCTTGAAGATATGAAATTTCAAGCTTTTTCCTGTGTTTTGAGTGGCTTGAAGAAGTCCTTCTTTTTTCTCGTCTGCCTACAATTCCTTTTAATTCCTGTCTGTGATGAGGTTCATCAAGAGAAGTCTGAAAAGTAGCATGCAAATTAAATTAAGGCATGTTAGTGATTTACTGGAGGGCCTGAACAAATCAGTTATTTATATGTCTATTTATTTGTATGTTGTTAGACAGCAATTTACAGACGTTTCAATTCAGCAGCAAGACTCTGTTTCAACTTTCCGATTAGAATAGGCTGTCGAGTGCAATGAGTTTGATGAGCTCTCCCCTGTCCCCAAAGATCAGCGGTACACATTTAAAAGCCACCACCACTTCATGAAACTGAATGGTTTAATGGCAAAGGAAGCCAAGGGTCAACCGAGCTTGGGTTGTACATTCAGATCTCACTCATTAAGAGAGACTGACGCCTGGTTAAGGGGTGGGCACTGCAGGAAGAACCAGTCTGTGAATGTGGAAGAACCTACCTGCTCTGCAGCTGAGCAGGAAAACTGAGCCAAAAGTGCCTTTGAAACTTTTTCTTCCCTGCTTGGTTATTAAGCATCACACACATTTTCTTCTTCATGCCACCTAAGAATAAAGCAAAAAAAAAAAAAAAGGCAGCAGCATATTTGATTCATTGGCTCACAAAATCTTTTTCTTAAAAAAATGGAATTTTGAGGTTCGTACTCAGACGCTTACATACTTATATATTCAGATATTAATGTGATAGAGAAATATGCTTATTTGATAGTGGGAGTAAGCATACTACTTTGTTTTCCACACTCCTGGAAATCACTTTCAATGACAGAGATTTTAGGAATGAAATTTTATGTTCTTACTGTTTTCAATGCTTAGAAAACTTTTCTTGAAACTCAGACGATGTTAAAAGAATAAATTGGCTATGATATACTGCAATACTAAGTCCAGCTTCAAGAGAAGCCACAGACTTCACTAGTTTTGAACATCAGTCCCCAAAAGACCACAGTGATTATATCTGCCTTTGGGAACTTTCTAATTGTGGAAACAAAAGTACTTTCTTTAACAGTTCCCACATTAACACTTAATGCTATGACGATGGAAAACACAGATTTGATAGTAGCTTAAACAAGAGCACATCTATATTTGAAACAAGAAAACTAGCATTTGGGAAAAAAAATGTTTGTCAGCTACCACTATCTTTTCACCTCTTTGGGACTATATTCTGGTACATAAAGGATTTCTCAAGACAGTGATGTCAAGAGAAATTTTTCTACTAAGACTCCATGGGCTAAGTTTTAGCCTGTAAATTTTCACATTGTTATTCTGTGAAGCACCAGAACTGAACCTCAGTTTAAACATGTGTACGAGTTAACCACCTCTTTGATAAAGCCGTGCAAACTCAAACTCAAGCGTATGCTTAGAATTGAGTGCTATGCTGATGTGGGATGGACACACACTTAAAAGTTCTGCAGCACTGAGACCCTTAATTTGAATTTAGGTGAAAGTATTTTAACTGCACTCAATACCTGCTAAACTGAGTTGAGCAGGGACAACTGTACTGCTAGAGGAACCGTGCTCAGTGCAAGAAAGCTTCATCTCAGTGGTGGTTTGGGCCCATATTACCTTTTGTGCTTTAATTTTAAATTTCCCTTCTCTACCGGGTGACAGTTCCTATGTTACTATACTAAAATCAAAGCCTTTTGATATACAAAGTAATGACTTTTTTTTTTTACACAAAGAAAGGGTGATCAGCTTAGAAAAGGTTTTCATGTTTTACTTTTCATAGAAATAGGGAAAACAGAAAATTTGTGTCTCTGAAATGAAAGAATAACCTTATGAAAGCAGAGTGAGTCACAACATGTGAGGAGAAAATATGGAGAAACAATTCTCTAAGGAGGTAGAAGTAATGTAAATAATAAATAGGTAGCAAACAAGAACAGACTGCAAGGTTAACAGGCAGCAGCGATAGAGGACTCTGTTGCTTTATGTCTACCTTCATGGCAACACTTCTCTGTGTAAAGTCCTAAACTGGCCTCTGTTGAACACTAAACTGGTTTTATGCACTAGTAGTTCTATTCAGGCTTGGCAAAGTTCATGCAAACATGCTGATGTTTTGTGCTGGTAACATTAATTAGACTGATTTTTTTTTAAGTCTGATAAACAATCTTTAAGTAAATTCCTATTTGTCAGGGAAAAAACCCCTCTGTGTCAGGGAATTCATTATGTTTGCTGGGAGTAGCTCTGTTATGATTTCTCCCCTTATTTCAGACATAAAACAGAACAGCTGTATGTTGCATATCAGACAGAACATACACATGCATATAAATGCTTTCTGTCTTCAGCCTTTGAATTTGCTGTCATGAATTGTAATGAGTGAACCTCAAATATCTGGAGACTCAGTTTCAGAGAGGGACCTAATGATTTAAATATCTAGGATCCCTTCCATGAAGCCATCTTTCCACTCAGCGTTAATGAAGCTTCTGCTGTTGTCCTTTATCTCATTTCAGACACTACATGACTGAGGGACTTTGGAGAAAGTCCAGAGGAGAGGAGCAAGAACAAGGTCAGAGAAACATGATCCATGAAGAAACCCTGAACCGAGGGAGTTCAGCCCAGAGAAGTGAAGACTGCCAAAGGACACAGTCACAGTCTTCCTCTACTGAAAAGCCTGGTGCAAAAGAGCACAGAGATTTGTCCTCCCTGAACACAGAAGGTAGAAAAATTAGTTATAGGCTTGAGCTGCAGAAAGGTGGAATCAGGCTGGATACTGGGAAAAGGAAATTTTTTTTTGGGTGATTATGGGAAGATACTACAACCATAACCTTGTGAGGTGTTAAGGGCAGGTTAGATAGAAATAGAAATAGTTTGTCTTACTTTGGGGATGCACTTGAAGTGTTTACAACCCCTTTGACTTTATTCTCTCCTCTTCTCTTTCCATTTCCCTTCCCAGTAATCCATTGCATTACTTCCTACTATAAGACTTCCAAATAAACATTTCTTGTCTTCCATAAAAATGCATTTATTAGCATGTTGCTCCTTCCCTCTCCTTCCCCTTTCCTTTTGCAGTTTTCATCTCTCCATGGCTGCTATCTATCTGTGAAGATCTAATCAACAAACCAAAATAAATTGAAAAAATACAACATGAGGAGGTGAATGGGATTTTTGATGGTCCGCCAGCATCCCTCTGTATTTATGTTTACAATTCTCTCATAATCAGCAAATTCACAATTTATGTTTTGTGCTTAAATCCAAACTAATGGTCTTAAAATTGATACCAGTGTTTCAGCTGAAGCTAGATGCATCTGAGTTTTGTAATTGTAACTGTTCTATGTTATATTTTCCTAACAAGACTAATATTTTACTTTCATTTTTGCCCACAAGTTTGTCAGCTTTTACAGTGATGAGGAACTTGGAGTCCATTTCATGCTTATGTTATGGTAATCGGAAAACTGTTTCATGTAAACTAAATAAACTCTCCTTACAGGAGGGACAGAACCAGGATCCTTTCCAGACAGCGTCCTAGTGGGTGAGCTTCTTTTGGCTGTCTCTAATTCCTCCTCTTTCCTTTCTTTGTTACACTTTGCCTCTTACTCTCTGGTTTGATGAGTTTTATTCTGGGTGGTGAACCTGCTTCAATACGAAGAGAGGAAAATATTCTGAATAAGGGTTTGCATGGTAGATAAGGCACTTTTTCATGGAGGAGGTCTTTGAATACAAGAGGCAGAAGATAGACTTCAGATGGGGTGGGGTCTCCCATCACCGAGCTATTGCAGAAACAGGAGGGAAAACCACATCTCTTCTAGCCATGGTTCAAAAGGAAAGAATGAACACACATTATGCTTTTGGTTTTTTTGCATTTAGTCCCAAATGTGAGATACTGGTGATAGTAATTCACATTCATAGATATTTCAGGAACTGTAGCTGGAGCAAACCCCTTTTAGGAGAAACCAAGTCAGTGATTACCCATACTGGTGCTCAGGCATCAGTGTCTCAGGCGCTGGAGGGAGGCCAAGACAATGAATCTGTAACATGCCGTAATCCTGGACCATACTGAACAACATCTGGGGTTTGATTAAAAATATTTTTAGTTACATGCATAGTTTCAAATTCTTCTATGCAGTGGATTTATCATAAACAGCTTAGTCCCATTTCCCAGGGCTCATGCTTTGTGCTCCCTCTCATTGCATCCCATGGCTGCTACCAGCACGGGTACCCAATTATGGTGCCATCAGGCACACATTTATCAGGTGTCTATCATTGTGGAGAAAGCAGTGGGCAGAACGGTCAAGCAGATGCAGTTTATTACCTCTTTTGTTGTATTTGGTCTGTTTGTGAGCAAAACTAAAGAAAAAAACTTCAGTAAGCTGCATAATGCTTCTGTAAATTATATTCCATTCAAAATGGCCAAGCAATTTTTACTGCCCATGTTTTGTGCCATGCCACTCTTCTAGACAAACTGGTGTAAAGCTAAGGATGTTTTCCCAGGTGCTAAATCCACACTAATCGCTGAGGGGTAGGAAAGAAGAAATCTGAATTTCTGTAATTCCTGACCCTTTACTCCAAATCCATTAATACACATGGATTAAGCATGATTGGACCTGCTGGCAGCCAACTAATGGACTGACTCTGTAGTTGGTGATAAGGAAAATGATTTCACTACAATTCAAGCACTTCATTACCTCCTGCCCCAAGCCCACATTATACATATTTTCTAAATTTTAAGATAGAAAAGATACATGCAGTCTAAAGACAAAAGCTTTATGCACATCCTTGAGCACAGAAAATTGTAATACACTCCTTGGTATTTTAATGTACACTGAAATTAGAGGACAGTTTTCTTCTGTCACAATTCCTTGCTGTCACAGTGCCACAGGGGGAAAATCACTGTATATTAGGTGAGAGGAGAAGGAGTCTAGTTTCAGAGGTCAGTTTAGTTAGTACATCACTGTAAATTAACTTAGTTGATTTAGCTAAGTGTGTTATTTGTGCCTTTTATCCATAAAGTGGAGGGAAAAAATTACTCCTGTTTCTAAAAGAGTAGAGAAGATGTAAGCCTGATGCAGTGGATTCGTTTCTATTTGATTTGCTGACTTGCAGAGAAACTTTGGATCAATCACATAACTCTTCTGTGCCTGAGTTTCTCTTCTCTAAAATTATGATAAAAAAACACCAGAATATCTTGGAGTGATACTACTCCAAAATGATATTACTTCCATAAAACAAGCTGGGGTTGGATTACTGACCTCCCACAGTATATAAATGGGGATTTTTTTTCTACTAATCACAGAGCTAATTGCAACAAAGCTGTGGTGAAAATAATGAGAAGTTTGGGAAGATGTGATGTGACAGTGTGAGGGGAGACCGAAAAGATCAATTAGATTAGAGGGAAAATGAATTAAAGCTTGATCTTGTTCTCCCTGGAGTCAATGGCAAAACTCTCATGGACTTTATGAAGCATAAAGACCCTGGTGCAGAGGATGACCAGAAAATACAAACATGTATACATGAATAAATGGTATAAAGGCAGTCAGTCTGCTAAGGTAAAGAAGTGGCCCATCAGTGAAACTGCAATGCAGAAAAGTTACTGCAAACAGAGCAATTCCTGTCCTTATGCAAAATCTCTTACAGTTCACAAAGACCAACATCAAAAAAGTAAGAAAACTTTTAAATATAAGAATATCCACAATAACATTAAATAAAAATGCCTAAAAGCTGAGAAAATTGGCATATTATAGGACGCGACTTAAACCTAGAATTGTGTGGTAACAGCCTAGAATTCTGTAGAAACTACTCCCAAGGTAAATTGTCTGTTTTGAGACTTCATGCAACTTTGGCTCTCTTGCCAAAGAGACAAATTGCCCGCGTAGACAATTTGATCTACCTTCTGTTCTCATGCACTCTTAAAATCAGCGGGTGGTGTTCTTCTTTTCTGTCCTTTTCAGATAGTTTATGTGTAATGGATTTATTCCCCTTTATAGAGAGCAGGAGGTATGGGAGATACCACAGTTAGAAATGTAACAATAGAAATTACTTACTATTTCATTATTTTCTATGCATTACTGTTTGGCTCCTGCACAAACCTTTCATTTTTAGACTAACTCTTGAAAGCCGTTGTTTTGTGTTGGTGTCATAGGAACTTGGATCTTATATGTGGAACTGCTCAAAGTGTGTGGGACTGCCACGCAGCCAGGTATTTCCATACAACCACTGTTACATCTTCTCTATGTCATGGGGATAACAACATCTGAATCAGACACTTGAATTAGAGTACAGCAAAACAGATGTGTCCTCCAAAACATTATGTTATTGTCTTTGGATTTTTCCCATTTCAAATTGCTCAATAAAGTTTTAAAATATTTTTTTCCTACAACATTTAACACAAAGAAATATTTTTCACATGCAATTTGTGCATCAAAGGGGATCAAAAAAGATTTGTTTTGATGACACATAAAAGGGTGGTGATAATGCTTTGGAACTATATTTGTAAAAATCTTACTGTGAAAGTTTTTGAATTGTTTGTGTGGGAGGAGAAAGGAAGAATAGTTAAACTATTAGTTAACGTGAGACTACTCAGGCATCTGAATTATACATCTTTATCTTTACCACAAAATTGTGGAACTCATTGCCACAATGTATTGTAAAGTCCAAAGGTTTAATGGAAACCAGAGAGGGATTTGATAAATTTGCTGGGGATTGACTTGATAATGGCTATTAATGGCTAAAATATACAGGTCTCAGTGTCACTCAGGTGATTCTGGAGGCTGGATCCTGTGTGTATGTGGTGAAGAATGACCCTCTTTAGTCTGCTAGACTCTTTCTGTGGGAGTCTAGTTGCTCATGGAGAAAGAACTGCACACTGCTTGAGTCAGTACAGTCCTTCTTAACCTCTTATGCTCTGCAGTTTTTAAGTCCATTGAGACCTGAATCTGCACAGGGAGTTAAGTGCAAGGATGTCTGGGGGGAATGATCAAGTGGAAATAATGACATGGTGGGTAATTTGGAGAGGGCAGAAAGCAATAGTAGACTGGAAGAGTACATGGTACCTCATGTGAAGGAATACACTTGGAATGATAGAAGGAGCTTTAAATAACTCGTTGTTCACAGAATATTAACAGATTAATAATTAATTTCTGGCTTAATTCTTAAGCCAGAAAAATGATGGAAAAATATATCATAATTTTTTACAAATGGTTCCAGAGGTATTTCCTAGTTCAAGATTTAAACCCAGAGGCAGCACGAATGTAACAGGCCCGTATGAACCTGCTGAAATTCTGCTTAGTCCAGTTGTTAGCCATTACACCTGGCAGAGTGTAGGATGCTTCATTAAGGAAAATGTATGAGCCCAAATCTGATGCACCTCTAGAGTGAGTTTCAGGGTTCTCAGGCTGTTTCTAAGGTTTATGCATGGAAAGGATACCATCAAAGCAGCGGGGAGAAAAAAGGACTTACACAAGGTAATCCATGTTATTTGTGAGAAAACAGGTAGTGAAACATGAACTCATCAACCATCAGAACTCATGTTGTTCTGATATGTCATTTCTTTTCTTTCAATAAAAAAAGTTTCACTGAATTACAGGTTCTGACTCTGATGCACATTGCTGGTGTACTGGCTTTACAAGGGTGCAACCCATCTGACTTAGCCTGGGATCAAAGCTGGCCTCCTGACTGGTGTTTGCTTCTCCTTTATCTATTAAAACCACCTGTATGCAACTCAGACTTAAATATTGCAAGATTTGATAAATGAGCTTTAACCTCAGGTCTCTTGTTAATTGGGATATCTGAAACTTGTTGTTTCAGTTAAAGTAGCCATCTTCTGAAGGTATTTGGGGACCAAGTCCCATTTCAGGAAATATTACTTAATTCAGTGCCTAACTACTTGGAGGGTACAACCCACTAGCCATAGGATGGAAGTATGACAACTCTTCTCTTAAAAACCCCCTGTCCCTTTAGCATAGTAGAGGGTGACTCAAACTCCTAATGAACTTACTCTTTTATCAGTACATTTCTTTATAAATTCTTGGTACCATTCAAACTGCATTATTGCTCAGAAATGCTTTAGTTTAGGGGCATGGTATTCCACAAGAGCTGCACCCATGGTGGGAGGAGGGAGATCCCTGTGCGTTCTGGGGTGGGTGGTGGCACGCTTCTCAGGGGACCTCTGGGGCAGGGGACAAGTGGTACTGATGGCAGGGTGCTGGCTGTGGGGCAAAGCCTAAGGGTTAGGCAAATGGAGACAAATTCTTGCCCTTGGTGCGTACTTTCCCACTGGATCTTCATCTTTACCCAACAGTAAATGGGAGGGTGAAGAGTTTCCTTTCTTTGCTGGGGGAGAGCCAACTCAAATCACTCTGTATTTTATTCTGAACACATACAGATGTAGTTGCGATGGAGTGGTTGCTGCACTGGAAGTTCACAGGAAAGTCTACCTGGTGATAATTTATTCATACACTCAGGTCTTCAGTTGTCAGCTTCCTGAAGGTGAAGATCAAAACAGCTTAATGCTGTAAGTGTAACATTTCAGTCAAGTTAAAGGTGTATTTTGGGCTGTGTAAGGTCCTTGCTTTAATTTTTTGCTTATTTACGTAGTCACTGTAGGTTAGTATTATTAAGTAAATTAACAGATTCAAATCAATACAGAAAAAAGCTAAATGCTTTCTGTGAGATGGCCCTTTAAACAAAAATTCAAAACTAGAAATCAGCAAAACAGTACTTTCTTTAATTCCTTTTTAGGAAATTTTAATTCCTTTTGGCCATTTAAATGAAAGCCAAAATAGAACTGCTTAAAACAATACGAAGCAGAGTGAACACAATTTCTGTCAAAGGTATACACTTTCAAAGGCAATCACCTTTATCTGTATCTATGACGAATCCTCCACTTCAGAGATCTTTCTTGGTTTTGTCCAGAATTGTTGAACTTATTTCCAAGTGACCTGTAACTTTGTTAAGGATATGAAGGTAATTGGATAATACATTTACCATTCAATAAATTGAGAAATGTATTTTAGCTGCATAAATATAGCTGAATCAGCACTTTCCTTCCCAGTTTAATAGCCTTTTCACTTGCAATAAAAAAAAGGAAGCCTTAGTTTCATATTATACCACAACAGGCTTCTTGCAATTGATTTGAAAACATGAACCAGAGAACCTGTCGCTGGGGGCAATGAGCACCACTAGCCCTGTCCCCACAGCCCAGGGATGCCTGGAATGCCAACTGAGCAATGAACGTGATTTCCTGATCCAGACCTGCCCCTAAATTGCTGGCCAGATGAAACACATCTGGAAGCCTGCCCAGTGGAAAGACAGGAATGGTCATTATTTAACACCAGAGATTTTTGGGAACGGGACCAAAAACATCTTCTGTGGGAGGAAATAAGAGAGGAAATGGCTTGTTATTCAGAAAAAGAGAGAAAGAGAGAGAGAAGTGAGCTGTGAAGGTGAGGATATGGCTGGCGAGGAGGAGAAGGTTTGTGCACAATATGCGGAGAGGAAAAGAGCTGCTGGAGTAGGAAGTATCAACGAGACAGCACAGATAAGGAGGAAGCAAAGCCTGTTTGGAAGGTAAACAGTTCACGATGGAAAAGTGCAGTCACGCCAAGAATAATAATTTACAGATAATTAAGGGAAAAGGCTAGCATAAATATGAGAAAAAATACAAAAGCCTCAAAGTGGACTTAAAGAAACCCCATTAACCTTACAATTCAGCATATTACAATTGACAGCAAACAGGAAGAGGAAAGACAGACATTACATAATTAAGTTCCAGACAATCTACCTTTTAATAAGTGTTATCAGTCAAATTTTTGTGTTGACTCAGGCAGTAGAAGTTGCTTTCAGCCCAGAATTATATCACAAATTGTTCACTGCTGGAAATTGCCACTTACCAGGAAAAGCTGTCGAATACTACTAGTTCCAGGGACTGGCATTCACGGAATCAGCAAAGTACTTTAAAAACCTCACATTTTTACCTAAAGGTTCAAAAAGAAATGAAACCATTTAGGTATTAAGGGGAGACAAATCTTGTCCAGAAATAAGTGTTCCAGGTCAATATTAAAATATTTTGAGGAAGCTTATAATATTGTACCTGTTCTGTAGATGAAACTGATAGGTTTTCATTCTCTAGTGCCTCTTCTCAAGTACTGAAAATTGCAAAAATTGCAAGTAGGAAAAAATAAGTTTTCATCAAAACAATTTGAAAAAGGCTGAAATGGAAGGGAGGAGTGTCAGGAAGTAAGCTAGAGAGCTTTGTATGTCTCTGTACTCTCTACGCTGTGCAATAGCTGCTTTACAGGAAAACAAATGATTTTACTGTAGCAAGTGGCATAAAACATGATGTTGGACTAAGCGCTGCCCTTCTATCATTGTCCAGTGGCCAAGCCCTGTTCTTTTGCATCTAGGAAGTCTCCCAGAAGAAATAAATATTATCATGTGTGATTCCCTTACGATGCTAACAGAACTAAACAGAATCGTTTTCCTTTCCAGAAGGAGAATCTTCTGTTTTTCACTGTTTCTCTTTTCTGTTTTCATACCAGGAGAATGAGCATCCTTACAGCATTTTAACAGGAAATAATGACAGAGGCAATTTCTGTTAATATTTCAACGTACTGCAGGGTAACAAAAATCTGCAAGGTTTGTGGGGCTGAATATATACATACATACATTTTTTTTAACACAACTTTTGACATGGAAAATATACTATTAGCAAATGGATCTTTCTTCCTACACTTTCAGATTTCATTGCTGCTTAAAGGAAGGTTTAATTCTTTTATCTCTGGGGGATGAGGATAAAACCATTTTCTGACACACACATCATTTTTTGTGACATCTTAAAAAAACGTATGGAAGAAAATGTGAGATTGTGGGCATGTCAGTGTCTTACCTAGCATGCCCCAAACCCAAATGTAATTGATAATTTCCTATTAACATAACACGATAAAACTGCTTATTTTTTGCATGTTGCAAAAGGAAGGTTTGGTTTTGTTAATACTTATCTACTACCAGTGTGTACATGCTTGAGTTGCTTCACAGCCCCTCTTTCCTGTTCACTAGGATGATAGCTAGAGGCAATCAAACGGGGGCCAGTAGTACAATGCCCCTTTGAACAATGTTTCACAGAAAAGACATCTGTTGTGCATACAATCTGTCTTTCAAAGGACTAAAAGAGGTGTTACCATCATTTCACTTCCTCATACAAATCTCCAGGTTCCTTAAATTCCACATATATGCCGTCATAAATAGTATAGTTTTCTTTGTGAAGACACACAGCTTGATCTGGGTATTAAAGGCATCTAGAAATTCATACATACAGACTGGATAAGACATTTGTTCATCTGTAGGGCCTATATAAATATTGTTCTAGGGGAGATTCAGCTGAACCAGCAATTGGGAAAACTGAGTCCACTGAAGGCAAATGTATTTCTTATTTCTTGGCTACAATATTAATAAGTGAGGTGTGAAATTCCCCTTTCATGACATGGTATTTGCAAGTAACTCAAAGCAAAATATTTGTGCTACATTCTGTTCACCTTACTCACTTCATTAGTCCTACCACCTTCAAGGAGGCTATGCATACAGCAAGCAGGGTTTGGCTTTTTATTCTACTTCAGCCTGCTGCAGTTTGGTTTTGCACAATGACAGACTAGGGAGACAGATGCATGCATTAAAATTAAATTGCATTAACTTTCCTTGGTCCTAACTGCTGCTAACCTTCAGGTCTGGGTTTCACAGCAGTGCAATTTTGTACAGCAGTTTTGGCTCTGGAGATGCAACTGATTTTGTGTTCCCAAAACACAGAGGCATCCGAGGAGTCCCGCTTTTCAACCACCTTCAGATTTACATCGTTACCTATCTGAAGCAAAACTTGACTGCCTCATTTCTACAGGGCCAGTGTTAAAATGGTGTTATGGCAATATATAGGGGTCTGCAAGCTAAGCTAGATAGTGGTGCTACAAGAGAAATCAGAGAAGCACCTAGGTTTAAATGAGCAAGAGGGAAAATGACAACCCCATGCACAGCCTGGTACTGATAGAGAAATGTGTGTTTGCAAAGGCAATGGAGACCAGTGGCCATTCAGTTAGCTTCACTGTTAAAAAGCACCCGATACCAGCCATTACTAACACAACCTTGTGCAGGGAAAGGCCAGCGTTTATGAAGACTGAATGCATTAAGCCGTGTGTCTTGTGAGGAGGGAGTACTTGCTTTGGAAAGGCTGCAGCCTTCTTATTAAATAATATTTTAAAAAAGTTTTTAACCCCTGTGGGTTTCTGCAGCATATCAACATAAGTTGCCAAAGATTTCTTTTATTAAGGCGCTTTCCAATACTAATCTACTTAGTCAATATCTTACAGTTCTGCATATGTATGTGAGGGTTTGTAATTTCAGCTTTAAATATGTATAAAATTTATTCTGACTTTCCTATCTCAGTGCTCCTCTCTTCAATTTTCAGCAGAGCGACTGCAGTGGGTGACTACTGCTGGGGCACACTGCGATAAGAGCAACTGCTGCTGAGCCTTTCAGTGGCAAGTGCCTCTAAGCCGGAGCTGCACCGAACAGCAGCTCGGATGGGCCAAGGCAGTTGACTCAGGCAACAAAACTTGAAACGTCATTATAATAATGAATTCAGATCTTGAGTGGGCTGACAGCACTGGATTTACAAATCCCTTCTAAAACACACACGATTGATGCTGTACTTTAATTAGCAGCCTGGTTGATCCTGGACTTCCAAAAGGGTGATGCTGCACCACCTCTTGCAAACACCACCTTTGCAAGAGCTGCTCTTCAGCCTGGTGAACCTCCTTCAGGTTTCCAGGTTGGCTGTTTGTCAAGCCCACAGCATTTGGTGGCTGCTGGTAATGGATTTTTTGTTTGTTTTATGAAGAGTTTCATTCAAATGCTTTGAAGAACCTTGGCAGCACTTAAGTGAGCACAGCTCGCAGTGGAAAATGAAAGTCAGAGCAGCAAATGGTCAGGGTGTGCCAACAGCCTGTGAGTTCGGAGGATTCAAAACTCCAAGGCGATACTTTAGTTAGTTCACTGTAATAAGAAATAATTCTGCACATCTAATCTGAATGCAACATACTGAAATGCTAATGTGCCTTTGGGTCTGAAGAACTCACAAAAGAGTGATGCCGCCATTGTGTCGGCAGTGACATTACCTACATTATGATTTTCACAAACACATCCAGGGGAAAAAAAAAAAGATGAACTGATTCTTCTTTTTAAACAGGAACAGGCTGTACTTACTTATTACAAGTCTATAGGCATATGAATAATCTTCCTCCTCTGATTCCTTATACACTTTAGTAATCCCCATCTCCTGTGTTCCTTGAGCTGGCTGAGCTTGTGCACTGTGAGCAGAATACATACCCTACCTCCTGCCCTCGTTTCCCAAATTTGCACGTTGAAACTAACCACCTAAATTCATATTTAGGCATCCAGTTTCCAAAGCCTTAGAGCCTCTGAAAAATGCTTCTGCAAGTTTGACACCAGATTATGTGTTTGACACTCCTCAACATAGAAATAATAATTAGAAGTGTACCATAATTGAGGTAAAAATACAAAAATTAAAGAAGGCAGACAAAAAACTGCTAAAAGTATCCACAATGTTGATATTAATTAACAATTCATGTTGAAAGTTGTCCGTCTCCTCTTAAACACTTGCTGCTATGACCATTGACAGGAACAAGTGCAATAATCGGGCACAAGGAGAGATGGTTTTGGAAACCCTCACGTCCTAAGTGATGCTCATACCACTAGGAGAGTGATGAATTCAGAAGGCAGTGCCTACTACGGTAGTCCATCCCCTGCTGCACATGGAGCTTGCTCCTCGCAAATGCTGGTCTACCAGGTGTGTCCCCTTAAAAGTTAGCAGAAGGACCAGTGGAGAACAGGGACTTTTTGCCAGAAAGCTGCCTTCTTTCTTAATATATATGCACAGCCCTTGACAGGGTGATGTGCTCCCCTCCAATGGAGTTTTCGTTGTGTAAGCTCTTTCAGCAGTTTTTAAACAAGGAGGGAAATATAGCCTGCTTGTCAAACACCAACTGGACACATATAAAATACACTCAGAAGTCTTTATAGATTCACTGTATTTTATAAAGGATTTAGTTTCACACACTCCGTGAGGTCAAAAAGCAACATCAAAAGAGAAAACTCCTTCTGGGATCATGTCTTCTGCACTGAGCATTACCACACGCAGGCAAATACTGGGTGACTCATACCTGCTGTTTCTTGACTCTAGGTTAAACTTGGAACATAAATTATGTCGATCTGCTCATGCAAATTTTCCACAAATCATGGCTGGCTTGAGTAATATGGCACACTTTATTTTCCCCAACTGCAGGTATATTTGAATTCAAGTAGGCTGTCAAGTAAATATTTAAAGGTGAAGCATATAAAAGAAGACAAAGCACAGCCACTAAATGCTGATGTTATGGTCCTTTTTCACGGTGTAAGAACTGGAAGATTATCATGCAAATATAAAAGGATATCTTGATTAAAAATAACATGTGCTCCCATAGTCTTGAGCCGTGAATAGAGATCTCTCATTTGAAGAAGTTATAGTTTTAAAATTTAAAATAAAACATTTTTTAATTGAAGGTTGTCTTCTTTGCTTCCAGGCCGCGATTATATCATTATTGTTCAGGATATTATGGCTGCCAGAAGATGCAAATAATAAAGAATCAATTAATTATTAATAAATTGTAATTATATTTAAAGATTGTGGAATATTGAACATATAGAATAAGAATTGGCTAGGAATAATGGCGGAGAAGAAATTGTTAAAAAATAATTTTTTTTTTTTGAGACTGTTTCTTTTTTGCTTTTTTGATCATAGGCTATGTTACAGCCATCTGTCTGTTTCTGCATCTACCTAAATATGTGCCTGAATATATTTTGGGGGGTTATGTCTAATTTACCAGGCCGGCAGAAAACCACATCTACTCTAGATGCATTCACTTCTTAAAGTTTCAGATAAAGGGGTCAAGGTCACAGCTGAGCCAGCTTGTAGAATAGGAATTGAATCACAGTAACTTTCCTAGGTTGAGAAATGTACGCAGGAGTTTTGCTCTGTGATTCATTTCTTTTTAAGTGCATTCAGTTCGATCTCTCATGCTTGAGAATATTTTTAAGCTATCCCTTTGTTTTAGATCTTCCTGAGCACAACTTTGTGTTAGCACTGAGAAAACAAGAATAGGTCGGGTTTAAAAGTGCCTCTGTAGGTTTTGAGTGCCTTGTTCTGTATTTCAGGTGATCCAGGGAAGAATTATCTCAACAGATTCTTGGAGAAGAGACGGTCAATGCAATCAAAAATAAAATTCATGGGTTGCCAAAGGAAGTGTGCCTCTTAATGAGTAATGCTCAAAAGTCTAGCATAAACAAGGATTTTGGAAAAATCAAGTTCCACCTAGCTTGCAGAGGTAAATTTTGCCTGGTAGCCAAATGGTTCTCTTTGCATACTTCACGGTATAAAATAAGGATCAATTCTCAGTTTGGAAACCATGTAATTCAATATTAAAGGCTTCTATGACCAAAGGTGAAGTACTGAAGCTACCATGTTGCGAGCTTTGTCTGTAATTTAGTCAAACATATCACCCTAAATTACAACAATAATTACAGAGATTAAATTCACCTTTTTTGAAGCCTGCCACTTGGAAGTCCTGTGAGGTGCATGGCTTAGGTATCCAAACCTGCTTTGCTTGGCAAAAATGCTAACGCTAGCAAGCAGGAACCATAACAGACATGGAGTCCTGAGTTGTTAGCGATGGAGAAATTGCACAAGGGACAGTTTAATTACTAAGGCATTCTTCCTCCACAGTTCCAGGCAGACCACTGAGAATCAGTAAAGTTGTTTTTAACTTCACAGGAGGACAGTGTAAAGGACTGGGCAAATCACCTGTTTACCAGAAGGTCGTGGAACATATAGATAAAACATACAATTAAGCTAATTTACGGGGCATGTACTATGCATTGTCCTATGCTATGGGAAACTTGTGCAACACAGTTGTTTGCAGAATCCACAGCTTAGTGGCAGCCAGGCCTCCCAAATCTGCCCTATTTGACTGTGGCAAATTTGCCAGGAAAAGAGCATTTCAGTGCCAAACCCCACAACACACAAGAAGCTCCAAGAAGACTCATCCCACAGTGTGTGTGACTATTTTGGTGTACAATTTCAGGTCATTTGGCAGTGAAATTTGGGCATGAACAGACCAGTGGTTTTTAAAACTTCAGTCCAGGGCTGCTAGAAGTATATCTTAAAAATGAAGAAAGAGAATAATCAGCTCATCTGCAAAGCTCTTTGTTCACTGACTACTACATAACAGCTTCTTCTCTTGAAAGAAATCATAGCAACTGAATGTAAGATGCTATTTTTATTTTGCAAAATGAAGCATAATTATTTAGAACATTTTCTAAAAGAGCACTTTGTAACCTCAGAAAAATATAATGCAGTAACAACATAATATCTTAAGATATTCTCTCATTCTGAGTAGTGCTGCCTCTGTGTATATTCAGAATAACATTAAGCAGACATATAAATGACTCACAATTGTGTTTCTGGGAGGTAAAAAGACTCAGGGACCTATGAAAGCCCAGAATGTACTCCAAAAATCATCCTGTAACTCCTGTGAGGCTTTTGGGTATGGAATGTTAGTTTGAAACTCCATTACCTTGCTTTATAACTGTTTTATAGCCCACATGCCAAAACAGCACTAGTTTAGTTTTGATATACATGTTCATGTATTTCTTTGGAAATTATTACTACTTTTATTTGTTAAATTGGGGAGAATTCCAAATCATGTGGCATTTGTTTCATATGTTCAACCTCTGCCTGAGTTCACTGCTTATATTTACAGTCTGTTTCACAGTGTATGCTGTTGCTTCAACATTTTATTTAGCAAAATAGAAATAGAGGAACAAATAAAGGCACCAAATGTGAAGTATAGCCAGAAGGCTTTGACAGAAATAACAGCAGGGCTACTTCATCTTTACAGCATTTGATTCAGTGACATTGCAACTGACAAGGTTTCTGCTTTGAGCATTTAATTCTGTAATTTAAAGTACAGTTCAATACAACATAAAAAGGAGGCATGTCCAATTCAGTCACACACATGAATCCAAAAGTTTAAAGTGATATAAACACGAGTGTACTTGATCATATTTTTAATTGTATTTTGAATGCAAACCATCTACCTCCATGTAAAAAATAGTGGTAGTCAGGCACTAATATACTTTGCAGATGTCTGAAACTTAACTAGTACTTCATAATACAATTGTTTATTGACAGAATATGATAACTAGAATTTTGAATTCAAGGCAACTTAATAAATTATACTGAATTTCAGAAACAGATCAAAGCACAAGAGTAAAATTCCAAAGTAATTCAGAAATAATAGAAAAATCTGTTTGGTTGAGGAATCTTTATCCAGTGTATTATGATATGCATTCTCATACATCAGATTATAAACTTATAGAAGGAAATATTAAATTAGATAAAACAGAGTAGTATGAGGTCAAAATTTCTGAGTGACTTTTTGAATAAAGAGAGAAACATGACCTTCTCATTGTTAACTCTGTTTCTTTTCAGGGATACAGCATTTTGTCACATTAGCTTCTGATTAGTTACACATATGGTGAAAAATTATTATTCTCAAACAACATCATAGTCCCCACCTCCTTGTAGAAGACAATATTATTATTATTTCATGTGGTTTCACTTACCAACTCTGATAATGTAGAACCTGATGCTATAAAAACAAAATGCCTGAACAGTCTTGAAAGGTTTGCCTGCAGCATATTATGAATAAAGAGACAGAGATGATTGACTGGAAATAACAAGGCAACAACTTAACTCCACAGTAAAAGCAGTGGCAATCATGAAGGAAGAGAGCTGGGCAATATTTCTAGCCTGTTGCACCCTGTGGTGTCTCCACTGAGATCTAATTGCCCTGTCTTACCAGGTCTTTTATAATATCATTTAAAAAAAATCAGAATAATTGGATTTACTCCTAGTTGAAGCTGGTACAGGATAAAAGTAAAATCCAGATTTCATAGGGGCTATTTAGGGAAGATCCAACTGACCTACCAGAAGCATCAATTTTGCTGCTGGTGGGGATGTCCTGACTGTCTAATTCTGTAGTCCCTAAGTAACAGAATATCTGGACATTGCAGGTGCCTGAGCTATGGCAAATAAATATATTTGCCAGAGGTGAATTAGTTATATCCACTAGGTACACCTACTCTGTGTCAGCTGCTGTGGGAGTTTATGTTACTAAATTCCTTCACCTTTTCAATATGGGAAGTAAGCACGGTCATGTTCAGTTGATCCTAAAAAGGATATTCAGAATTACATGGCAACTTGGAAAAAAATCTTGTTTTGAAGTATGAAAATGGTTGGGACTGTTTACCTTAGACAGGAGAGGCATGAGAAGACACACTGTGCAAACATACCATGCAGTAAATGCTCTGGAGCACGCAGATCCATGCATTTCCACTCTTTCTAGCTCATCAGGAGAGTGTGAGGGGGCATTTAATAAAATGAGAAGGTGGAATATTAAAGAATGATAAATTAAAAAAAAAAATCTTTCACACAAGATATAAAAACTGTGAAACTCCTTATCACAGAGGCTCTTGGAGGACAAGAAAGTAATAGGATTTTAAAAGGATTAGACATTTATATGCATATCTGGAAGAGTCAGGGGTATAATTAAAGATACCAAACATTTCGGAAGGGCTATTAAGCCTTGCATTCAAGCCTTACACCAGCCTCTATTAATGAAGGTATTTCTGCATGGAATCTTGCAGGCAGACATGGGCTGGCTCTGCTGGTACTCTGATGCCACTGGACATGAAACAGCTTCACCTGCTGCAGCCCAGTTAGAGCAGCATGGAGCCAAACAAGGAAGATTGACAAGAGCTGTTGGCTTGCAAAAAAAAGGTAAAACCTCGAGATCTGGCAGATCTGACCATCTGAGAGTGGTACTGAGATCCTGGGTCTGAACTGCTGTAGTAACAGCAATGTTCCGGAGTGCTACCATTCCCCTTCCCATTTGCGTCTTTTCACAGACATCATTCTGATTATGTTTGGTTTCAGCACCTGTGCAAGGTGAGTGCAAAAGCAGAGTTATCCCACACTTTAAGAAAACACACCGAATGCAAGGTCTGGAGCTCCTGCCATATTATATTTA
The DNA here is from genome assembly GCA_020745775.1 of Theristicus caerulescens. Lineage (NCBI taxonomy): Eukaryota > Metazoa > Chordata > Aves > Pelecaniformes > Threskiornithidae > Theristicus > Theristicus caerulescens. Next base: position 84,173,285 of record CM036583.1, on the reverse strand, counting down.
TTTTCCTCTCTAGGCTTAAGCAAATTTATTAATGTCCCTTTTGTATGTTGCTGCAATAGTAAAACAGCTGCTACAGTAAACACTACATCTTCAAAAGTTGGCTTAAATTTCTCAAAATCAAATTAATATTTAGTTGCTTCTATAATTTATTCTCAGAGGGCTTTTCCAGGGCTATTGCATATTCCAGAAGAGCTTTTTCTCTCTCCAAACTGCTACAGCTACTTGCCTGACAGGAAAGAGGAAATATATTTACACAGACATGAAACTAAGCAATCTATAGCTTATTTTCTAGGTTTGAGAATATGACTTTTGATACCCTTCCCAGCTCACTATTGTAGCAGCACACAGAGGACAAACACTGTTTTGTTTCTTTGTAAGTGGCAGGGAGTGATTATTTGTTTCTTTGCACCATCTGTGTCTCATTGCTGTGACTCCACACGGGCAATGGCTGATCTGGGACAAGGAGGAACCATGCTTTCTCCTGCAGTGCTCTTATGGGTGTGATAACCCATGGTAGAATCACAGAATCATTTAGGTTGGAAAAAACCTTTAAGATCATCCAGTCCAGCCGTTAACCTAGCACTGCCAAGTCCACCACTAAACCATGTCCCTAAACACCACATCTACCTGTCTTTTCAATACGTCCAGGGATGGGGACTCAACCACTTCTCTGGGCAGCCTGTTCCAATGCTTGACAACCCTTTTGGTGAAGAAATTTTTCCTAATATCCAATCTAAACCTCCCCTCGTACAACTTGAGGCCCTTTCCTCTCATCCTATCACTTGTCAATTGGGAGAAGAGACCAACCCCCACCTTGCTACAACCTCCTTTCAGGTAGCTGTAGAGATCGATGAGGTCTCCCCTCAGCCTCCTTTTCTCCAGGCTAAACAACCCCAGTTCCCTCAGCCGCTCCTCATAAGACTTGTGCTCTAGACCCTTCACCAGCTTTGTTGCCCTTCTTTGGACATGCTCCAGCACCTGAATGTCCTTCTTGTAGTGAGGGGCCCAAAACTGAACACAGTATTCGAGCTGCAGCCTCACCAGTGCCCAGTACAGGAGGACGATCACTTCCCTAGTCCTGCTGGCCACACTGTTTCTGAAACAAGCCAGGATGCTATTGGCCCCCTTAGCCACCTGGGCACACTGATGGCTCATATTCAGCCAGCGGTTCACCAACACCCCCAGATCCTTTTCTGCCAGGCAGCTCTCCAGCCACTCTTTCCCAAGCCTGTAGCGTTGCATGGGGTTGTTGTGACCCAAGTGCAGGACCTGGCACTGAGCCTTCTTGAACCTCATACAGTTGGCCTTGGCTCATTGATCCAGCCTGTCCAGATCCCTCTATAAAGCCTTCCTACCCTCAAGCAGATCAGCACTCCTGGCCACTCTGTGTTGCGCTACTTTGCTGAAGATATTGGACAAGGCTCACAAAACTGGTGGTTCAGAAGAAGGCTCTGGAGTCTAAGCAAGTGGACTGACTTTCAAAAGCTAGGAGCAGTGTTTCGCTTGTGCTCTTTGCCAAGCCCAGTTCTCTATGGCACCTAGAATGTGGTTCTTGATTATGTTTTCAAAAGGAATTGCAAAACTTGGGATCTTTTCTTCCCTGGTCATTTTTGTGAATATGCTTTAGGCTCCTACATTGTCCTGGTGCATTTGCAAAATGAGCTGAAGAACTGTGTGCTGCATATTGTCATTTAAATGTGAACAACTCTGCATTCAAGTAAACTTTGACATACTCCGGCAAATGGATGTTACCCTGATCTCAGGTCTACTGCACTACGCTAACAGCACATGGCATTGTGCTGTTACTTGATCACATTGTCACTTTCATAATTGTTCTGTATTGCAGAATTATATAATTTCATTCCATCATTGAAGACATAATAAATACTTGATGAAGAAAGTGTTATTTAAGAATTATGCAATAACTATGTGTTGAGATAGATGAGGGTTTTAATATGGATGTCTTAATATACAAAGGATATCATAAAACATAAGGGCTTCTTCAGTGAGAACTATTTTTTGAGATAATAAACCAGAAGCCGCACTCGTGAATTAATGTGATGTATTGAGTTTTTGCCAGTTTACGTTGCATTCAGATGAAGCTTCCACCTTTAACCTGGCCAGGTTAGGATAGCCCAGTGGTTATGATGTTAAAGTATTCCTTGGATTCAGTTCCTGGAACTGCTACAACCTCTGTGATTAACCTGGGGCAAATCTCTTAGCTCTTCTGTGTTTCATTTCTCTGTCTAGAAGGTGGGAGTGGTAATACCTTCTTAATTCACAAAGATACTGTATAAATGACTCCATGAGCATACATATATAAATGACCATGTATCATCTGAGTACCATGGTAATTGGGAGCAAACTAACTGCTGGAGACATATTCACTCAAATCTGCAGTGGCTGTTTGGCCACGATGGCAAATCAGTCAGCAAGGTCTGAATAACTCAACAGAGAAACATCCCAGAAGAAAAGGTCTTCTTTAGCACCGTTTTCACTAAGAATGGTGGCAGAAGAAGACAAGGGACTTTCTCCCTGCAATCAAGCTAGTATTTAAATGCAATTCAAGAGAAGGTCAGAACTCCATTAGTACAAAGTTAGGTAATGCTGAACTGCTGATGGCTCTTCCATGCCTACCTGGATGATCTCAGCCATCAGAACTACCAAAGATGAGACCTTTCATGAACAATAACTGTTCTTTTTTTTTGCAAAGCATGGGCAGATTTGGCAAAGTTGTTTGGGTATTACCTCAAGTGTGGATGTGATTAAACACCTTGCTTGTAGGCAAGGATTACTGGAGGATCTTGTTCACAATGATGGTCCTCAGTGCTCTCCCAGGTGCCAGACCAGACATATCCATATACAGGGGAACTAATTAGGACAGATCAGAACCACTTGAAACTTTAATCCATCAGCCTTTGTTGAATGTAAGACAGCCATAGCAAATGATGGTCTAATTTCAAATTTTATATGGGTCTCCGCAGCTTGGTAAAGACCAAGATGAGTCTAAAAGACAATCAGAGAGATTTGTACCACATATATAAATATCCCACCTGGAAATACTTAGCTTTAACAGCCTTCACCATGCACCACAGAACAAAGCTTTATGATGAAGCTGGTAATTCCCATCTATGTACTTCTTACATATGAGTGTATAACTACCATGGTTGCAGTGGGGGCCTCCCACAGAAACTGAGCAAATTTTGTTCATTGTCAGTAGCACAGTTTTTGTCTGTATTTTTACTGGACGACATGCGAGTGAAACACACGGCCGTGCAGGTTAGCTGCTTATAGAGCAGTAAATACTGGCTGAAACAGCCGTAGCCAAGGGAGGCATGACTGACAACAGCTCCTGATCCAGGTAATGAGCCCTTCATGCCAATTACCTCTTGTGGAAGTCTAACCTTCACTTTCTCCATACATACAACCTCTGCCAAAATTAAGAGAAGCTACCTGGATATAGTGATAGGCAATCTTTTGGTGGATTGGGATGCGGATCCAGTTTACAAGTGTAAAAGGAAGAGTGACAGAAAAAACAGAAAATCCTCAGCTCGCTTAAGAAATCCCTTTTCTTCCTTTCAGACTATTCATTGCTTTCTCACAGGTTAGTGTTTTTCTTCCTACTGATGCTGAATGTTGATAAGACTGTTCTTGGTACAGCCTCCGGAACTTGAGTGAGTTGTTGCTGAACAAACCCAGGGACTTTCCCTTACACTAGATTATAGCAAATTGCCTGATTTATACACCCCTCTGGCCAAATACCACCTCAGTAACACCAGTATAAATCCAAAATAATACCATTTATGTTGCCAAATATGGCACAGCATTTGCAGGGGGATAGAGTGGTAACGCTGCAATAAACTGAGTTAGCAACTTTAACACCATATTTTAAAATAAACTTGCTTTCTGTTGATACCTGTGTTTCTGTTGCCATCTATAGCACCAATTGTAAGTAACAGAAAGGTTCCTATATCTGCTTTTAATTAACATTCAATAAAGCAGGTCTCGCATACTATAGCTTCAGCAATCTGAACTTAAGCCTGTCATCAGGCAAAACTATTATATGAAATTACTGCATAATAATTATTAAAATATTTTCCTGAGATTTAATATTCACTTATTTGTTTTCATATTAAATACAAGCAAGAATTATTGCAGTTGTACAGTCCTAAGGTTTTATGCAGGTCGGTAGTGGGAAACGCTGCAAGAGCCTGGTGTTTTAATGGGATTGGCAGACATGCATTCCTCTGACTGCCTGGGATGGAGGCACTGCTCATCCAAGGTCTGCTAAAACTCTACATCAGCCGTGAATGAATCATACGTTCAATTTAAGCAGAGACACCATTTTTCAAATGTGAAAGGATTCAATATGTCCTGATTTTGTACTGATCAAAACTTCACTGGCTTCTGTCAGAGTAAGGCAGGGGATCTGAACAAAAGAAACCCACATAAAAGTAAATCTAGCAGAGAGAATACGTAAAATAAATGGTGTGTTAGCTGAGTACAGTCCTCCAAAATGGATTAAGGGATCAGGTCACCCAGTGCCTCAGGACAACTTCTCAAATCTGAAATACCCTGGTGTTCACTGTCAGTAAATGTCCTGATGGGGGCTTCTTAAAAAATGGGAACCCTAACTGATCATAGCCTCTGGAAATGTACATAAAAGTTACAGAAACAGTTTAAAAAATAATAATAGAAGAATAGGTTATTTACAAGTCAGTCTTTGACCAAAGGCCAAATCTCCATCTACTGATGTGGAGTGGCAGTTCTTTAAACCTTAGGCTAACATGTTGCTGTATTCCCAAGCTTTAAATAATTTTCCTTTGAAATGGGGAGTTTAAAACCCTCAGTAAAGTATACATGCGCAGCCTTCACACTGAAATCCAAATCTGAAGTGCTTGCTCTGCAAAGCATTTTGTATTTCACACCTGGGGCATAACATACATGAAAGGCTCTATGTGATTCACCTCCTCACATATCCTTGTATTTTTTTAATCTTTTCACTTAGTGAGAACAGAAAGATCACTTGTAAAGATTACAGGAAAAAATACAGAATCTAGAAAATGGCGGGTTTTTTGCTCTAGGAGTAAACAAGGGGTGGTTAAATCTGATTGTTTATCTCAAACTTTATACCATCTTTGCCGTGGGCTTGTTCACAGATCTCTCTTGCCATCAGGATGAGCCAAAGAGCCTCCATTTGCACTAACATATGTCCCAGTAATGGGTCCTAGGGGTTCCCCATGCAAATAACGTCCCAGCCCCTGTAAACAGGACTAAACAGAAAAATGACTGACAGGTAAGATATTAAAGAGAAATGGAGAACAGGATAAACAGTTTTCCATACAGAGAGCTGATCTCCTTTTCCAGCTTAAAGCTGAAGCTCATTCATCCTATGAAAAGCCTGTTGATGTGCAATTCATTTTGAATAGACATATACAATTTAATCTGGTTTACTCTTTGCATTCAGTAGCAAATTTTTTTGGCAACTTGTAGCTTGCTAATGCACAGGTCTCTCCCAGCCCAGTAACTATTAAGGAAACAAATAACTTTATTTTCAGCTGATGAAAAATATCAAAATGAATCACCTTTTATCATTAGAGGAATAAGTTATCACCTCTTTAAAAGGTAAGTGCACACTCTAGGTCATTCTTCATCTGCACTTCAAGTGTAAACAGGCGTTTTACCCAGCCTACAGCTCTGCTATGATCAGACCACAAAGCTGACAACAGAAGCGATGGTTATTGTCCTGCTGCCACTGCACGCAATGCTGTTGAGCTGCCCTGTATTAGAGAAACTTCAAGGCTGATTGTATAGTTGCCTTGCACAGTAATGGCAAATAAATAAATGAAGTCAAGACCCAGTATCACCCTCCTGCCTTTAACTCTGTTTCTAGTTATCAAAACCGCTGCATGGGCTCAGCCTTGTACAATACAGCATAGTATAAGCTGGTAAAATGAGCTTTGAGGGTGCGATGCATGTGGGTGGGTGGATATCACAAATTCAGAACGCTGTTGATTTCAGCCCAGGTTATTTTACCCGTTGCATCTTTTGCTAGTGGTGTAGAAGCTGTCCTACTCCTGGCAGCACCAGTGCTGGGAATATTCCCTGTTCCTGGTAACATTGCATGAAAAATTAAGGATCAAGGAGAAAAAAAGTCAGGAATGGGGCTTTATATCCATTGGCATTCCCTGCCAATGGACTGCAAATTAGTTTAAAGAGCGAAGCCAAAAGAAAAAAAATCAAAACCAGTGACATGCTGGAATTCAGCAAGGCTCAGGGGTGGGAATGAGATAGCTGTAAACCACCTTTGCTCCTCTCTTAATTTAGTGCTAATCTTGTTCCAGTTTAAATTGGAGAATCCTGACGGCTGCTCTGAGTTATAGGAGTTGCCAGCGTTCTCAGGAGGTTTTCTTCTTTCTGCTGTTTGCGAAGTAAGAGTCATGCAAGGAAAGTATCTCGTGTCAATCATGGGCTGGGAATCCTTTGATGTTGGCATTTACTTAAACTTTTATACTATTTTAATATTTCACAGCTAACTTATGACAAGGGCAATAACGATTATATTACAGTAAATAAACTGGTTGACTTTAGATGTACCTTATCAATCCCAGTCCTTCCACACATCTCTTAACAATTTTGCCACTGAACTGTCAAAGACATGACTAAAAAAAGGTGGCTGCTAAAAGTCTTAATGCTGATGAATTTGATCCTGAGCGCTCTGTTCCTACTCAGCGCAAATACTAAGCAATTAATTCTTAGCCATGACTTACACCACTGTCAATTAAAGAAGGGTCTGGCACAAGAATTTTTGCAAATAAAAAATACTTAGTCTTGTGGTGTGTCACCACATTGTGCTGTTTTTTGATCCAACAAAAATAGAAAATATATAAGTGAAATGGATGAAGAAAGAAAAGAAGAATAGACATGAAGTTTAAGGAGACAGTTGGTCAGGACACTTTTCTGGTGACTTCTGTGGGGTTTTTTTCAGATAACATGCAGTCTGCCCACTCGGTGCCCTGCAGCACATAGACTGTTAATTTGATCATCATTGGTGCATGCAGATGAAATACAGTTTTCCCTTTGGTGGTGCAATCCTATGCCTGTTCTCAGCAATGAAATCAGTTCGTTATCCAGTTTCATGATTATGCTCTAATTCAAAAAATCATTTAAGCATACACCTAAATCTGTCCTTTTTCAGAAAAGTCTGAACATCTTGGGTTTTAAGCATGATCAAAGGGCAGTTATTTCAGTGTGGTTTACAAATGTGGTCCAGGAAGTTACAAGAACAGGGATGCTGTCAGGAGTATGCCAGGTCCCGAATGACTTGATGCTGCAGTTTGCGTAGCTGGGCACCAGCATATCCTCTAGCCAGATACCTGTCCTGCCTTCTAGACTTCCAACAGCAAGCTGTTTCTTTTATTGTCTGACTGTTGGCATGAAAATTGAATGATAGGTGCTACTGGTAATTCCCTATTTTTGCTAGATCTGGATTTGGTCAAATCACAGGAAATATTATTTTTTAATTATTTCACAATTAGGACGTTTTGTGGAGACAGAGTGATGTGGGAATCACTTCCTTATTTGTGTAGTTGTTTTCTTTTAAAGATGAAAAAACCCACTTAATTCATCCTCACCAAGCCCTTGTGAAACACTCTAAGAGAGTCAGTCTTCTGGAACTTCTGTTCATGTCTCTTAAAGAAATAATCATACTTTACACTTATATAGCATCCTGCATGTGAGGAAGTAAAAAAAGACAAAGAAGAGCAGATTCCTGAGATTTTGACAGAAGAAACCAGAGAAATTCTCATGGGACTCAGGGAGTTGCCGAGCAGGGATAGAAAATAAAAAGAGTGAGAAGATATTTTTTCAGGTTCTGCATCTTAGCGAAAATAGAAGTTCTCTAGGGGACTTCTCTGAAACTTGTCACAAAACTGCGATCTAGCCATCCTAGGCTAATGACAGTCATCAATGAAACTTGATTTTCTTTCAACTGTCAGGCTGAAGAAATAGCTAAAAGCAAGAGTGGAAAGACATATTCTTTTTTATTTTCAGATTTTTGGGTTACTATTACCTGATGATGATCATTTTGCAGAAGATATTCAATTGATGCTATAACAGAATTTGCAAGGGCAACCAATCTGTCATGATTATGGTAGTTTCAGGCAAATCTGTGAGGTCGCACAAAGAAATCATAATAATTTTTAGGATTCCTGCCTAGATGGTAAGGAAAGTTCTTTAATTATGGGAAACTCATGGCTTCTTGGAAGTTCTAGCTCTGTTTTGACCCCATTACAAATGCAACTTCTACACTGACATAAAATAATATAAGAAAATATTTTTCCTTTCCTAACATTTCTGAGTATAATTTCAGAACCCAGTTCATACCAGGGCATTTACAGCAGAAAGTCATTCAAACAATAGGCATCAGAATAGTGATTGTTATCACGAGCCTAATAAAGTTTTTTCCTTAATTAATCATCACTTTAAAAAGTTTACCATTCCTAAAACTATTTTAACATCACTCATTTTTAACAGATGTCACAATTCAGAAAAGTTCTATAAATAAGTACACTGAGCAATTTAAAGCTGAACATTATTCTGAACCACCTGGTTGCAAAATAATATTTATGTACAAATGTGCATTTAATTTAAAAATATTATCCTAAAGTCACATTTTGTGTCATATAACAGTTAAATTAACACCTTAAGTTTTGTTTATGAGACATTTTTAAATTTCGAAATTAAAAGAAAATGATAAATTATTTCAGCTATTCTATAACTTGCTGTATATAATATAAAACATACGTCTCCTTAAAAAACATCAAACAGGCTGCCCCTGCAAAATATAGACATACTGCCTGATTCTTCCAAGGTCAGCAGTGTTGGGAGTTGGGATTTGGCTCTTGTTGATGTAGAGCTAAAGGCAAGATGTGAAGTCAGACTCTGTTTGGTTTCTGAGCCTTGCAAAAAATGAGGAACTATGTGTTTGAGACATCTGCATCCATAGCCTATGTCACTGAGGGGGACTTGGTCTGTCCTGTGTACCCAAGGTGGCATAAGATCACTCTGGTACACCACTTCTGGGGAACCTGGCTTGTCAGGATAGGCACAGAGGTCTGAGGAAGCACTCTTTGATATGTTTCGATACATTAACCACTTTTTTTTGTTTGTACATAAAGGTGTATGAGACCTGGGTGGGAACCCTCCAGGGCATTGCCATGTCAGGCACATGCACCTTCATCCCAACAGCATCGGAACAAAGCACCAATGCAGACCTCCAGTGAGGTGTAAGGCATGCTCTCTTCAAACATTTCTAAATGGACACTATTCCTTTGCTGTCTTTTTTTGTTCTTGTTATTTTAGGAAACTGCCCCTCTTAATTCCTTTTTCCTTTTTCCCATACCAAACTCAAACACCAGTAACCATAGATTATCAGTCAGTCAAGGGAATTGGCTTTCTGCTCCACTGAAGTGCCTAACCTCCTTTGCACCCATTTCTGCTGGGCTTTTGTGGCCTCCGGAGGTGTGAGCTGTCATGGGACAGAAATGCTGACATGATCTTGGGTTTTATCAACAGTCTGCTTGGAGAGTATCAAGCAAGTTTTCACACATGCTACATCATGCTGATTGGTGTAAGAAATAAATGGTCATTTCCCCCTCCACGACTGTCATCTTTTCCAGTTTCTTTGCTCCTGGGTCTTTCCCTTTGATGGGCACAGACTTTCGGCCTGCTTGCACACTTGTCTTTGTTTCTTTCCTTGTGTAACCTCATTGCAAGGAACCCGCAGGCTTGTCCCTGGAGTCGTAAAGGAGGTCATCCAGTGCACAGGTCACTACCACTCCTGCTTCCACCACTTGATGTTCAGCACCAGGAGGTACGACCAAGAAATGCAGATCTCAGCATGCCCCTTGTGTTGCTCCATCACCACATCCCTCCCTCTCTCCAACACATCTGTGTCAGAAAGTTCTCCTCAACTCCTACGACCCAGGGAACCGATGATGTCAGGGCTGTAATTTGTACTGACTTCTTCCTGGCCAAATCATAGCCAGGTGAGAACACTGCATTGCTCATGCTTTAATAGATAAAATAAAGTTGTGGTGCCTACAGTGGAATGGGAAAAACAGTGCAGAAGTGACAAGTTTTGTTGTTCTGTTGGTGTTAATTATCACTACTGGTCCTGCTGCTGTTTGGAGACCCAGGACCTCAGCCACCTCTGAATTTCATCTGGCTTTTCATACTGCAGCAACAGGACATAATTTGCATGAAGATGAAGTTGAGAGACCAACAAAAAACATTTAGCTGTGGTGGTTCTCAAAAATGTCATTGATTTATATATAAAATGGGAAATACTGAGGCAACAGTGTGCTTGAGGGTAGTAAGTTCTGACATAGGGGTGACCAGACTCATGTGCCCCTTTTCTGTTCAGATGAGGTTGAAACGTGGCCAATGAACCTAACTTTGAGCTTCAAAAAAAGCAATGAGGAGCTTTAATGACAATCAGTGCCTCTTTGCAGAGTGCAGGTAACCTGGCTCTGAGCACACTCCCCTCACCTGTGCAACTGCCAGGCAGATGCTTCTTGGGCTTTATTCATTCCCAGGAACTGGTGGAATACTGCTAGGTCTCCTCACATGTTACTGTTGTTACTGCATTTCTCTTTCATCTCTCCAGACACTGTATTTTGAAACCTGATGTTTCAGAGCTGGAAGTGTTGTGTCACAATTGTTTCATCAGTGCTTAAACGTCATTCCTGGAACCTGTTTCATAAGGCTTGGTGTTTCTGGAAGTAATATGTGCAACGCAGAGGTTATATAAAGGATTCAGACATGCAATCAACAGTGAGAAGCGCAGAAGAACTTCAGATGCGTGCATTTCAAAGGAATGAAGAAACTATAGTTTTCCAATGTCATTCAGCAAATGTTTGCCCAGTGTCTTACTGGAGTCTTAAAGCCACACTAACTGAGATCTCCTGACTAGTGACATTAGTTCCAAAAGGACCAAAATCACCCCCTTTCATCCTTCTCCAGAACACAGGAAGATCTTTGGTGTCAATAGTTTGGCTCCCAGAGGTAGGAGATCTCAAATTTTCTGAAACTGATGTTGGTCTTATAATGGTAAAACCTACCAATAGACATGTGCAAGCCAAAAATCACACAGAGGTCTTTTCTTCCTCAGTTGCAGTAAACTTCTTAGGGCATGTTTAAAAGCGCATTGTTTTTCCTCCTGCCACAGACATAAAAGGTAGCAGGTACATCCTGCAAGAGCTGAACCCCTTGTACCATGCATTTGTAAACACGAGAGACCTCTGAAACAAATACTGTCTACCAGAAAGGACCAACTAAAATAAAACATTTCCCAAGCATCATACCAAAGAGAAAAAACATATACTAGATCCCCTTTAAAAGCTTCTCTGGAAATGAAACAAAGCTTTTATGTGAAAAAATATCTAGTGAACCCAAAGATGAAATGAAATTTTTTAGGTGACCTGAATAGAAGAAAAAGAGTAGATCAGTTAAAAATTGATTAAAAAAAAGAAAGAAAATAACCCTAAAATATCTTTCAAAAACCAGCTGAGTCCCTGACAAAGAGAACTGAATTAGTTAAAAGGAATAATCTGGTAAAAATAAAATTACAGTACCCCAAGGTTATCTGTTTATCAGATTTCTATTGTACACTTTCCATGTGTTCTTCTCCTTATACCTCAGCAGATCCTTCCCAATATTTTAAGCAATTTCTCTGAGCTGATATATGCCCTTCCTGTGGTTTTCTATGGCCCAGTATTTCCTCATATTTCTGTCATAACTTTTTAATACAGCAGTCTGCAGTTAAAGCAGAAAGAGCCAGTGAAGGTATTTCCCCCTTCAGAAACACACAGGTTCCTCTCTCATTTTTAGAACTTTTTTTTTTTTAATGCAATATTTTGACTATTTCAGGTCAGCAACCATGAGCCTCTGAATGGCAAATTCAACAGCCAGACCTCTAAAAATGATACGTTTAACAGGAAAATGTATATATTGTTATTTATAATATATATCTCCTTGATATATATAACTAAGAATAATAATGTATGATAATAATATGCATTATTAAGAATTGCAATGGATACGTAGCTGCATGGCTGCTAATTCCTAGACACTATCCCACCGTTTGCAGTTTTATCCATGTTGGGAAACCAGTCAGGAGTTATAAGCAGGTTGATGGTTCCAGCCCTTTCTGCCTGGTGGTTTGTACAGATGACGATATGAACATATCCCACCAGAGAAGCAAATGTTTTGTTTTTCTTCTCCTTGGGGTGACCATTGTCTCCAGCTGGTTCTTCACAGAATGAGTCATTAATTAAACCCGGATTCTTTGCAAGTGGTCTGTTGCAGGGCTGTGGTTTATTCTTGCTTGTTCTGCTCCCGCGAACAATATTTTGGGGGATTTCAGGTTGACTTTATTTTTATGATTTCACATTTTCTTCACTTTCTTCTGCTGCAAGTATTCCTCTAAGAGACAGAAAGTGAAAGGCTTGGTTAAGAAAAACACAACCACCTCCAAAGTGCTAAAACTGCAATAAACCCATCATCTCTAACAACAGCGGAGCATGAAAAGATAAAAAACAGCCTGCCAAGAATGTAGTAACCACCCATTCACTTTTAAATGCTCTCCACACTTCAATGCACAGACCTAATTACTTTTCTGCATTCCCAAATCCACTTTGCAGTGCTGCAATCAGAAACCTGGCGTTAAAATATTTTAGACTCTAAGGATCAAGACTAATTATGGGCCTAAGCTGCACCTTTTGGTTTCCTTACGAACTAGCCTGCCCCCCTCCCCCAGGCTCTCCACCCCCTTCCCTTCTTTTGGGATGCTTTAAAGCACGCTCCACTAGAAGAAAGGCTGTCCAGTCTCAGTCGGGGGTGAAGTAAAGAGAGAATAAAACAAAAAGCAACTCAGTCCAATTCAGTAAGCTTCAATGAAGCTGGTATATTTAATGTGAGCCCAGGGTTAGCCTACAGAATTGTGGCAGAATGCAATATTCTCAACAAAAAAAGATGTGTTTAAAGTCGGGCAAGGCCCCATAAGGCTGTTGTTGGTGTTTAAGCAGTACACCAAGGTATTTAGCTCTGAGGGTTTCTAAACATTCCAGCTGAGAATAAAACCACAGCTTTACAGTAGCTTCTTAAAGGTTTGGGGGGCTGGGAATGTTCCCTCCCCCTTGCATTGAAAAGTCAATAAACAGTAGGAAAGATCATGTCATAACAAAGATGAAGCCACCTATTACAGGGCATAGTGAGGGCTAATGGTGCTATCAGAAGCTAATCCCATATATTAAATGCTGTAATTGTTTTAATAATATCATGATTATTAGAACACCCAAGTGTGGGGCATTTTTCATTTTGTGCAGCATGAAACCGCTGCCGACCATGCACCCTTCCTACAGCAAGTGCTTGCTAAAATATGGAAATATTAGATAATGACATCAATGACGTGGGCGGCATTCTGCACCCCACGTGCATTTTCTGATACACGTATTTTACTTTTCATGGCATTTACCAGGCTGCTTTAGGTCATTTTGTCTGGAGCTAAGCTCCTAAAAAGCTTTCATTCATGCTAAACAATTATCTACAAAAGTTGGCACCGGTGTTTTACCTCTGCGAAGCACTTTTAGTTCCACTTATTTAATAACAGTACTACTAATAAGAATAAAGAAAAAAGTAACATACCTGTTGCTTGTTGCCATACATGATGAGCCCGTTTCAAAGACCTTAATGAGAAAAAAACCCAAAGAAAATATTTAGTTCTCTGAAGTCTCACTCTCTTCCCTTTATACATATCATGATAGGCTCAGATTATTACAAATCCCATAGTTATGGGCACATAAATGTTTTAAACCCTGGTCCAGTTTAGGATAATTGAAATTAAATAGTCATCCACAGCTGCTGTTATGAGGGGAAGGGTTAAAACAACAAGGCAGTCTGCGTGGCGATAGTTCACATGAAGGTTTAAGAAAAATAATAAGGGAGTTAGCAGAGAGCATGCACATTGGCTTGCAACTACCAATTAACCCTCCTTGTTAGATAGGTAATTTATTCCACTCAGCAGCATCAAATAACAGACAAAAAGGTGGCCAAAACAGTAATTATCTTCATGGAATTCAAAGGCTTGAAAGCCATAATTCCTAAGAAATAAAAACAGAGTTCTTTTCATAGTATATGCTTCATCTAAAGACTGTAATAAGAGACAGGCCCTAGCTGTGACCCTTTACACTTCAAGGTGAAAAAGTAGGTTAAAGAAAGTAATGGCAATAATCACAGGGCTTTTCTACATAAAACAGTCTCTGAGTGGAGGTCAAAGATCAAACACTCGGGGCACTACCTGCATCACACAAAGATCTCTTCCACAATAGAAATGAAGAGCAAGACTGGCAGGAAAGAGCAATAAGACTAATCAATTCTAAAATTATTAGGAAAAGATTAAAAAAAAATGGATTTTGAAAAGTCTGGATGAGATTAAAAAGAAGTGCACCCATTCTCTCCTTAATTTTTTGAAAAAATGTCTGAGGATTTCCTGCACTTCACAGAGAGCTTCTATCAGGAATGAATGTTAAATATTTCCATTTCATCTTCATCCCCACCTACCAGCTACATTCTTTTGCACCACCTGAAACAGGCTTTACATTCTTTTTTTGTACCTGTTTGGATGCTTTTACAGAAGAAATCTGTCTCTCAGGATTATATTCTAATTTTTTGTTGTTGTTAAGCCGTTGGATGATTTTTACACCACAGCAAGTAAGATCCCCATTCTGAGCTTGTGTGAGTTATAGGAACAGATTTCACATAAGTATCATCAAATGAAACACACTTCTCCTACCCCCCATCACTCCAACTGCTTGAGAGTTCAAAGGTAGGTCCCCACAATGGCATGTAAGAGCTCTCTGGACTTGCTGTGTACCCTGGGGGGCATTTCGTCAAGGATTTCATGATAAAGATATTCCTTATTTTTCACTTGAGAAGGTTAAGGCACGCATTCAGTTGCCCAACTTAAATTATTCTTTATTGTACAACCAACTTTAAGTCTTATAGGCTACACTTTAACATGTAAATACCACTCCATTGACTTTACCAGGCCTTCTTCCTTTCTTAAGGCTGGGCAGATGTCAAGATTTTGCTGGAATAAGAGCAAACTGCTCAGCAGCGAGCAGGATCCAGTGCCAGCAGAGCAGAGGGAACTGCAAGGTATGCATGCACAAAGATGTTACTTCCCTGGCTCATTTTTTTTGCCTTTGGTCTTCCTTGAGTTTCAGTTGTCTAGATATCTACTGATTCCCTCTGACAAATCCTTTCTTACAATCAAGCCAGAATAGGGAGATGTTATCTGCTCTACAAGCAGGTTGGTGGACCCCCACTCCACCCTGAAGTTTTGCTGTGAGATATAAAGCTGGTGTGTAAAGAAATTCAGAATAAGGTGCTCAGGTACAGAGAACCGGCCATCAGCGTGGAACCATGTGTTCTTGCTAAGAAGGTTACTGCAAACATCACCTTTAAGACATACAATGGTATGCAAACAACATGTAACATTAATTGACCAGCCTTGTATTAACTGACGACTGACTAACCTGTGTTGTGACTTCTGAATGGTTAGCATAACAGAAAGTTAAAAAGTATAAATTAATAATTATGTTTCTTACATCACAGTATGGAGCTGTTTAATAGGAAACTTTAAAAGACGTGCTGTATACCTAATGCTTCCTATTGTCTACGTAGAATGCAACAAAATAATAGGTGTATACCATATGATTCCCAGTTTTTTTGCAGAGGGTAGTAATGACAAAAGACTTCTCTCATTCTTTGCTGCTACTATGGAATAGTCAAAAACTCCTTGGATGTCTGAACATTTTATATCATATAATCTAATAATTCACTATAGCGTGAGGTCATAGAAGGCTGATTCATCTATCTGACACATTCAGCTATCTATTAGATATATGCTAACCCTTATGCCCATACAGTACAGAGCATATTCTGTAAAAACTGAAGGAAAATATGACTTGACTTTATTTTTTCTAACAGGTCAGAGAGGTTGCAGGGGTGAAAGACAGAAACATAGGTGCATTGTTCATCTAATATTTATTATGTTGAGTGCATACAGATTCTGCGAACATTTTCTGTTTGCTGAACTGCTTCCCCAAGATTTTAAGATAGGCCAAGAGGATCTGAGACATGAAAATGCATTAATTTATTCTGCAGTATTACTTCTTGGAAACTTGCTGTCTGAATTTTCTTCACATACACGTCTTAAAGCATCCTCTAATATATGTCACCACAGACATATCCCTAATTATTAAATTGCCTTTAATGTGTTTAAGTCAAATATTTGCATTTGTTGTTAGATATCAGAATTCACTTCCTTGTGATGTAGTTTCAATTAGCAATTATTTCAATTAGCAATGACTCCTTAGCAAAAAAGAGACCTTAATAGCCACCATGCTAGAAGGTATAATGATGGCTACATTGGCCTATTGTCTGAGATCTTGGCCAACTAGCAGAAGGTCACTGAGCCTCATACCGTTGATGTGATCTGACTGAGCATGAAGTTAAAATTACAGTCGCACAATGAGCTGTGATGTTTTGGGTTGCAATGTTTGCAATTAGCCACAATGTGACCTTCATGTTTCATTCCTTAAAAGTGGAGTTACATTATTGATTATTATTCCTGGCATTGCTGTAGTTTATTAGTTTTGTCAGATTTATTTTGTATTCAGTTATTTGCCACATGAGGATTGTGTGGCAAGTCATGGAGTATGTGCCACACTTTTTTTATTACAGCAGATGTTCCTAAAATAGATGTAAGCATCTCTGCAAAAAGCAGCCCCTCTGTGCCAAATTCCAGCTTGTGCTAATGTGGGAACCCAGTAGGATGAGAGAAAGAGTATAAAGAACCTTTATCCATTGCTGCTGGAATGACAATTTTTGAATTTTGAAAATGCACTGCAGATTCTAGTGAGTTGCAAAAAGAACAGGGGTGGCCGAGGCCAAATCTTGGGTTTGCCCCTCTCTCTGTCATGCTATACTCCAGGGCACAACTGGTGCCATTTATTAATGCAACACAATCTCTTCCTGACTGTAATACAGGAATATTTTGTCAAAATTCAACCAATATATTGTATAAAGAATTTTTGTCTAGTATATGTAAACTTCAACAAGCAGCCATATTTTTTCGCCGAATGGACTCATTTGGGATGTGCTGTAAATACGTAACTCTGTGACCTCACATCTTCTCCCACTGTATTTCATCCCGTTATTCTCAGTGCAGCCTGCAGGGTCATGGAAATCTTTCAAAATTATCTTTTATTGTCCCTCTGTATTGAAGATGCCACTAAAGCATCTGTTATGACCATATACCATTTTTTTCTCTAAACTTTAATGAGAGTTTTAAGTAAGTTTGTTCCTAAGAAGGAATATTGAGAAACTTCAGTAACAACTTCCCTCCAAAACAATAATTCAGTTTAAAAAATTGTAGTCTTTAAATAAAACAGAGAGCAACGTTTCTTACACCAGCCCCAGCCCCTCCAGCCTCACCAATGATTTTTACATGTCACACTATCAGGTACTTTGTTGAAGCCTAGTTAGTTGTGATTTATCTCATTTCTTTTGTCCAAGTGAGTCAGTTAACTTTTCCAAAAGATCTGCCAGTTTGTCTGGCATGACCTTTCTTTGGTTACTTAAATTGCTCTTAAGCCTGTTTTTCATGTGATATCTGGTGAATCAGATGACTGGCCTCTAAAATCTGTTCTGATGTTTATATCATAATAAAAATAGGTTGTTGGCTACTTGATGAAGCAGGACTGTAGGGCTGAGCAAGGATAACCTATACTGCTAGTAGGACTAGTAGAACTGGTAAGACTAGTAGAACAGGTAGGACTAGCAGGCTTTGCTATGCCCATTTCTGACTGTGGAGGTGGAAAAACTAGTGGAAAAACTTCCAGGGAAGTTTTAGAGAAGAAGTCAAACTCATGACCCTGAGTCTATAGAGAGAGACATAATTTGTTTGCCCCCCGTGTTCTGTAAGTGTGAGTAGAAACGCAAACTTCTCTAATGCTACATTCAGCTATGCTCCCCTGTTTTTTCAAATTCTGTTACTCTAGCATGTACCGTGTCTCTGGCAAGTTTTCAATATCTTCTGGGAAACAGTGCCATTTCCCTCAATGATGTGAAAGTACGGTCCAATAGCACATGTTGCTATTTTTAGGAGAAACAGACACAGAACAGTCAGGAAATTCAGACCAGTCTTGTAATTTACAGGCTACAGAAGTTGAGCATCCCAAAGCAAGCAACCTGCTGTCCCTAACTCAAGATGAGGTGCAGGGAAGTCAGAGAACTATACAGGATAGACGAACAGCAGGCTAAAACTCCTACCCACCATCCACATTTAAACTTGTATAAGAATAAGAGCTCATGTTGGAGCAGCTTTGATTTCATGGAGGTCCAGTCAGACTGCAAAGGGAATGCAATTTGATTGTAAAATATGAAGAAAGAGGGGGAAAGACAGCAAGATGCTATACTGGCTAAGTGTGGGACAAGTTGTTTTACTGAGACTTGGGGATTGGGTCAGGGGCAGTTTTGTGTAATCAGTGACTTCAGTAGAGCATTTGTGGGTTTTAATGATTTTTAAACAGGCCAATTAGTGCTGGAGAAGCAATGACAGCCTGTGTATACATGTATATGCACAGTAGACTCTCACCCTGACAGCTGATGATAAACATTCTTCAAAAAGAGAGTATTCCCACCAGAGATCTCCCAGGTTTCACTTGCAACGTTACTAATCTCAGCAACTGAAGAAGATATCTTCAGGGTAGAAATTCTGCCAATGAGGCTTGCAAGGTAATGAGGTAATAGGCCATGTGTTGTGTGACAAATCAGCTCAGGTTGGAAGGCAGCGATGATATGACCCTATTTGGCAGCACGGGAAGGCAGAGAGATTAGATTCCACCTGCTGTCACTTACGTTTTTGCATCACTTTGCTTGTGTTTGCCAGGATATCCACAAGACTACACCAATAAAAAGATGAATACGTGTTTTCTGAACTAGATTGTAGCATTTTATAATGAGTTTATTAAGGATTTAGTCCAAGTTTTTCAGTTATTGCTAAAGATTATAGTGCATTTCATTATTGACTGCTAAATTATTCATACTGAAGTGCACCTCCCAAATCTTTCTCTGACTCATGATATTATATTTTTCTTTTGCCTTTGCAGTGATGAATTCTAGGTGGATGTTGCAGGTACATGTTCATATCACTCTGCCTTTTTGTTTCCCTTCATCTCATTGCTGGCTCCTGCTTCACACCTGTGTTTAGTCCTTAGGCATGTGAATAAATAGCCTTCCAGGCAGGGATGCACTTCTGTAGCTCTTTTCTAGTGTGGTTTGGCCTTCTCACGTTGATGACAGCCTCTTCAGTGCCAGTGCTACGGATGCGCAGCTTTGGTATTGCTATCCACAAACAACCCCCCTTGGAAATGTCTTTCCAGTGCAACCTCTGTGAGAGGAAACTTTCAAACTGCATTCATGCAAATAATGAAATTCACCTTCTTTATATCACTTGGACACTTTTGTATATTGGATTCAATACCAGTTGCGGTTGCTCAGCAGCTCTGAAAAAGCAGGTAAATTATGGAGCATTGACTTATTTGAATTATAAAAGCGCTAAAGAGATGCTCATAGATAGTTTGTGGAGCCAGCTGTAAAATAACTGTTATAATGAAATCTTAAATACAATGGGCTATTGTGTTCAACACAACAAAGGCAGCAGATTAAAAAAACCCTCCGCTGGTATGCAGTGTTCTATAGAAGTTACTACATCTGGACCCTAGTGGGTATTGACTTTAAGAACCGAGGACTACTTTCTGCAAAGTGCCATTACTTGTAATTCTGTGCCACTTAAATTGTTTTCAGAATCCACGTAGTCAAATTGTTCCAGTGATTTGCTGGAAGGAAAAATAAAACTCGTTCCAAGCTCATGCCACCACTCTAAGTCCCCTTGGAGTACCATGGAACCAGGTCTTTCCAGAGATGGTTAGGAAACAGCAATATTTCCTGAAGCAGGTCTGCCCGTCTAGACAGAAAAAAAATCCACTACCACATCCCACACTGTTTTCTAATTTCAAAACACATGGAGTCCTCTATTTTGCTGCCTACGCTGACAGCCATGTCAGCTGCACCACCAAACAGCCTCATTGAAGTACAGGAATCCCATGTTATCCCTAGGATGCTCAAAATCAGCCACTGCCCTGCAAGGAACCTCTGTCATATGGTTTCCACGAGCTCTGAAAGATGCAGTTCTAAAAGAGCCCTGCCAAAACCTAACAGCTCCTTTGCTGACACTGGGGTGCTCAAGGGTCAGTGGCTGCAGAGAATATTTCTGGGTCATCTTTGCTGATCTGGTGCACTCCAAAGGGTTTCCAAACACAGCTGGGTGGGCTGAGGATGCCCCTTGTCTCCACTGGCATGAGGTGGGAGCAGCAGCAGCAGCTAACCCATACCCTCAGAGTGACCCTTTTCCCAGGCACAGTCAGTCATGGAAGATGTACTGAGCTTCTGGGAAGCTGCTGAAAGACTCAGGCATTTCCTCAGCCTTGTTTGGAAACAGTGGAGGAGTTCTGCACTCTGCATATTTTTTTTTTTTGTTTCTTTAGTTTTTTTCCTGATTAATTTTTCATGTCTGATAGTGGATGGGATAAAGAAGCGAGGGCTTCAAGCGCTGGTCTCTAATTGCATTCACTTTTTGTCTGATAGTTTTTAAAGGAAAGGATGGCACAAGAGGGACACTCTCATGTTGGTCTGATGCATTCCAGTGTAGGAGGGCAGCCACGTGAACAGAGACCTCGGCAGCCTTTTCGTTTGCAGGCAATTTTTCAGCTGGTGTGTAAGAAGGGGAAAATTCACACCCATTGATTCATATTCTCATGTTTGGGTTTTTAAAATAAACCCACTTACCTGTACACAGGGGCCATTTGCAGAACGAGCATCTGCCTCATATATTTCATGTGTAACCTTGAGGGCTTCCAGTGAGGTAATTCTCATGCTGGGATGAGCTAATCTAGCATAAAATGCTACACCTGCTTCGTTCTGCTAACAAATAGGCCTCTGCCTGCCGAAGACTGCATGACCTGACTTATTATACCTTCCCCATCAGCAGAAAGACTCATATCATCACTGGGCCAAAGGTGAATTGCCTGGAGACAAAGTTGGAATGAATTTTTTGCAGTCCCATTTTGTGAGGCATTCAAACCACTTCATCCTGAGGAGCGAAGACCTTTAACTCTGTCACATTTATATATGTTTATAAGGACAGAGAAGGTTCTCCCGGCAAATCTGCTCTGGGTGAATGTATCAAAACAGGTAAGCCGGAGGAGAGTGTTTTTGTCTCTTCTACCTAGTGTTCAACAACACTGTCACCCAGAGAAAGAAGAGTTATGGAAGTCCACTATGGTGCTGATGTTCCCTGTGTCTATTAGCATCTCTGGAGTTAAATGCCCATAGTATATGCTAATGCTGTAATACATGCTAAAGCATGCAGATATTCAAATTCACATACAACGATGGGTTATGTGGGGAGAGCAAGGAGGGGAAGTAAGGAATTATATGCCTGTATTTAGCTTCTGGTCCAGAAAAATGTCGAGAGGTTTCCATCCGATGCCAGTTTTCCATTTGAAATGTTGCTTTGTATTTATAGTTTTCTTAATCCCTAAAGCAAAAGAGGCTAATATTCATTTAAAACCCAATAACAATTAAAATCCCCAATAACAATTAAAACCTACAATGAACAACTGCTCTAGCTTTGTTTATTGCACGCATAAATAATCATACTTCAATGAACATGTTAGTATCTATGATCTCTTCCCAGATTAAGGTTGCCTCGAGACTGCTTGCTTTGGCTACTGTAAATGTGACATGAATTACACTCAGGAAAATGTGTCTTACATGCTGCGTTTGAAGTAAATTATTTTCTTCTAATATACCTACACAACTGTCACAAGGAATTACACTGCAGATTTAGTGATGCTAAGTGTCAATTGTAATTTGGTGACAGCCATTTTATTGGCTATGCATATTGCTCTGCGAGGACCTGCTTCTCAGTATGGAGGCCACCGTATCATTAAAAACCAGTGATCCTTCACTGATGACATAATTTGACTGGCAGAGAGAGGAGCAGTGAGGGGCTCGCTTCCACCTGCATGGAATCTGCTGTGTGTCAGAGATGAATTTGCCTTCAAATTAGAAACAGCACAGCAGACTGGTGGCTGTGATTTTGCTTGATTTCTTTTAAGGAGTTTCACTGGAATGGTTACTGAGCAGCTGATAGGAGTCTGCCTTAATATGTCAAACATATATATTATGCAGCCTGTAAACATTTCAAATATTTTTAGCCACAGCATACAGTGAGTTATCAGTGAAATACTTTCAGCTGAATTGAGTGACATGCTTTTCCTGCCCCCTGCTTCTGCACACTCTTCCACCCATCCATCCATCCGTCCATCCATCCTTTTGTCCGCAAGTCTGCCTCTGCAATAGACTCAGGGTATTAAATTTATGTGTTAAAAAAGTAAAAAAAAAAAGGTGCTAACATAAAACCAGTGTTTCAACAGATAAAATAAATCATACAAGCTGTGTAAAAATTTAGAGTAAGAGCAGCACCATAATCATACATTCTGAAATTTTTATAAACTGACAATTCAAGTTATGTGTTTTATGCTAATACACATAGTGGTAGGTTCTAACAAACTGTGATTCACACATAAAGAGTAGAAAAGTTGAAGGTATTATATATGTAATATCTATTTTTCACATGTACATCTTTATATATATATTATGTACTTATTCTGAGAAAGAGGAAATAGATTCTGAGACTTTCTTAGCAAATTTAAATCAATAAAGCTGCCTTTCCATTTTCAGTATTTAAATTAAATTTTTTGCTGCAAGGCACTGCAAGGAACAAAGCGAAGTACCTTAAAAGAAAGTGTTTCCCTAGTAATTTCACCTCATTTCACACCTATTTGGCAGCTTTTCTTAGCCAATTGGTTTCATTGAAAATGCTGACAATGTTCACCTATTAGAATTGTCCGTAAGGTAAGGTGTGCTTTCCTCTTAGATTCACTTTATTAACTTTAAATGTAGAAAGTAACTTTTTTTTTTTTCCTTAAGACTACCAACATTCCTCAATATATACTTTTGTCTATCACCCATTTTTTCACACTGCTTGTTCTACTTTTTTTGAAAAATCTTTACTGAACAATAAACAGCATAAATTATTCAGCCAATTTCAGTCCAGTGGCATAAATCATACTCTAGCAGACATGCTGCTTATGACAAATGCTTTGTCTAAGAGAAACATACCACTGAAGGTTTAATCAGAAGCTCTAAACATTTCAGACTTGCTCAATTTTATTCTTGGCAAGAAACACTGTTTTTTGCTATATCTTCCAAAGCTTTGGGGGAATGTTCATTTTTCCCATGAGAATACTGAGGCCATTTTTATCCAGTCCAGGAAAGAGGAGGGTGTTAATAAAAGAGCACTTTCCTCAAGAAAAATTCAAATGGGATTGGCAAAACTTCTTGCTCTTGAAAGCTCGTTTCAGAGGCAGCCTTGGATGTTTTAAGTGCTTCCTATATCTGGAAGTATATAGTATCTGGACTTGCATACTGTCCCTTTTGAAAGCATAAACAGCATGTATGAAAACATAACCTTTTATGGGATAAAAGGTTTCTTAAGATTTTATTAGCACAATTTGAAAAAAAAAAAAAAAGAAAAAAAGCCCCCATAACTAACAACCTCCTGTTTTGCTGTGCTGTTTAAATAAGTCCATTAGATGCTTGGGCACAATTACCCTTCATCTGATTTAGAATCATGGTTTTATACAGCTGAGGGTGTTGAATAACTGCTTCGTCCAGAACCAAACCCTCGGTTTAAATATTAAATGGAAATTTCCATTGGTTCCGAGGAATTTTTGCTTTATTGCTAGCTATTCTGAAAATTATTTTTGAAGAATATCTGCTTTGCTGTTAGGATTGTCTTTTTTTATGTCATTGCTGTAGAAGCCTAGAACGTTATGGAATAACCAGTCCATATCCTACCATGTTCCCCGAATTAGTATCTATACTCTAATACGAGATCTTGTATTGGGTCCATTCAGGGATTTTATTCTGCCGCTCCAGTCAACATTGTTCTGTTATAGTGACTCCAGTACTTTTGTTTCAACATCATCTACAATGTCAGCTGAGGTTCTGGAATAAAGCTCTGCATCCTAGATGGCTACCTCTTGCATAGCCAAGAAAAAACACTGTTGAGTCAAATTTATATAAAACAGCAACCTGAAAAAATGCTGGGATAACAGAAGGGTGGGAAGAGAATTGCAGATAAACTACTGTCATCAGCACAGTGGAGAGCTTGCTCATAGTTATGTGAACACAACACAAATTATGAATAGTTTTCAACTAAAGAGCAGAACATTTAAAATATATAACTCAGGGTCTAGCTGACCTTATGCACCAGATTAAAACAATCTGAAAAGTAACTGTATATAGAGGCAAAATAACTAACATGTCCTTTTAAAGAAAAGTTATTTTTGTTATTTTTAAGTTCTGGCTGAAATGAAGACAGCTGAATAGAGAAGGACCAGATGCAGAATGCCTATGCCAGTTTTTGTTATTTTAGGTCATACTATTCAGCACCAAATAAAAAGCAGCATAAGTATTGACATCCTAAATCAAGGCTGTTGTCTGCCGAGTCTCATAGATGTGCCACTAGACACAGTGAGTGAATTTGTTACCTATTAGTGTTTCCTCATGCTTCCTGAGAGTGGATGATTTGCACAAACTTTTGAGTTCAAGATGGTATATTTGTTCGACAAACATCTTTGGATTACATATACTTGGATAATTAGAAGTCCTGTTTGCATGTACCCAGCCAGTCCTATGCGAGTCTTGCAAGATGCTTGGTCTCAGAGGTATCATGCATTGAACCTCCACAGCATCATCACAGGCTGAGCAAGTGTTTCTCTTTATTAGTTCACCTTGGTAATATTGCAAAAAGAAATCCAAAAGTAGCATAAAGCTCTCATTATAAACCTACTGTCAGACGCAGAAGAAAAAACAGGCCTCTGTGACTAAATGACTCTTATTTCATTTAAAAAAAAGACCAAACAAAAAACAAATATAAAATCTAGGGGAGAGAAGGGGAGATTCTCTGACACATTTTGCTTCTTGTCAAATGCCACGGCAGGGTTAGAGCACACTCCTCTAACATTAAAGGAGTGTAAAGAGTGTAAGGAAAGCAGAGTGACATTCCCTCTCTCTTACTTAGTCGCTCATGCTAAGCCTTCCAGTCTACAACTCCATTCTGTCACTGTGACCTGTTTTGACCAGACCCTTATTCTTCCCTAGTCTTGCAAAAATCGCTACTAGAGCAAAGTGCTGCATGAAGATTTAAATGTGGAAGTAGCTGAGAGAAGAGACAGAAGCCCGGATCCTGCAGTCCTGCTGTGCCAAACATCCCTTGCACAAACTGATGGCTGAATTCCACAAGTGCAAGCAATAACACACATCTCCAGCCAAACACTGCTCATTCATTTAAATGCAATTTTTCCTCATGTAAAGGGCCAGCATAGGGAGGGAAATATGAAGATTTGTAACCTGAACATTTTGGAAATTTTTTTCCCTTTGGACCAGATTGGAAGGCAGTCAGTCATTTGTCCTTCCCATAACACTGTAACTCAGTCTTAAATGTAAAGGGTTAAGAGCAGGACTTTTTTTGAATGTTAGCAATTGCTATAAGAATAACCTAGCATATTACTGTTGATTGTTCCTGTACATAAAACTAAAAAGGACCAGGTCCTGAGTATAAAATAAGAGTCAAAGATTTTGGATATGGCCTTCAGACCTTCTTATAATGTTCAATTGCATTTTAATTAATGGTGATCTTGGAGATCATGGTGGTTGTAGTTCAAAAACAGTAGGTGTAAAGAAGCCACAAATTACGTGGAAGGGGTCAATCCTGATTTAGTTAGTATATTATGTGTAGACTTTTACTCATAAATAAGGACCAGTAAATGTGAGGTGTTTGAGGTGAAGAAGGCACCACCCAAATTAGAGCGAAAACTTAATAACGTGACATTTTCTTTACTATTTTTGTATGTTTCCCTGTTTGTTTTTTTTAAAAAATATTTTGGCATCTGTTCCAAGTAGATGAGTTCATAAAAGTCTAACAACTGTTAACATTAGGAAAGGCCAGGACTTAGAAAGACATAGGTATCAAACTAGCTACAGAATTAAATCAAGTTCAAGCAAGGTCATACCTTTCTCCTGAAAAGGCTGTAAAAAAATCCAGCCCAAACCATGCTACCACAAGCTGTCATGAAAGATTCTGTGTAATGAAAGCATCAGTTCACAATCTGAGATTCTTTGTAGCTTTCTGTTGAAAGCTGAAATTGAACCCACAAAACCAGCTGCTGAGGCATGCCAGTTTGAGAAGAGCCAGAAGACCACAAGGATGTATTAGTTCCACTTTTCACAAACTTGTTCAAGATAAAGGCATTGTTGAATCATGACTTCAGGTAAGAAAATAAATTTTCTTTTTTTTTTTTTTGCGATGGGATTGCCTATGGAGTGAGAAACCTGGGACCTGCTCAGAGCAGTACAGTCTGAAGAATCATATTTGCATGTTTTTCTGCAATAGCCCATTTTCTGGGGTGGCCAAATTCTAACTTTTTTCTAGGTAGCCTTCTCTTTTATTTTCTGTGTTGTAAGTGATGCCAAAGTTCATTGCAGTCACTAGAAGGGTACTTCTGTGTACTAATACAGATTTTGTTCCTGCTTCACCTTCCGTTTATATGTTAGTAAGCACAATTTATGACAGTCTCTTCACATCGGCAAGAAAATCACTTCTCTTTTCCTTGCAAATCCCACATTTGCCTCATTTTTCACTGTTTTCTCAATTACAGCACCTCTCATCCCAGTAGATCCTAAAGCACTTGCCAGCTTAACACCCCCTGATGTACAAATGACTGCATTTCTCATAATAGTAGCATGGGGTTTTAACTCACTCTCATAACAACCTCGACAAGGCAACTTTGTTCTTTAGCTAATGTCTTTAATTGGGTACACACTGGTTGTTAGGGTAGGATTAATTGTGAGCATCTGGGCATTTATTTATTTACTGTTTTTTTTCCTAACAGAGCAAGTACTGAAGTCTTTGCTATGATAAAATTCACATAAAGACTTGGCACGCACCTTGAATTTATAAAGGCCTAAGAACCCTTAAAGGGGGATTACATTTCAACAGTGTTTCTTTAAATTTGTGCAAGTTGTGTACATCAGAAAACAGTAGGTTTGTATGATAACTGGACAAATAAGAATGAACCTTCATTCCACGCCATGCACTCGTGAAAAGAAGGGGAAAAAAAAAGACAAATGTATTATAACAGTTAATGTTAGTTTTATGAAGGGGAAGGACAATGTCCTGAAATTGAGGGTTGACCTATTGTTAAAGCTATGCCTGAAATTACCCTTTTCATTATTGAGGAGAGTTGTCTCTTAAACCTTCTATACTCCCCCAGGTGCCATAGGGTGGGTCTGTAGGACAGAATTTCTACACCAGCAAGAGGATCCAGCAAAAAACCTCAGTCTCTGAGCCGTGATCAGAAAATGAGACATACATGTATTCCACCCAGTTGTATTTTGTATTTGTGTTCACTGTAGACTCCTATTAATGGACTGGAGTAATCCAGGAAGTATCAGTGAATTACAAACACACTGGTATCAATAATATTGTTGGGTATGAAGCATTGACCAAAGACAGAAAGGATGAGGGAGTTTTTGCTAAGATCAGTGATGAGGCCAACTCATAATCATTGATCACCAGTATACAGAGAGATAAGGAAAGAGCTGTGAGACAAGGAGGACATTTGTGTTGCTTTTTGAATGTTGACAGTGAGAATTTAAGTACATTTTCTTGGCAAAAAACGTGGAGTGGTTGGAGATTCTCACCCTGCTTGTTGGTAGTCCTTTGCTGGAAGATGGCATTCCCCAGAGTACAGAGACAGGTGAAGGCTCCTCATTTGCTTCAGCATGGAGTCAGTGGTGTTAGCTCAAACTCCTCGAAAAGGTGAATTAACTTGAGGTCTGCTGTAGTGGATAAGGAATAGTTCATCTGTTCTAAACTTCTGACTGACATATAGAGGGAACTACTTCTAGTTCCCAGCCAATGACAACCGCCTAAGTGGAGCGACACCTCTAACTACACAAACATCTGTCCACGCCTTGACTTCCATTGCATGTAAACCACGAAAC
This sequence comes from Theristicus caerulescens, assembly GCA_020745775.1. Lineage (NCBI taxonomy): Eukaryota > Metazoa > Chordata > Aves > Pelecaniformes > Threskiornithidae > Theristicus > Theristicus caerulescens. Next base: position 84,144,959 of record CM036583.1, on the reverse strand, counting down.
ATTTTACTCTATGTATCCTGTAGAGGTAATGTTAAATACCATGTAAGTGTTTTGCAAGGACACTGATTGTTTTGAAGTTCTTTGAAGATGTAAAGTGCTTAAACTATGCTTAGAACGTGTTCCAGCTATGGGTAATAACTAGTCATAACAAAATAACACTTTCTTATAATGTACCAAATCATCCATATACATTTTGTAAACTTTTTCATATTAAGAACATTGTCTGGACCAGAGGAGATGATCCTAGGCCAGGAATATGGCCTGTTAAAGATGGTAGAAGTGCTGGGATAGAAAGCCCTCCAGAGCAAAGCTGTAGTTCTTTCAGTAAACCCATTCCTTGGCTTCCATCTCCAGAGAGAAAGTGGCAGTGAGGACATGGCTTTGTGGGGCAAGCTTCAGAAACCCTTAGCAATAGGCTAGAAATCCCACTAAATGTTTCAGACACAAACCTAATTTCTTTCAAGAATTAGCTTGCTATTGAACATATCAATGAAGCAAGGCTGATGTGATTCTCCAGCACATCTGTTTGCTAATTTTAAGTTGTACGCCAGTGCCAAAGAAAGGACTGACATAAAGGTTGGAAACCCCAAAAGGAATGATTTCTATCAGCATTTCATAGACATACATACCTTTGTCTGAAACAATGGACAAAATTTCCCTTTTTTTTCAGATGCTATGTTCTGTTGCAACCTGGTGTGTCCCACCTTGTTCCTTTCCTAAAAGGCAACATTCAACTATTACAGAAAATTAACATTTCCCTTGAAAATCCCTTGGCCAAAATAAAGACTATTTCAACAGCTATATGCATGTAAGTACATTTATTAAAGTAATTAAAATTGCTTGGGATTAACAGAACAAAACACTTAAGCTTTCAGGAGAACTAGGCTGGTATTTTTTATATTTTCCTAAACAAAGGTTTTATCGTCTTTTATAAAATGTGAGGTTATTTCTCTAAAGGTGTTTGTCATATGTTCCCTCTATTTTAATACTCATTCACTTTGCATCAGGTGTGATATGCTCTTTTCTGATGAAACTTGGAAGTTTTGTTTGAAAAATGATGTGTCTTATGGATAGCGTGGACTAAGCAATTTTAGCTATGGCAGAGCAATAAAAAACATTCTAACTATGGATTCATTGAAGGTGCAAGGACAAATATTAACCTTGGTAGGTCTATTAGAGCACTTATTTAAAAAAAGAAGAAAGGAAGGAAAGGCATTCATATTTAAATTGATTCTATGTCTTTGTATGAGGAAGCAAATTTATAAACCTGAGCGAATAAAGGTTTAGAAGTAGGATGCCGTTAACATGTTTAAAAATATTTTGAAAACAAAATATGAAACTAAATAACAGTTTGTACTAATCCCAGAAGTGGACTTCTTTTTCATTTTTAGTAATAAAAATACATATATTGTATATGCATATTTAGGTATAGGCTTAGTTTGTTTAACTAATCTGCTAATAATTCAGAAACTAACAACTAATAACTCCGATTCTAAATAAATAATGAATATAAAAGACACACTTTCGTATGTATAGTAGGAACATAATTAATTGACCATATCAAATATAATACAGAAAATCTTTACCTGTCTATAGAAATGACATAAAGGCAAATCCTGTTCATTCTAAGTGAACAAGAAACCTATTGAAACTGATGAGACTGTTCCCAGGAGTAATGCAGGAAGGATCTGGCCCATGCACATTATTTAGGAACGAGTTGAATCCTGCCTATGCAGGCAGAAGAGGCAAATAGGTACACTGAAATATAGAGACCTAGTCTATACTTCACACCTCCTCCGCACAATGTTGAAATTATTATTTACTATTTAGTTTTTATTTTTTCTGGGGAAAATATTTAATGAATGTTTTTGCATTGAGCTAGGGAATCTGACCATCCCGTCTGCAAAGTGAAGCTGTAACGTTCACGTGGGCAGAGCCCATGGGATTGGAATTTCTCAAGTGATAAAAACCTATGGGCCATGGTTTCAGATTTGTTTTCACCATTCCGGACTCCTAGTTGATCCCTCTTTTAGAACTGATTTGCAATATTTAGAGCCTGGCACGGAGCCAGCGATATCATTAAATCCTCTCTGTTAGCTTTAGCAGAGAGCAGTTCCAGGCTAGGAGCTGTCTTCATGTCAGCACAACTTCTTAAATACCCACAAGATGGAAAAAGGAAAAGTAAATGAATTATTCAGTAGTAAGTTTGGTAATCAAAGACTGAGAGGTTTTATTAAAACAAGAACAAAGCTCTTGCCATCAATTAAAGCACTTCCGTTTTTATGTAAATGCTTAACAAAAGAAATGAAGCAGTTTCTAGTCCTTCCTGCAATGCATGGGGGATTTCGTGATGAGTATGCTGAACCTTCAGCCCTGGGAGTTGCTCTGTGTGGGTGAACACTCCTGCCCAAACAGGAGCCATCCACTCCCACCTACAGGATCACAACATCTGACCTCAGTACTTGTTCGTCACTTCAAACTCAAGTTTGGCACCAGAACAATCACCTAACCCCAAAATTTGGTCCAGCTTCTCCCTTCATCTAGGGGCAATGATCAGAAACAAACATCATTTTCAAAAGAAAAGCAAAACTATTTACCATTAAGACACTAATTCTCATATCTTCTCTTGCTCAGCGCTTATTTTCTTAGTGTGAATTAAGACCATTACATTAAATTGGAGGTATTTTACATTTTTAGGGGAAAAAATCGTAAGATATTGTTTATTTGCATGCATTTTCTATGCATATGTGCTTGAGAATATAAGAAATAATGGGCTAGTTTATCACTATATGTATGAACTTCACAGACTGCACTGAATTATTGGTTTCTGAAGAAAATAATATTATCAGGTCACTATAATGCTAAGCGGTATTACATTTTAGTGGATAATTTCTGAAAAGTGCTTACTTTTGAAATAATAAAAAAAAAAACTGAAAGAAAAAAAATCCTGGCAACAGTGCTGACTGAAAAAAAATATTTATATTTATATTTATATTAAACCCCTCAGCTAGAGTCTCAGACACATCACTGCTTAAAATGCAGTCACCTGACAAAAACAGTTCTAATTATTACCCCCTTGGGCTAACATTTTTCAGAGTGACTGGCTAAAATGCACTCCAGCTCATAATTTCTATCTCTGACAGTGGAAGACATAACCTAGTTTCCTCTAATGCAAAAGTCTCTAATCTAGAGGGCAAGACCCTGTTCCGTATAACACTGAAGGGAGAAAATGCAATTTGAGCACAAGGAAATTGCACACATAGTTTGATAGTTCTACCATTCTCATTTTTTTTCCCCGGGATTAAATGTCTTGTTTTATTTTATGCTAAATTATGACCTGGCTAGGACTTGTATATATTCTTCGTCATATTCTGGAAATTTTATAGTGTAAAAACAAAGTAATATAGAAATGCAGTCTAACTTTCTTATTCACATTTTAGCCATTAAAAATTCCAAATTTCCGTATAGGTGGTAAGGATATTTTTTTCTTAATGGGTAGTTTTTGCTTTGGCAAGTGGCACTTGCAAATAATAAGCTTCATTCACCTCTGGGTTAATCCAGTTGTGTATCAGCACAATGTGATTGATTTCATATTGGTGTAATACAGTAGTGAATCAGGCTCCAAGGTTTGAAAACAGAGCACTACATTAACATCTACATTTGTATACTGAAACACTGGGGAACAGATTTTCAGATGGGCTTCATCCCAACATCTTTTCCTTGCAGCACATTTTTCACCACCAAAAATAAAAAAACCCCGTCCATAATGTTGTACTTATGAACACCACAGGGAACAAAAATTAGAAAGTCTCTTGGATAGCGAACTCCCTGAATTATACATGCACCTGCCTGAATTATACATGCAAGTGAGTAGTTAGATGCTTAACTGCTAATATTTGCAATAGAGGGTATCTGCCAAAATCTGGGCCTCGACATGCAAACTCAACTGCTAACAGCCTCTCAGCTGACACGAGCAGATTTATTGGGGTGCACAGAGGGGGCTGCCTCACTCCAATTAGCACCACCCAAATGGTACAGCCTTCCCTCCCCCTTGACATCAGGGACGCTACTGCATCTGCCCCCGGCTGAGTCTGACCAGAAGGATTCCTGGCAATGCTAGGAGAAATGAATTAACTTTTTTTTTTTTTTGGTTCAGTTCACGTAGGCAGTGGTTGAATAATAAATTGACCTCAATCTGATAAAGCAAAAAATGCTGAAAGAGTTTCAAGGAAGTGACTCAGGAATCCTGGAAGAGATGTTTTTTGTGCTGGGGTTTTATTAATAATTTTTATTTCTCCCAGTCTAAGAACCACACTTTCCTTTGTAGCTTGACAGCTGCTGCTTAACACCTTTTTTTCCAGCTGGCAGGGCAGCTGGGTGAGCACGTTTGTGGTTAGTACCAGTGCACTGCCTTTGTGAGCAGTAGGGGCACCAGTTCCCTCCTGAAAATGCATGACACCCTCACATCTCATACATCTTCCATCACTTTAAGGAGTACCTAGAAATATGGTACCAAAAGTACAGTCCAAATAAAGGAGAATCAAAGCTTTCTTCAGTTAAAACACCCATTGCTGCAATGTTTATATTTAAAACTCGTGCTATAAACATGTGCACTTACTCAAGTAAGAGAAGGAAGCTCATTACTCCACTTTTTTATTTCAGTTGGACTCTTTTTTTTTTTAAATACCAATGCTTGGCGGAGTTTTCAGTGAATTATAGTACCTTGTGCTGGTGAATCAGGGCTGGATGAATGGTCTCCTTTGCCTTTTTTTAAGGACAGAGAATGAGTAAACATGAGCAGTGCAAACAGGAGCCTGAAGCCATAATCACCAGAAAGCTTAAATCTATGAAAATCACTTGGGTTCACACTCTGGGGAGAGAGCATTTTTTTTGTACACGTTCTTGTCTCCATACACACATCTGTTTGCAGGATCTCAGCCCACACTTGCAGAGAAGATCAGAGTATTTTCTAGCATCCACCCTGCAGGCTGAAATTGCAAAGGGAACATCTCTGGAGGGTGAGTTCAGTTCGCTTGCTAGGGCTTCACAGGACGTGGTACGTGGTACAGGAACTATTGCATGAGGCCATAAAATGTAAGATACTTGGTGGGTGGATTCTTGCTTAAATGAGTTTACACTTTGCAATCAGAAGAGACAGCAGAGATGTTGAGTATTGAAGAGTAAGCCTGGGTTTAGCTGAACTGTGCAGTCCCAGTAAAATGCCATCTCCCCAGATATTACACATTATTAGAAGGTTTTGTTGTATTTGTGTAGTTAGTGAGGCAAGCAGGGAGATATAAAGCAAACTATTTATTTGCTACTGTCAAGTATCACACTATTAGCAATTAATCTCTAAATTACCTTGTGTTCTACTTTCTTTTTTTTTCCTGCCTGTGAGGATTTGAGCTCATAAAACATCAGCAGAATCCTAAGGGATTTCCAAGAAAACTTCTATTCTGAAACAAGCCTGTCAATATTAAACTTATACTACTGCAGTCAGGCATAAAAGCAATCCTTACTCCTGGCCATGGTGGACCACCTGCAAAGGTCAAAGAGTTGTTGATGTCACCCTGAACCATCAGTCCTCAGGCATCCCGCTTGTCAGCTTGCTCACAGGCAGGAGAAGCTCAGCTCCTCTCAGGTGCTGTAGGAGACACAATTAACAGCTTTTAGTCAGTCTGGGTGAGTGAGATTATAGTCAATGAGAAAGGCTTAACCCCCATTCACCGAGACAGCTGTTCTCCTGTAGCTGGGTTTCATAAGGGTCCGTCCTTCGATATAGATTAACTGAGGGCTTGCCCTTCAACGTGGTGCAGTGTAAATACTGAAAGATCCTTTATACCATTAGTATTTAAATTCAAACTGACAAATGAGCCATAACCACTACCTGAGGGAATAATCCTACCACAGCTCTTACGCAGCCGATGAATTGGCAAGGCAAGAGCTTCCTATGGGCAAGTCAAGCAAATAACCGCTGCTGAAACCCAGGCTCTAAGCAGCAAAGGGCTGAAACATGCCCGAAGTCCTGGGTAGAGCCACCTAGGCCCAGCTGGGCTCATCAGATCAACCACCTGCATTTGCGGGGCTAAAGAAGAGCTGGAGGAAACCCCAGAGTCAAGGTGAAGGGACGGGGTGGACAGTGAGCAGATATCGACATGGAAAACATTCCAGAGGGAGACACTGCTGTTAAAAGGCTGGAAACTATGGCCCCCAGTCCCTGACTGATGAGGTTTTTACTTTCCAACTTTCATAAGTCAGTAATGATGTTAGCTCTGTGAGAAGGGCAACAGTTTGGTCGCTGTTTGAGCTTGAGCAGGCTTATTCACCTTTCAACCACTCTTCCGTTATCTTCTGCCAGCTTTCGTGTTGGGCAACATCATCATCACCTTGTCTTCACTACCAACGGATTCATATTTTGAATATAAATCAAGATTTGTGGGTCTATCTTTCTTGTACTAAAAGGATGATTGTTTTTCCAATTAAAACTGGTTCTGGGAAATTTTAGTGAATACATCATCTCTTTGTATGACACTATGAAAATTGAAACCTAATCCCAAAAGGAAGGTAAATGCTTTTCTACCTAATGTCAAAGCTAGAATTAGGATATTCTGGCATGGAGACCAGAAGGTACTAATCATTCACACTGGGAGAAACAATAAACTAATTGTTACTTCACTAGGAGGGGATATTGTGTCTACAGCCTGTATCCCAAGCCTCTTGAACAGACAGCAAGAGTAGAATCCACTCCTAATCCTTTCGCAAAAATTGTCAGGAAAGTCCACAAGGCTGGAAAAGGATTGGATTCTCTGTGTGTCAGTAATTCTGTAACGTAAAACACAGTATGGGACACATCAAGAAATGCATGTAAAGAGCAAGAGATCTATAATCAGCAAACTCGATGCTTCTGTTGCTTGGAAAGGACACTGAATGACACTTGAATCTTCTTGAGATGAACCCTGCTCCTTTGCAAAGATACCCTACAGACATGAGCCTGCATGGTTCTCACCTTCTGACTCCCCACAGTTTGGGCACTATGATGCACTTTCATGGTGCCACAGACTCTAATCCAACATGAGAGATGTTGCTGGTCTTCCTGAAGACCTGTTATTTGAAGCCTGGCACTCCTCTGACATGACGTTGTGTCCTCCATGAAGGAGAACAGTTGAACAATCCAGACCCAAGCTCCATGTAAATAATTTGCTAGAAAAGAAAGATCTTGGCAAATATCCAGTATTTTTATAAGAAAGAAGTACATTTCTCGGGGACAATGAAAAAACCCCAGTGCTTTTTCCTTTTTGTTTTTATTAGATCAATGTAGACCAGAAAGAAAGAAACCTTTATAATCACTGGGGCTACAAGTGGTTTGATAGATTAGTGGGGGTGAGGAAGTGTTTTCGAGCCAAGTCTTAATGATATGCTGTTAGATGATTGCAGAGGGGAGAAGTGGGAAAGGAGAATCTGCTGAAGTCAGTGAGAGATCTGCAGTTCACTTCACCGAAGCCAGGATTTCATCCCAAGTCTGCTGCTGACAGCAATGTTCATGAACATCTAAAAAACTTTATAGTATTTCGTCATTGTTTAGTTGGGAACTGAATATGGCTGTGCCTTGGGAGTAATTCACTACATCACCTAAACAACTTTATCATCTAAACTTTTCATGCATACTGGAAAAAAGCAGACCCAGATATTTGAAAAGGAAAAACAATCTAAATACATTTGAACACCTACTGGAGGATACAAAGTCCTTGTTTTTTCCTAGGGAATTCTTCATTTCAGCTGCACTGTTTTTGAACCGTAACCCTGGCTTAGTAATTTTCAGCCTGCTACATAATGAAGTTCACCATTATAAATTTTCATATTCAAGAGTAGAAAACTGTAAGGAACTGAAAAATGAAAGCAGTAACAGTTTATAGGCGCAGTACTGTAAAATTACCATATTTCTGCAGTAGAGTTACTGATTTGATTGCCCTTCTTTTAACCACTTACCTGCTTTCCTTAAATATAAATTACAAGCATGTAGAAAAAAACGCCATATATGTTTCATTTACTTATTCGCTGTCCACATTCTCATGAAGGAACTGGAAAGGTCCAGGAGGACACATGCACAAACATGCACATTAAGCCCACCTCCTTCCAAAAGCAAGCAGAAACAAAACAAAGAGAAGGCCCATGCCTAGTTAAGAAGAGTATGCTATAAACTTTTACTCACCTATGTAATCCTTATTTAGGAGTGCAGTGTAAATGGCTTTATAACATGACACTTAGCTGGATATTTATACTTTATGCTCACTTCCATACAGACCCCGTGAAATACCTCAAAGTGGTTTCTCAGAGCAATCTCACGGACTGCAATCTCGTGGACTGCAATTTTTTTGAGCAGTCCAAACATCCCCATTAAACAAATCCAAACAGAATTCAGAAAGTGAAGGATTCCAACACTTTCCCCCCAAGATCAGAGGACCGCTGTGCATTCTCACTCAATTTAAACAAAGTAAATGGCAGTTAGTATACCCTCCCCTAATGGGCACCCCCACTGGGGACATTGTTCGAGCACCACCACGGACATGGCCTCAGTACAGCTGGATATGTAAACAAGGACATAATCCGCCTGAAAGAGCGCTCACAGTTTGGCAGAGCTCACCGTGTTGTTAACATATTGTGCCAAAGCAATAACAAAGCCATCATTTTAAAGTTTATTTGCAGGCTCTTATTAATCAAGAAATTTTCCAGAAATTACTTCTAAATGAAGGACCTTCCAGAAAGCCATCATTTGGGAAGGAAGGTTTCCAGATGACTTTTTTACTTATCTGTAGCCTGTTCCTCAGAATAAATCACAATTTAGTCCAAGTTCAATTGAGATGGAAAACACATTCCTGTTATACAATATAAGGGAGCTTTCTGGGTTTTTATTTTGAACTCTCTCTGTTTCTTGCCAGGCCAATCAGGCTTTGAGTCACAGTTCTTCACTAGACTGGAGATAGTCAATGTGCACCTTGGCTTACTAGCAATGAGTGCAAAACATTAACAGTTATAATCATCCTGAGTGTGCACAAGCCAGTATTTCCAAGTTAGGTACTCTGAGGAAAGAAAATATGCTTGGCAATTTTTTGTAGTTCAGTTTCATGAGTTGATAATCCAGATTTTAAAAGTTTTCCTAGCATTTTAGGGACAGTCACAAAAATGCCGGAATAACGTGACAGGAAGATGTCATTTTGAAAATAAGCTCTCCGTGAGCCTTCAGTCTGACAGAATTGATGGTTTGGGGTAAAACTGTACACAGAGGTACACACTGGCAAGATTCGTCATGGAGATGTCTAATCAATAATAAATTCTAAACCTGTTTTAAAAAACCCTGAACTTAGAAATTAAGGAGAAAGCTGTTCTGGGTGTATTTTATAAGAAAGTTAGAACAGAACAGGGAAAATGATGGCTGGTTAACTTTACCATTGAAAGTCTTTATTATAAATTAATATTCACCACACTTAATCTGAAAAGGCCACTTTTTTTTATAATCAGGTAGTTTTGGCAGAATCTGGGTTTTTTTTGTGCTTTTTTTTTTTTTTAAAGTTACACCATATGTGAAGCATATTTTGGCAGCTCCAAAAGGAATTGACTTGCCTATATAGCACATATTTAAGTATGTGTGTTATCTTGTGTGCAACTCCACCTAAAAATTATTGGTAGCCCTGTTTTCATGGATAAACCCTTGGCCATTTGCAATGTTGCTGCACTGGACAGTGGTACAGCTATTTCACCACGGTGCTGGATCTCTAGATATCCTGGACAAAATGTTACTGTCCATGCACAGAATAGCTGTATATGCACAGTAAAAACTTGGTATGTCCCTTGCTGCATGTGGACCATTGGTTTGTCCCATGCTGAACTTACTGCACATGCTTGGTTTAGCTGAACATGTTCAGCAGGTCCCATGCCTCCACTTTGCTGCACACATGTAGGCCAGCTGCAACAGTTCAATTTATCACTCTCGTACCTGTTGAGCTTAACAGGTCTGTGTTTAAGCTGTTTTTCAACAAGAGTGTAACTGAAACCCCATATCTGCCCTCTCAGCCTAATCAGAACTATGAATTGATTTTAAAAAAGTGTATTTTGGTCTAGCTTCCCCCCCTGATTTCTTTGCTGGAGCAGTTGAAGTCCTGTCAACACTGTTGCATATTTAGCTTACCAATCCTTTTTGTATAGCCCTGCGCTATTGAAAAGATCCTGCCCAAGGTGTCATTTGCTTTAAAAGCCTCTTAGGCCTCAAAAGCTGCAGTTGTTGATGACTGATTTTTTCAGAGGAAAGTTCAAAAGCCACTACAGCCCATGCTTTCAGACCTGTCTAGGAAGGGCTCTCAACCTTACTGCCCATGGTGAAGCAAAGTAAAACCAGAGCAAAGCCTTTAATTACTCAGATGTGGTACCTCTCTCTGTGTGCTGAGGCTTATACCACAGTTGGGACTGATGAGCCTTGAGCTAGGTATATAGATGGGATTGATTTTTATAACTGTCAGACCTGTGATTTGACCGGCTGCCAGCTGACCTTCTTTGTTCTGATTCAAACCCAAAAAGTCAGGTACAAGAATTCTCTTTTGGCTGGGATGCTTTCTTCGTTTTTGAGACCTATGGATTAAGAATATTGTTATCACTGACCCCAAAACATAGATGTCCTTATGTCATAGCCATTTTCATTCTGTGATGACTGTGAGAGATTTATTATAGAGTATGTGCTATGACAGATGTCCTTTATGTGATATCCAGCTCAAGGAGATGGCGCTGGCTTCATAACAATTACAAACACCTCTGTCATTTCAGATGTTACTAGTTTTGAGCCCCTAGTTCAAAAATAATAATTTATTGTAATATTTATTATATTTAAAATTACTGATGTTATAATTTTAAACCAAAGAGCATATTATTTTTAGTATCACTGACAGTTTTTGCCTTTTTTCTTCTCTGGTCATGGTTCCTCTTTCACCACATAAAGTCACCTTCATAACGTCACTTAGATATGAACTAATAAAACTGAGTGAATTTGCTGATAGCCTGAAACAATAGGCTTTAATGGTGTGAAGTACCCTGTGTATGTAAATGAACTCCTAAAGCAATAATATCATTGCTGTTTATTCATCTTAATGCTGAAAAATACTTCTGTCTTGGTCAAAGAACAGAAAAAAATGGCTCAGCTGACAGTGACATCTCATTTTGGATCAACAACTTGAGCAAGTTGAGCCATGAGTGAAGCATAGCACAGCACAAATATTCTTTCCTTCGATGTACTGCAGCTACCTGTGAGCATAGGCCAAGATCTCCATATCACTGCATCAGCCAAACTGACCTTCCTCTACTTTGGAGTTGGCAAACATGATGACACAAAGTTAAATAAGGAAGAAAAGCAAAAAAAAAAAAGAGATGAGGGAGAAAATGTATGTATAAGAGGTCTAATTTTAAAGCCTTTCAACTGGAAAAGCCAGAACTTACTAAAAAAGCAGGAAGCCTTACCTTCAAAATGTGCCTTTTTTTTCCCCCCCCCAGAAAATAATTCATGACCACTGAATCTATAATTTTTTATCACTAGGTAGTGCGGAAGCCAAACAAAAATAGAACCCTAATTTCTCTATGCTTCTTCACCACTGTCAGTTCTTGATGGATCAGATGAGGATTGTGGTCTGCCTGTTTTGGATCTCTGGAGCAGGATACTTGCAGATGCTACATATAAGACTGCATATTAAGTGAATATGTGCATGTGCTTTTTTGCAAAAATTGCATGCCAGGAACAAGGATTTAAAACTTGTCTTTGTGTTTTTTGTAAAAGCAGTGGATGGATCACACATAAGCATTAGAAATATACCAAATTTCTGAAATAACATGTGCCTTTTATTGAGATTTGCTATATGTTGGTACCACAGAAGTGAAACAGTTAAATAATTTTGCCTTCTGTTGAAACAATATATAACCTCTTCGTTATTATGCATAGCTTTCATGCATGCTATTTGAAGATATAGTGATTTATCCAGCTGGTTTCTTATATAATCTTGAGGTATAAATTTATATAGTGGGAGTTTTAGTGTATTTATGATGCATGGTAAATTGTGTTTAAAAAGTAACTTGTGCAATATATTATGCAGTCTTGCTTTAGACTGTTCACTCAACACATACACAGAAGCTAAAGAACTGATCCAGATTTTCTGTTCTGAACTTCAAAAATGAGTGGAAACATAAGACATTGCAAAAATCCCTAATTCCCTCTGCTGAGGACTTATGTTGTGAAACATTTTAGTTCTATATGAAAAAAAGACTTTTGGGGGCCACAGTACCTGAAATTAGCGCTAAAGTCTGAGAATGCCTACACAATGATTATGTGAGAGAAAGAGTAGCATAGGAGAAGAACTTGGTTTCTATGTATGAAAACCAAAGGACTGCTAATCTAGGTGCATGATTATTGCCCAGGTTGACCACTTCAACAACTCAACTCTTTTCTCAACAACTTCAAATTCCCTGAATAAGCCTTGCATGTGGCTTGGTATCTTCTAGTGATGATGACCTACATTTCCATAAGTACTACTTTAGAAAATTGTATGGTTTTGCTGTAGTTGAATTAATTTAAAAACCCTTTTTTACTGCAGTTTGCACATACCATTCCTTTGTATGGTCCAAATCTGAAAAAGCCCCTAGTGTATCATTTTACACACAAGTGATATCCCCCAAATCACTAAAGGCTTCCAAGTGTATAAACACCTGCATTTGGGCCATATGTAAAGCTCACAGATATCTAGCTCCATGGATGCTTAAAGCTTTGGTTCAACCTGAAGCCCCAGGTGGGAGTCTTAATTGAGGCATTCCCTTGTCTGCCTTGTGAACAGAGCAAAAAAAAAAAGTAAAGATGTGGATTACCCAAGTGATAAACTATCTACCTGCAGTTTTGAGAATGAACAGTCAAATCCCACCCAGTGAGATAATTTTGCTGTGCTAATGATTTTGTAATGTATTAATAACAAATCACTCATGTAATGCAGAAGTATTGAAACCTGTGATTCATAGGCTCTTAGTTATACACATGGAATTTACCTAAAGCACAAAGACTGAAGGTAAAGATTTGCCATATTGCCTAAAAGCAGCAGAGCCTATACCCTGCTCTTGCAACAGTGCAGTTCTTTGAAACTAGCAAGGCTTCATGGTATAATCTAGAACAGAACACGGTCCACAAAACAAAACAAAATTCAGTCTTAACTTACACACTTTTTTCAGCCAATGGGTTATCTAACAAATTTCAGTAATGGATGTGAGAAAAATAGAGAAATGAGCCAGACATTCATATTTAATTTCAAGATATAAAGATACTGAGTAAGTGAAAGTGCTGTTATTAAACTTCTGGAGTGTCATACTTGCTGGTGAAGAAAACCTGCTGGTATGCTGAGAAATCCTTATATTTGACTAAGGTTTCTATTACGCTTCACTGTAGCCCTGGTTAGAGGTCTGTGACTCTCATGTCTGAGTACAGATGTCTGTGAGGGTGTGGAGTGGTACTTTTTGCTATATGCTGAAGACCAAGTGAAAGAGCAGAAGTGGCAGATCCTAAAAGGTCTATTCAGTGCCCTGGAAACCTCATTTACAGAAGTCACTGTACAGCTCAAAAGCAGCCACAGTGAAGGTGATGGTTGTAGCAGTACTTGGAAAAAGCTGTGACAAATCATCTATGACCCTGTGAACTAACCTGTGTGAATTACATTGATTTTGTTTACGAAACTGTTGAAGTAGGCAGCAATTAACACAGTCAGGCTGGGGCTTTGGTTTGCCTTAATTTTGGGTGGGATGAGCATTTGAAGAGAACTAGGTGCACGGTTCAAGGTCTTTCCTTGAACCTTTACAACATAAGGAATAAGTCAACCATGCATGACTGTAAGTTATCTCAATACTGTGAATGCATATCCATAAATGTGGAGACCGCACAAAGGCAGGTCTTTTTGGTGTTTCAACATCAGTGCAGAATGGGTTGCCTACCATGAAGAGGTTAAGGCAGTTGCCTCAAGAGCCTGCAGTATGGAAACTTAAAGATTTTACAGCAAGATTTTGTAGTCTGTGCAGCACAAGTGTAACAGCAGATTTCAAGGTGATTGAGGAATCATGAGTTTAAGCCTGATTTAAGCCTGATTTAAGCCTTGAACCCTTGCAGTAGAATCACAAGAGCTAGTATTTATTTTTCTTTGATGTGATGACATTTTGTGTGGCATTGCAGTACAAATGATTAGCAAGAGCTGGGAATAACAAAGTAGATTGTTTTATGTGATATTTTAGCCCTCCTAGAGCCTCCAGCCTGTGGCTTTCTTGTGCTACTTCAACCCCTCACAAGCTAGGACTCTTTCTGATTAATTTCATAAAAATTCACACTTAGTTCAAATATCACCCTGCCTTGTCTGAAATACAGTGAATAAAACCACATCTCTCATTTGGTATACAAAGGGTTTTGGAATCATGCATACGCTTCATTCTTTCTCTGTATAGATTATACAGCTGTTTTATTTTAAGACTTGCTTGAGAATAATTGGATATACAAGGTCATTGTCTGTTCCAGTTTGGGCAGGCATGGTCCTAATTTGGATAAATATATCTTGATCAAAAGGACCAATGAATGGAAAATGCCCCTAGCTTGGTAAAATGATAGTGATTCTTAGGGTTCAGGAAACTCATGGTCACAAATTACCCCAATACCTTTTTTTAACTACTCAAAATTTTTTTTAAATCAGTGATAAACATTTTAGCCTCTCAATTAATAACCATCTAAAGTACCACAACAGAAGGGCTGAATGTAACAAGATAAGCAACTTATGCTGTCAAATCCCCACAAGAATGAATTTACTGGGAGTCTTTTATTCCTCCTGAATAAATCTTGTTGACTACTTCTCCTGAAATATAAGTAAACAAACAAATGCACAGGAAGAACTTCCACCATATTGGCCTCCTGCTGGATTATGGCTCAACTCTATCAGCAATGGTAGCTGGCCACAAAAACTGTTTTATTGCACAGGAACATAGTTGTCAGTATTTCAAATAAATAAATAAATACATGCTTTAACTGAGTGGACACTTGTTGGGAAATTTCATTTTCAAGTTTTTTTCCATGTCCAGTGAAGTAATTTTTTTTTTCCCCCAGGGCTCATAGTCATTACTTACACAGTTTTTTACTCTTTTAAAAGAGCTAAATTGTTATGGAAATTGTAAGCTACCAACCTCATGTCAAATGCCTGTTCAAATTATATTTGAATGAGAGGTTGTAGCTTAAAATAAATGATAAATGAAAGTTGCATAAATGTTCACAATTTTTAGGAAACTTGTGCTTTGTGTATCTATGACCCATCTTATTTATCGTTTACCCACACAAAACTTGACACTCTCACTAACTACATTATTTTTTCTTAGGCTGAAAAGGAGAGGACAGAAAGGCATGAAGGTTTAGTCCATTTCTAATTTTTCATGAGATGCTTTCTATTACGGCTATAGGGTCAATTTAAATACCTAGGACAGGGAAGCAGAAAGACAAAATGAAGATAAACAGTAGGGATTAAAAAAGCTTAAAAAAAAAGGTATGAACTTGTTACTGAGGCAGAAGACTACCTGTGAGAGAATGATATAACAGCTTGCGATGAAGGCTCGTTGTTCATCTAATTGAGTCCCATTGCATAAACTCATGAAGATTCATATTACATCTGCTTCTTTGCGCCTGCTACTGGAATTGGAAGGGCCAAATTTGGATGGTTAGATACTTGTTTTCCAGCAGTCAGATACTTATGACCTGCTTTGCTCCTTTTGTTGTTCTTCTACACCATGTGCTGTGCAAACAGTTTTTCTTCTGTGATAGCTATGCTTCAGATGCCTCTTAACATAGGAAACACTTTACTATCAACTTTTATCAGTCTTTTCCTTGCTAAGTGAACCAAGTAAAACTCTTTTACATCATCTTAGTCTTTCACATGTGTGTAATAGTCCTTCCCTGCACTTCTACTTGCAATTGATCTTTCTTGAACATGATGTGATTAAAATCATAATGGCATTGTAGAAAAGCTTCAGTAGTGCATTGTATAACTACACTGATTATGATGTGCTCATTAATATTTCCCTCAACACTCTAAAATTTGCTTTGGTCATCATGGGGAGTGTTTAGTTTTTCTTCATGGCTGTTTCACATCCAGACCCATCCTGTGATCAACTAACTCAGCCCTGTTGATGAAGCAAAAGAAGTAACCTTAGTGTATTTGTCTCTCAGCATGTGACACTACATTTCTACTATTGCATTTCTTCACCACTGATTTTATCCCAGTCCTCGTAACAGAGCTATAAGAAGGACAGTGAAAGGGAGTTCATTTAGGAAGAGAGGAAGAGAAGATGGGGACCAAGACACCTGAGCTCTACTGTCTGATGCCCTCTTCAGTCATATCCTCCACAATCACACAAGGCCAGAGCCTTTGAAGTGGAGGAAAGATGGGGGAGTTATTCTTACTCTTTGTTTCTTTCTTTGTTTCTTTCTTTGTTTCTTTCTTTCTTTGCTTATTTGTTTTCTTTCTTCTCTCTCTCTCTCTTTCTCTCTTTCTCTCTCCCTGTATCCTATCAAGTCATATTTAATACATAAATATTTTCTGAAGTTTCCACCCCGATTTACCTTCAACATTTCTTCCATTCATGTGGTCATTTCCATTGCTTTTTCAGCTGGCATCATCCATTTTTCCTCTTCCCTCTAGCTTTAGACTATTACAAGGTCAACAAATTCCTGCAAGCCTTCTAGTCAAGCTGCCATGTGTCTGGCAGTTAACTACATGTCAACTCTCACCAAAGGTGGGAGTCCTCCTGTGTGCTCTCAGACTGTGCAGACCTGGCAAACAGATTCTGCAAATCCCAGTTAAGAGACAGCAAAAATCATGTACTTCCAAAGAATTATGGCTTCATCCTCTCTAAAGTCTCATACAGAATGCGTTTGTTTTGGTTCCTCTAGACCATCAAAGCACTACTAAGTGATAAAAGTGCTTTCTAGAAACATGGGTGTCTTTAGACTAGAATTTTTTACTTGTAACCACCTCATTAAAATCATTCACCGTCTTCCCTCAGCACAAACATATACAAGTTGTGGTGAAATGTTTAAAGAGAGGACCAGACGCTATAAATAAGTCAGAAGAAAAGAGGAAATAAGAAGCAATTTATTAGTACACAATGAATATCTAGAGAAAAAAGAATGAAAAATCCAAAGAAGCTATTTATTCATAAGATACTGGTATTTATATGAAAAGACAAACCAAAGAAAATTCTAAAATGATGTCTGTTCCACCCCCCTCCCTCTCTTTAGGCTACAGTCATGGCATGTGATAGGTTGCAATTTGAAGACAACCAACAAAGTTGGCAGCTTTTAGGGGCATACCCAGTTGCCAGCTATTTGCACGTACAACGGCTGGCATGTGAGGACTCTCGCGCTGTAATGCTCTTCTGCAAATAGTAGAGGATGACAACGAATACAATTGACTGTATTATTGGTATGTGCTGTGTGCACACTAGATGTGAAACAACAGAAAACCAAGCAGATGGGGATAAGGAAAGCCCATCATTTGTGCTTTTTAAGTTAGAGGTTTCCATGCTGAAGGTATGAGGGTGCAAACAAACTTGACAGTTTAATTAACCATTTCTCTGACTTTTTAGCCCAAAACAATAATCTATAGCCTTAACCTTTGATATTTGATATATAAATAAATCAGGAGTTCTTTCCTTCCAAAATAGGCATTAATTTAAATTTCTCCCACAAGACCATCATTCATGTTTCCCAATCAAAGGGTGTTAGGGCTGCTATCTTGCTGCTGCTTAAGCATTTATTAGTATTATAAGTGGTTCCCTGTAGAATGGTTCTTTTCTTTTGCTACTTCTGTATTTTGAAAAATGAAATCACTATTTATATTTTTCTGTGAAAACTAGAGAACATACCACTTGCTCTCATTAATACCACCCCAAACGTTAGAGGTTGTGCTGCACTAGACTTATAATGCTCAACAGTAAAAGATTAGGTTTTTTATAATAAACATTGAGTAGATAGCAAAATCATCATTCACTTTTCTTAAGTTGTAATATTGACTTCTCAAAATTCAAATTAAATAGACCCATGAATACATACCCTGGAACAGATTTTTAATACTTGAACAGCATCATCATATATTTTATGACACCCAGGATATTTCTTAGTAAACAGAAGAATAAAGAATATAGAGGAAAGAAAGAAAGAAATGATGAATGGAGAGTTAAATAAATTGTAGGGTTTTTATTTCAGCTAAGTGATCCACAGTCCTATGGTTAGGTTCATCCTTTCCTTCAGCCCTTTCTTATCTGAAGCCATGTATCTGAATTAAAACAAAATGATGAACTCATTTCTACTAAAAGAACAATCAGTACCCATCTAAAACTTCTTCCTTTCTTCTCTGTTAACTCCTCGCTCTTCTCTGTCCTCACCTACTGTTACTGTGAAGGTTACTGTAAGGTTACTGTAAGGTTCCCACATGAGGTCATAGCTGGGAAGGAAGAGCTTTATATAAAAACTTATGAGAAATAGAAATAAAATCTGCAACCTAGCTGATTCATGCTGCTACAGCTGAAGCAGTGTTAGCCAAGGTAGGAAATGTTATGGAGCCTCTCTTGTAAGATACATGTCTTTATTTCTGCTGTTTCTATGTCCCACTCAGATTACATTATTTCTTGTGTTTCCGTATATATATTGGTTCTACCTGGACACATAAGAATCAAGGAAACCAAAGCACTTGCTACAAGTCCAAAATCTATTCCTTGCTGCTGCATTTCACAGTTGCTCAAGTGCCATTTTGTTGAATTTGTATTAACAAATGATAAATGAGGCCATTTTTAATGCACTAGCGCCTTTTTGCCTGAACCTGCTGTATTTGAATGTCATTGCTTGGCTTAACCGCAACATCCAAGCCTACTATTCAGGCATTAACATTATTTTCATGTGGGAGGTGACATTGAGCCATGGGCCCCCTCTTGCTTTCACATACATTATAAATGACGGAAGTGTCAAAACTTCTCAGTTTCCATTGTCTCTGATCTGTATTTGAGAGATATCACAATACGCAGGAGCGTACAGAGCAACTTCTCCAAGGACTTTCCCATCCTCGATAGAGTACCACATCTTCAGAAAAAAAACAAACCCCAAACAAAAGTACCCCAAGAAAAATCCCCACTTCTTCCTCGCAAACAAAGACTGCTGTGGTGGCTAATGGGTGGCAATTAAACACTAGTGGAATGTGTCCACTTCCCCTTTTCCTTTAAGACACACTAAGAAGAGTCTCGAATAGCAAAACTCCATCTGGGAACCCACACATCTTGCAAATTATCAGCTGATTGGTACTTCTGCATATATCGGAAAACTTTAACTCAGAGAATGTTCAGCCTCTGCATCATATCAGCAACACCTTGCCCAATGGATTTTAAAGAAATCTTCAAAAGGGTTTTCTATTTAAATTATTTATTCATTTAATTCCCATTAAAAGGTAACCCAGATTTATTCCAGTTGCACTTAACGTCCTCTCTACTTATGATAAATTCCATCTGTATAAACACACCTGTGGGAGAGAAACAGCATACAGAGGACTACAGATGTTAAATAAAGTGTAAAAGGAAATGTTTCAGGTGGGGTTTTATCCTGATGAACTTTACAGTAATATTGCTCTCTCAAGATAGATGCTCCATGCCAGCTGAATGCCTCATGGCTGAACATTGTTTCTGTAAGAGAGGCCTTTTTCTAGTCAACTTTTATTATATATACATACTCCCACATTATTTATTTGACCTTTCGGTAAATTGTTGACACCGTGCTATCTCAAGTTTTTTTTTTCCACAGACAAGGCTCTTCGTTTTTCCTGAAGAAGTGTCATGTATCTGATCCTGCTTCATATCTCCGAGAAGGGGGGAGAAGACGAAAGTCTCAAACTCCCATTCTTCATGGCAAATAATCAGAAATGTTGTAAAATACATGATCAGCATACAATAATATTTGGTAAAGACTCTTGCTCACCATAACCTAATACAATCCTGATTGGACCAAGGTGCATGGCTCTCAGATAGGCCAGGCATGCAAATACATAAGATGTAGATGCTGTAGTGGGGCAGGTGGCTGTGAAGACCAATGGGTGAATCTCATATTCAGGGTACGAGAGTTGGCAGGGGCTTAGTTTAATATAAGAGGTTTTCTGATGTTAGAGGATAATTTGAATTTTATATCAAGACACTTTTCATTGTAACTCTATACTGGGCTTACTTTGTTACCTTTTTTCAGGACCATCTCCGGATAACCTCTGTTCAAGATTTTAGCCAAAAATTTGCAAGATAGCAGAGGTTTTTCTTTCTAAGAAGTGCATGTTGTATCTTTCTATTAATGAAGAGCATGATAAACACAGTTAGCTTAAAAATTTCACAGGTATGGAAAGACTGCACTTCTCCCATGGCCATTGTAAGTCCTTGAGAACCTTAATTTGTATTACGAGTCATGACAACTTCTCTTGAAACGATATACTGCTGCTGCTGAAGCAAAAAATTGTTAAGAAGCTCTGCTCCTGCCTAAGCTTAAGCAGATGGTCATAGAAAATAGCAAACTTTTGAAAAGGACAGAGTAAGAAGTGAACAAATGTCAGAAAACCAAGGAGTACATTTCCTGCTTCCTAATGTAATTCTTAGACATAGCTGTCTATTTTGGCATGATGTAGCAACATAGGAAAATAATCCCATGATGATTTTTAGTGTAAAATCTTTTTTGTAGAAGTAATTTTTAATATTATGCATTTATGAACTATTTGGCATCTAAAAGTAAGAACTGCATTTATTGTGGAAAATTTGTTTCCAGTGAACTCACATAATTTGAGGATTTGGGTTCTTGGAAATGTTTATTAAATTATTGGTTTCAGATGTTAAAAAAAGGTGAATGATTCTAGGAAAAAAAATCCTGTTCACTTGTATTCAGCCTTTTTTTGAATAGTTTCATATCCAGAGATCCAAGATTCTCCAGTGAATATTGACAAAAATTAACTTTAAGATCAAAATTTCAGATTGTCTATTAAACTGTGAAAGTAGAAGTGTTGTATTGGAATGGAAGTATTCAGTCATTTTTGCAATTCACTGTGAAAATCTCTGTGACAAACTTTCATGTAATGTGCTATGCACCAAAAAGAATATCAAAAGTAATTCTGAGCAAGAACAAGCTAGGATATCAATGTACATCAGACAGTTGATGTTTCTTCAATAAACTAAGAAATTGTAGTTCATTACTCGTCTCCAGTTCCCATGCTCACCACCAACGTGCAACTTACATGAAAAAGGCAGTATTTTAAAGCTTACCCTTAATTATTTCTCTAATGTGACCTTCTTATATATCTCTTTTTGCTATCTGTCTTATAAACATTGAAGTCTATGGATGGATATAGATGTTAAATGGATGTTAACCATTAACAATCTTATTTTTGATGATGACTCTGAATTCCTGTTACTACATAAAGAATCGTCAAACCAGAAGACAAGGTCAGATTTCCTTCCCCACATTTTCATACGGGGAAAATACAGGAAAAAACTGGGAAGAGAAATTTCCTGAAGACCACATATGAGACCATGATTTGAATGCTTTTCTGATGATGAAAATGACTCTTCAACTTTAGTACAAACATTTGCTTTTTCAGAGCTGTTGAATGCTCAGATTTTTTCACTAACCTCAGTAGGAGCTGAGAGAATCCAGGCCCTTTCAAACTCAATACCATAAGAGTACAATCATACCCTCTAGAGGAATGGAAAGCAACATGCATACCTACACTATTACTGTGTATTTTATGTCTAGCATCAACTTTGTTCTGAATATATACTTCTTTTTTCATTTCTGAATAAAAATAATAATGAATAGCAATCCAAATACATTGTGTTACACTAAATACGCCCCCCCCCCCCCCCCCCCCCCCGATTTGCTAAAAATGGCAGAGATTTTTGCACTGGAAATACCAGATGGTGATTTTCTAAACTAACCTGGACTCTTTTTTTATTGTCCCAGCATTTAATTCATTCCTTTTTGATGGGCTTAGCTCTCTTTGTTACCACTCAAAGCCCCTATATGATCAGCTTGGACTTCTCAGATTGGTGTCCTGCTCTCCTGTGAAAAAATAACCTACACTTTCAGAATTGTAGCTCTTTTACCTCCAGACTCCATTACCTTTCCCACTGATATTTTTCTTAACCTCAGGAGTGATTTCTCTTGAGATGTGTGAAACTGCACAATCACAGCCCACATAAAGCCAGAGGCACACTTTTTCTAAGAAAATACTATCTGATTTTTCAATCTTTTCCATCTTTCCATATCGCCCATTCTTTCTGCCATGTAATTCTTGTGCTTTACATGTTCTGCAGAGCACTTAAATATATCATACACAGCTGGATCTGAATTCTTCTTGTCCAGCAAGAGTAAGAGATAAGATTTCCCCACAGACATGTGCTCCTGCACAGATGCTAACAGGAATTTCATTGAGGTTATAAGTCCTTGCTGGTTTTCTACATTACCATTAACTTGTGCTTGACACAGGTTGGGTCCATGGCAGCAGCAGAATTACCTGGTTAAGGATTACCTCCTCAAGAATGATTTTAAAGTTACAACACTATAAAACACCTGTGAAAATTCATCTGGAGTTCAAGCCTAGCGCTCTGGAGACACAGCTCTTCTGCACCACTTTTATCTCTCCCTCCACAGGCTTATTATCTCCTCAGACATGACCTAGCATAGTCTTTGAATTCAAATCTATTGTACAGTGTATGTAAATAGAATATGTTCTGATGTTCCCTGGTATTAAGTTGGCTAAGGAAAAATTTTACTAGCTATATCTTTGCAGTATTGACCAATGCCCTTTACACTAAATGGAGAAAAAGGTGAACCCACGTTTGATCAGACAAAGCCAGACTGATTAAAAAGAAAAAAAAAAAGAAATCCCAAGGATCTGTTGAGGCAGAACACTAACATTAATAATCTTTTTATAGGGTTGGATATATCCCAGATGGAGAATGTTATGCTGAAGCTATGACAGTAGGTGTCCACCTCTATTTTTTAAAAATAGAGTGAAGAGAGAAAGGAGGGAGCTCTGTGAAAGACCAATGCACAGATGCAGAACCGATGAAAAAACTGGTTTATTGTTCATAAGAAAACATAGCATATTTCTCTACCTTTATGTTATTTCTCAAATTCCTTTCAACTAAATTGCTAAATGTTGAGGTGAATCAGGAAAGCATTTATTCAATCACTGACTATGAGTACCATTGAGACAGTAACATAGATGTTTGCAACTGATTTATTACAATAAACAGCAGCAAAGGAAGCATCACATGCAATGTTTAGGAGAGAAAGGAACTGAAGTCAGGATGACAGGGTACGCACAAAGCAAAAGCTGTTTGTTTGCTTGGGATGCTCTGTCCAATTTAAGATTATGTTGATGATGTATGTTTGATTATAGTATAACTGTTGAGCTATTCTCAAGTTTTCTTGACAGCTCAAAATAATGGACATCAGCAATTTCTGTAGAAGTGCAAACCTGTGCCTTCTGTGATGTAAGAGTGCATGGAAATACTGGTTTTGATTTTAACTCCTACACTCTGAGTGCCAAACAATGACTGATTCAGTTCATATAGTTTCTTAAACTTCAGCATGATTGGATGTGTAAGAAAAACATAATTCATCTCTCTTTTGGCTTGGGCTCAAATTAATAAATAGTTTTTATAAATGTATCCTGAAATGTCAAGTCAGTAGCAAAAACCTGATGAATTTTGGGCAAGATTTTGTTGCTGAAGTCCACCTGGCTTCAGCAAGAATTAATGGCTGACAGTAATAAAGTACAGAAGATGTCTTCCCACACCAGTTGAGGTACAATTAATTAGTCTCATTTTCCTTCCTTCCTTTGTCAGGCAAAGGAAAGAAGGGACAACAACTTGACTCCTCAGTCTGTCCTGCCTATTGCTGCTGCCACAGCATAACACGTGTTGGAGAAAGCTCACTTCATATTTAATAGTAGTTATGACTACAAAGTTTTCTATCTAAACAGGTATTATAGGTTTCCTGCTTCACCCCAGTGATCCAGCTGGTACACCTCTGGTGGAACAGGAGCATCACTGGCTGCCCACTTGTAGCCTGATATGTGGATTTTCTCATCTCTTTTTCAGTATCTAGGATTTCAGGATTATGAAGGACTAAATGGGTCTGAGTCAATGCCTTTATGGAAGATAGCTGACATTTAATCTCAGGCATGTTGGTACCTACCGAAGGCTGCTCTAGACTTTCGTTGCCTATCCCATCCCAGTGTGACAGAAGGAAGCTCATCAAGGCAGTGACTTCAGTCTGGAGCCCTTATGTGGCAGGTTTGGAAAGCCCAGACATTTCTGTGGGGATGACCTTCATCTTCCAACACAGTAGGACCACAGTGACCACTGGAAAATGCATAGGAAGAAAATTTCTAGATAGTTTGAGCTGGCTCAGGGGTGCCTTCAGTAAAGTTAAACTTTGAAAAGTAGTCTTGCTATGGTGCCTGTGTTTCATATGTCTGTATCCGCATCCATTTTAGTTTAAAGTAGAGGTCATGGTTTCCTAACAAGCATTTGAATAAAATGAAACCAGAAGCTAAATATGGATTCATATTTTATCATATAATATTATCCGTATGATAGAGATTTGCAGTTTTCAGCTCAAACCAATATAGGAGTTAAACTTGTGCCCTAAGTTTCAGCTCAGTGCAAAGAGCAAGTAAATGCTGGAAATCAGGATTTGTAATGGTTAACCCAAGCCATCCTTAACTACCTACGCCTCTATAGTGTCCTATACTGGCTATGCAACTGTAGAAATATACTTAAAGAAGTAATCTGTCCTTTTAGCTAATAACATCAAAATGAGACTTTTTTCTTCACTTTGCCTGGACCTCTAACCTTTAAAGGTGAGTTAGACAGCTGCAGAAAACCTGATCTCATTTTCTGCCCCTGGCAAGATTTTTTCAAGTTCATCTTCTTTTTTTTCCCTTCTCTCAAAATCTGATGAAAAATGAAATGTCATGAAAACAGGCTCTGAGGCTAAAAAACCTCTGTCTGTCTCTGTGACAGATGTCAGTTTGAAAGGTTTCAGGTCACCTGTCAGAAGTATGTCAGTATGATCCATACAAACATCTACTCAACCTCTAACACTAACATTGAGTTCTGCTTTTTAAAATACCCCTTGAAAAAGAATCAAATGATTTCAAGTCACTGCCTTTTCCCCTTTCTTTTAACTCTGATTAATGAGCCAAACTCTTAGGCAAAAAAAAAAAAAAAAAAGAAAAAAAAAGAAAAAAAATGGGGAAAAAAGAAAAAAGAGCCTTTAAAAAAGGACAGCTTGACCTTTTTGTGCCCCTGGCAGTGAACCAATCAGCATTCTCGTAATCCAAACACAGATGCCTGGAGCTAAACAAATCCTATACTTGTGAACAAGAATTCAGTTTGCTGTCAAAATACAATGATGAGCAGCAAAATGCTGCTCTTAAGCAAAATATCCTGAATTAAATTTAAATGTTTTTGATTAATAAAAGGAGTAACATGAGTAATGTCATACATCACTAACAGCATCATTTGGAAACAATTACGTTGAGATATTTATGCATATATATTACATATGTACATTTAAAACACAGTACCTCATCTCTACATGAGACATAATTCCATAATATTTTATGCCACCAGAAACATTGCTCATCTAATGCTGCAATTCAGTATTTTGTAATGATTAATTAACAGGCTTGAACGTTATTTTGTTCCTGGCTTAGTGTCATAATGTTTGCATTATTTCTCACAACCTAGTTCTGCCCTTTTAAAGACTGAGCCTCTGTTTTATTAAAAAAAATAATTGCAGTATTAAAGAGAAGATCCCAGCTGCGTGACAGTTTTCATCAGTGTGTTGTTTCAATAGTCTACCAAATAGATATGCCTAGAGTGTTCTGCCAATTTCTATTTTCAAATGTCCCACATAGATCCTATTGAGTAGGTTCTTGATGTCAATGGGCATATTTCTGGATGTTTCTTAAAAATCTGTAATGTCAATTTTAGGGTCCAATATAATGGTTGGGAAAAAAAATCTGGACATCACACTGATAGACCACAGATGCACCAGATCCAAATTTCAATGTAATTGCAAAGTAATTCAGTGCTGATTTTTGTTTCAGGGCTAAATATGTCATTTAATTCATGCATGAAACTGATGAGAAAACATAAGTGGTGTTTTTATGCTGTGTTTCTGTGGAACGTTCTCCTCAGGTGTGGAGTTGTCCTTTTAACATTTTTCTAATACATTATTTGCATGCTGTTGCTCACTAAGTGTCCATAATGTTTCCTTTTTCTCATAAGTGCATATATCAAGTGTGGAAACAAATTTCAGTTTTTTTTTTTTTTTTTTTAATAATTAATGATGGCACTGAGCTGCTGTCCAGGAGTTAGTTTCATTAACATTTAAACTGATTCATATGACACGAAAACAGTCAGCTTGATATCAAAGGGTTACAGCCCTTACAAAACAAGTATCAACTTCATTTTGGACAGTCCTACAGAGACTTGGGAACAGTTGGAGGCAGAATCATCTGCAGAAAACTATCAGTATTGTTTAGATGAAGATAACCACAAACATCCTGAAATACTTAACCATGTCTAATCTCTTAGTGACTCATGTTTACATTATTTTGTACTTTAATGTCGATTCCTGTCTTTTTTTTTTTAATTTTCCAGTTGAACATTATTTTTTAATACAATCACAGAGTGGAACAGAAGAAGTTTACATGTCATATAAGGTTACAAAATGTCCAGTATGATTATTTCAAAGGTCTAATGGGAATGAGTAGTTTTACTAAAAACCGCCAGCTGCACAATTTCTATGGTCACAGTGGATATGACCCAGCCTGGACCAGGACTGAATACTTTCTTGAATACTTACTGATGCAATTCCACGTCCACCTTGCAAATGAGGGTAAACCACTTCAACAAGCAATATTCCTTGTGTCTGCAGAACTGTAAATACAAAGCAGTAATTACAGAGATTTCCTTTCTAGTGTTCTCATAACTTCAAGGTTTGCAAATAAATCTGCAAGATATCATTTTTTCTTGTGCCAAAAAGCTTATTAATCCTATGGGTTAAATGCTAAGAATGTTTAAACAGATGATAAACCATTTAACGTAACTTTCTTGCCTCCAGTTATTTTCAGCACTTAGGCTGTGACACTCTGCTCCTCTGAATAAAACCGTGAACTAAAAGGTATACACATTCCTTATCACACAGTAAGCTCTTTTAGAACCTAATAAATTAATTACATCTCCAAAGAAAGTCTTTCACTTAGCATTGCCAACTACATCTGGCCAGCCAGTCAGATACTGAGAGGGCATTATTGCAGATTACAATCAGAAATGTTGAAGCAGTTATTGGTGTCACACTGGAATAGCATATTAACATTGCCAGAAACAGTCTTTCCCTTGTAAGAATAGCACTTTGATGTTCCAACCCCTAGCAAGAATATTAGGAAACAAAAAAAAAAAAGAAGGGAGGGTAAAAGCAGCAATGATTGCGAAGACAGATTTCCCTGCTGAAATTAATAATTCTGAGCAGCACTAAAATTAATTACTTTGTAGTTGTAAGCAGGCAGTGGATTTACGGTAAATGACAGAGTGTTTGCAAATTTTCCTGACTACTCGATTAGAAAATGCACCAAGTACAGGCGTCAGCCGAGCATGCATTATTTAAGTGGTTGGTGTCTGGTGACAATCTGGAAGCTGCAATTGTTGCGGTTGACTGTAGGAAAATTTGAAGTTTCTGGGAGAAATTCTTTCACCTTTTTGTGCCCACAGCATGGATCGCTCCTCATGGCAGCTGTAGGATACACTGGAACTTTGTGACCTGGAAAATGTGGGACAACTGACACAAGGTGACCCCCTGAATGCTGGGGTAGGCCCAATTAATTTAAAATTTTGCTTGGCCTTGTCTCTTCCAATTTTCTAAATCCTCTGGAAAAATGATTAATGCGTACACTGCCAATGCGAAAATATTTTTGACCCTATTAAAGTCGACCAAGGGTAAACCAAGTGTAGGCTGGCATTGTATCAAACTAGCTTTATTAAATTTGATTGGAGGTTTGTATGAGGAAGGGACAGACAAGGACATTATTTTGCACAGCAACTCCCTTTTAAATGAAAATACTGGGAGGCATACAAAGTACTGGTGTGCATTGGTACGGAGCTGTATTTAACCTAGAAAAATCTTACCAAAAAAGTGATTATTTTGGAGAAACCTTAATATTTCCTCCCTATGAAAGTATGTTGTCAGTGAAGTTGATTCATTATATGACGAGCATTGTTTCCCTTGAAGAGAAAAGAGAATGATTCAAACCTTGTCTTACTTCTTGCCTTTTCAGATTTTTATTCCCCAATTTATTCTTGTCCTGCCAGCTCCAGCAGCTGGAGGGGCATCCAGAGGAGGGTTTGAGGAGTGGGACTGGGGCAGGTGTAGGCAGCTCAGTCACAGAAGGTGCTGTTTTCAACAGTTTTGCCAGTTTCTACAGCACTTAATTTTTTTTACCAGTGAAGTGCTCCAAAGTTCTGCACAAACTGAAAATCACTAAGTTTCTCAGCATTTATCCTGGTGCATTCATGATCCTTAAACACAACCCTGCTTCCCCTTGTCTTGTTTAGGTATCCTGTTGGCTAGCTTGGCTAGTTTAAGGTAAGTTTACATGAAGAAGGCAATTGGTCATAAGTTTGTTTCCTCCTAGTTCACTCTTGCCTAAAATACCCCAACTCCAGCTTGGAAACTGCAACTCTGTTAATTTAAGTTGGAGTGATTTTTTTGCATGGTGGGCATGCTAGCTCCGATTCAGGATCTCCAAACTGACTTTTGCCTGCCCAGCAGCAGGAGCCACTGGACACCTTGGGATGCTGGCTATGGGGTGCAGATTTTTAAGGCTAAGATACTCATTAAAAAGTCCATCAGAGGGTTTTTCTGCTTTGTATCAGTTGACAGTAAATTGCAAACAAAACCCTTTAAATGGAATGGTCCAACTAATGTGGAGGAGAACATTCAAAGCTTTTAGCACTTTTGAGTGGTATAAGACTCATAATTACAAAATGTTCTGTACTGACAACAAGAAATAATCCTTCAACCACTCAGAGCAAAAGCAAACTACTCAGCCTAGACAGCCTTACTTAGAGGTGTAACTGCAGTGAAAAAATAACCAGACTACCGTCTTTGACAAGACGGACGTAATAATGCACATGAATGACAGCCTTATTTTGGTAAATGTGAGCTCACTGGAGACCACCAACAAGCTGTCAGCAGATAAGCAGTAAATGATTTTGATGAAATGACTGAAATTCTGATTGAATTAAGCTTGATAAACTAAAATGAAGAGGCCCCTAAACATCCTTATTGAACTTCCCCCAAATGCAAATTTAGCGTCTTCAGAAAACATTCCATCACATCTAGATGTAGTGTAAATGTAAATATATACATATACACATATATATGCATAAAGTTTTTAATTAGAGAGAGATGGACAAATTGCTTTTGTTGACACTAGTTTTAACCTAGTTATCTAGAGTCAGAGTGAAGTGTTATATTCCTCCAAACCTGTGATATATCAGTTAAAGCCAGCTGAAAATTAGGTGTGATATGCAAAGTTTGGATCTGACTATTGAACATGTTTTTTCCCCAAACTCAGAACTCATCTACAGGCCTCATCCATGTATATCTAAGCAACCATTAATATAAGAAGATCTCTGAATGTTTACTTACTGACATAAATTTCAATCATCTGAAATGAAGGACAGTGTAAACTTGACATGAAAGAATTTAGATTTAGACATGTGAAAGAGAAACATGATGGTAGCTCATCCCAATCTAATAAATGAAATAGTTATAAAGAGTGTTGAAATGAAAAATATGTATATAGGAGTGCACTACTGTCATACTTGAGCTATTTCATAGTTTGCAAGTGAGTGGACTTGGTAACTTCTCCAGTAAATTATTCTGTCCAGCACATAGCGGACTGCCTACAGCATTTCTGAGAACAGCAGCAGATCCAAGAACAACAACAACAAAATTATTTGCATAATTCTGAGCTACTTTTAATACTGAAACTTCAAAGATGAGTTCACCAAAGGGTGAGAGGACTCATAAAGTGTGCAAGTCTAATTTGCCGAAGAGATGCAGACTGTTTCTAAAATGATTAAATAATTGGCAATTAATTTTTTTCACTTCTATTTTATCTCTGTGCTTTACATATTTATAGGTCATCTATTGTTTTGTACTTAACTATGAAGCATTTTGAGTCAAATTCTTATTAAAATTCTCCCTTAGAAACTAAAAGAGAAACACAGAGAGACACCTGTAAGCCGGTTCAACCAAATACTTTACTCATTTGTAATATGAACCTGTGATTACAGGACAACATCTGTGGTCGATGTTTTGCAAATGTTGTCTTGGAGATACATCAAAAGCATCTTGTGTTAGGTCCTAGGCTTAGACTTCTTCTAGGACTCCCACTCCTGTGGCCTTTGCCACCACCTTGCTATTTTATTTCTCTTTTCTGCCTTTTCTGGATGTCAGCCCTTTGGTGACAATTACCCATATGAACAAGAACTTTGCTCTCCTGCCAGGCTGTTTGGATGTTGCTACTGTTGTTGAATTATGTGCTCAATGGTTACCTGTCAACTCTTGGAGACTGGGGGATAAATAAACTGAGAGGAAAGTGGAGGTTCATAATATCTTGTAAAGGGATTGCGAAAAGTATCTGTGTATTGAGCAGGACACCTCTTTTCATTTCAGAGCTATGCAGTAATGAACACCAGAGAAGAAGTCTTTGTGTTTGATTGACAAAACACCGTAGGAAGTGAAAACATAATAAGCTAACAGTTTTCTGGCATAAATGGGAAATGAAGGATCAGGTCTGAGTTTAGTTACAGTACTGAAACTAACTGCTTGTCTTCCAACCAGGCTCAGTCCCAGTACTGCTGATAATTACAGCCACCACATCATTATCCTTAGGGAGAAAGTGCGAGATATGTTCTGTCAAAGTCACTTTGGTGTGCAGCTTGTGGTTGGGCTGCTCAGGATTTATGTGGATTCAAGGGTCACAAAATAAGTACATGTTGCCCTTAGCTTACATGGCATCATGTTGAGTTACTTTAACAAACAGGAGAGGTAGTCAGGCATGAACAAAATGAATACATCCAAAATATGCAGCATCATGAGATCTTTTGCTCTAGATCAGTCCACAAACTCACTGGAGATGGTACTCAAGAAGTTCAGATTTCAAGGGGTCTTAAATCTCCAGGCTAGGTGTTTTCTATTTTTAGCCTCTTTTCATAGTTCTCCATTTCCAGCACTGGACACCTCTGATCCATGAGAGCATAAAACTTTTCTTGTTTAATCCAAAATCTGGGAGATTCCTGTTTCCCTCAAGATGAGAAAACCAGGAACATGTTGCTCATCAGGGTGTTACTTTTAGTTCCAGACTTGTGATGACTGTGTCTATCAAAATATCCCTATCAGACCAGTTCTGTATCAGTAATGGTTCTGTCTCTTCCTGAACGGACCATAACCTCTGGGACAATTTGGGCTGGCTCTACTTTGTGGTATGCTAAGCACAAGCACTAGACTGGCAATTTTTTGAAGACTGTGGAGAGTAAGGGGAGGAGAGTGGTTGAATATCAGTTTGCAGAGAAAACAGAGTTATTTTCTTGGAAAAATGTAGTAACAGCTCATTTGAGCACCTGGCTGAATGCAGAGGTTCGATTTGCTGGATGAGACATTAGAGATGGGTCTGTTCATGGATAGCTGACCATATCCATTGCCTAAGTGGGAAGGCATTCACTGTTTGCGCCGAAAGCTGCTGTGGGGCGAGGTAAGACCTACAGAAGAGATGATAAGGAATAGATTGATAGTGCCTCTACGTCAAAAGGCCTGCCAAAGGCTAGTGCAATCTTGAGTTCAGTCCATCTTTGCTCCTTTTCTCTTTTATTAATTTTTCAATGAGGAGCAGACATGGAATTTTCCAGGAAAATTGTGTCTATAGGGTAGATGAGTGGAATAACTGTAGATAATTTTCTGTTTTATGACTAAAGATATGCGTAGGTTCCATATTAACTACCACAGCAATACTGTAGCTGGAATGGTAGATTTAATGTTTTCTCCTGTTAAATGTTGAAAAGTTTTCCAGCTGAGGATTCTGCAGAGGCAAAGCCCTCACAAACTGGTGCCCAATTAGTGTCGTAATTCCCATATTTCCAAAATTAAGTATAAAGGTTGAAGTAATTAGTAGTTATTTCCTGTATTAGGCACAGTAAAAATTAAGTCTTTCATAACACCACAATTCCTAAGTGACTGAGGATTACCTTTTATGTAACATTTCCTTCCAAGTTTTACTGTGCTACCAAAGCTGCGTGGTTCAGTCAAGACAGGACTTAGATTCTCTGCATCCCAGAGATCCAATTACTGTTACAGCATCTTTATGAGGCTTTCGTTTAACTGCTGTTACATGGTAATGTAGCTGAGCATTTGGTTCTTGCTCAATACAAGTTACTGAGGGAGATGCTATCTGGGATATGAAGTTATTTAAGACAGGGACCTATTCCACAACTTAACTCTGATGGAAGCAATCTGGTGGGAGTTCTTTATCTTTGTATATTTCTCTAAGTGTCATGACCTTTCCAATTTATTATTATGTATATTTTGCGGATAAGCAGGTATTCCAATAATTTTTAACAGTATATTTTTCTTGGTGTTTTTGGTTCACAGCAGAGTTGTGCCAACTTCAGAAACATCAGCTGGCTCCTTTTCACCCTCAGCTATTGGTCAAGACCTTTCCCAGTGAACTATTATCTACTCATTTTAATCATCCAAAGATAACTCAAAAGATAGGTATAATATAATATCCTAAAACTTCGTATTTATTTTTGAGGTACTGCAGCATGCCAACACACTTCTATCATGTCACGTTGTGTTACACAGACTTACAGTGAGAAAAAATTTAACGGGAAGTGACATGATGTAAGTGATGCACTGACATTTATAATTTAAAGACTATACTCTTGTTGGAAGCAGACACCTGCAATTAATTCAGATATTGGGAATTCAAAATGAAACTGATGATTAAAGCCAGAAGGGACTTAAGATGCATATTAAGCTCATGAACTGGTGAATTTCTCTGTTTATCTAGCAGAATAGCACAGTTACAGTTACTAAATTTCTTCTGAGAACTCATCTGCTGAGTACCATGCTTTGACAAGGTATTATCGATCTATAAAATACACAAAAATTCAGGTTTCTTCAGGTCCTGTCCTATTTATGAAGACAGAGCTTGATTTGAAAGCACTTTAAAAAGGAGATATCTTTGTTTTCTGTTCTTTTAATGTTTTTTATTAAATCAATATCCAAATTGGTGACTAATTTAATCTAGCAAATTTCAGTTAATTTATATGGTTCTATGTTGGTTGGTTTACTGAATATCAAGCAGAGATACTGCTTCATGGACGTGACCAGAAGTCATAAGTCTGTATAAGCAATTTTGCAAACATACGATGTTACATCTTATAAATATCTCTTCATAGACAATTTTAATGCAACAAAACATGCTGGCCTTGAAGGGTGCCTATCCATCCTTTGGATTTTTTTCTATAGTTCCATATCTGTAACTCGAAATTCAGTAGTTTGATCATCCGTGATAGTGGGAGACCACTGCTTTATTTAGCTGTGCCCTACTATGAACACCCTAAATGAGCCAACAACTTGAGCCCTCCATACAGTAATGAACATTGCGATCTTAAGATTGAAGAAACATGTACTTTCTGTCTATTGAAATAATTCAACACACGAAAACTATAGATACCTTTGCATCTATTTACTTTAAAAGACATTTAGGAAAGCTACCGGAACAGCTTTGAAATATACATAATGTGAAAAACATAAAAGAGCAGCAGCAGACTTCATCCTACTACAACACCAGTAATTTCCATTGTAAGTTTATACTTACTAACTTTATGGATAGCTTATCACTGATTAAATGCTAACCTGTATTTCTTTACAGCTTGTCTGTTATTTCCCACTGGACTACAGATAATTGATCAAAAAGACACTATTGACAGACACCTAAATTAGTAAACCAGAGATTAGGATCTTTGTTTAAAAATTATCATCATGTGAATGTTAACACATAGGGCTCTGTAAACATTTTGTTTTTTTCCTTTAAGTGTAAACCCTTCTTTTCCTGAGACCATGAGAGTTGACAGAAAAAAGGTAAGAAAAGTAAAACTTGAATTGTGTCCTGGAAATGAAAGATTACTCTGGCATCAAGTTCTTACACTTATTAAGAAAGCCCAACAGTTAAATAATAGTGTAGGTACATGAAATACATAGCAAACTCAGGGGAATATCCCAGGTGGACTGAACGGGTCAAGAATAAAAATTCATGTAATCAGTGTACTGCAAAGTGGAAGCAGCATTGCTAAGATCCGCCCTTCTGAGTCAAGGCAGCCCGTGCTTGCAAAACTGCTGGAAGATGCATTTCCCTGGCATTGGAAACATATATATTTGTATTTCTAACAAAGCTCTTAAGCACAGGCAGTCTGTCTGATGCCCCCTAAATTGCCGATTATTCATTTTCCACATCCTGTCATTTCTGGGACTGTTTGATTAGGCAAGCATTCCTCTTTTTTTTTTTTTTTTTTTGTCTGGCTAGACTACTTCTATCAGCCAATAACAGGGGTTTGAATTGTGAGGCTGGCCAACCTAGTACAACATACTTGCTTCATTTTCCCTGAAGAGTTTGGCAGTCCTGAAAGACATGCTCAGTGTAAACGAACAACTGAGAATGTAATTAAGAGGCATGTTAAACTATAAAAAAGGGGTAGTAACCACAGTATGCTTTCATTAATTAAAGCACTTTCTAATATCAGCCAATTACATCAACCTCCTCTGGCCCTTATATTTCTTAGGCTTTGTGTAACTGGTCCCTTTATCTCTAATGGGATCCTTATAATGCTGACCATGTGGCTTTAGAACAACACCAAAATGCTAATCTAATCCCCAGTGTTGCCCAAAGGCATTACATGGGCCCTGACATGGATCCAAGATTGGTGGCACCCTAATTCAAATAAAAGCAAGAATTAGGGCTGATCAGGTGTCTCAGTGACAACAGTACAATGAGAGACTGGGGGAAGGTGGGGGCAGGTTGGGGAGGGGGAGATGGCAGCAGCAAACGATCAGGCACATTTCAAAAGTAATTGGTCTCCAGGGAGGGTGTGGGTTGCTTCCTAGACCACTTCTACAGAGCCCTTTGCACCTTGCCAGCTGGAGGGAAAGTGCAGCCACTTCCAGAGAATAGCAGTGGGGCTAATGCAAGTGCACATACGTGTGAAAACGGAAAGCAGGCAGCCTGAAACTGAAGGAGTCGATTAAAATGGGACTTCCTTCCACATTTTCTTTTTTTTTTTTTTAAGTTCAGTCTCGTCATTACACTGATTTCACAGATAGCTAGATTAAATACAGAAAGTTAGGATCCCTAAAAGCAACAGTTTATAATCACAAGGCTACACTTCAGTCCCTGTCTTGCTGCATATGTGGCACGATTGAAATGACTTCAAAGGCACAGTAAGGCTTTTCAGTGGTTTTTTGTGTTCGTTTTTTTTTTTTTTATTCTATAACATCGACTTTCGTGGAGCACCTTTATTCTGTAGATCTTGAAGCATTCTCCAGTTGTGTGACTGCACCGTCATCCCGACTTTGTGCAAAGAGGAAAGATGCGGAGAGCTGGTGTTTTGCGCTCAAAGACACTGAATGCAGCCTCCAAAAAGAACATCTGATGGGCTCACCCCACTAGATTCCAGGCATCTTTCTAAAAATAATAAAAAAACCCCAAACAAACTAAAAAACTCTCTGCTGCAGCTCTAAATACCTCAACTGAACAGACAGCAGAATAAGAAACCAAATAACCCAGGAAATATTTCAGCTCATTTTAGCTCTTAGAAACTCCCCAGGAATTCTCTTTATGAGATTTGCCCTGGCTTTTTGCTCTGCCAGGTCAGGTACCAGCAAGTCTCTAACTTTAGCCTGTAACCACTATTCAGGCATGACTAAGCTTTTCCAATGTGACTAAAACACAACATTTAGTCAGTGGAACTTAACACTCTCTTTCAAGATCCATCTCTGTGTTGCTGTGTCCCGGGCAGCTTGTCCAATCCAATCTGTGCTTTTGGGCATTAGGGCAGAAAATTTCTTGTCTTGTTGGGAAGGTGATTGCCAGATTTGCCTTCAGAAAGCTATAAGGAGACCCCAAATTTTTATTACTTTCTCCCGTATCTTTTTTATGTCTCTGCAAGTGACAGAAACATGTGCAACAGATGATTAAGCTCTGATTTTTTTTTCATCTGCTGGAAAGGTAGAGAGAGCATTAGAAGGTAGGGCTTGCTGATAGACTAGATCAGCTTCTGCAAAATCATATCTGAGTGGGTAGCAGAAACACATTTATGTGCATAATTTTTGTCATTACATTTTTTTTTCTTTGACAATAAAAATCTTCACTTATTTCACTCCAACTTTACCATATAAGAAAACACAACTTTGAATTGTTTTAGTTCACCTCGAAATCCACAGTTTAATGCAGAAAGTTTCTAGCAACAGACAGACTGTGGGTTTTGTGTGTTCTCTGTCATGACTTGTTCTCTACAAAAACAACCTACCTGTCATTAGAGCAACCTGTTTTGTCCCCTGTGAACACCATCTGACTCTTACCAAAATATTTCAGTCTTACAGTCCAATTTACTGAATACTCTTCTTTGTGTCCCAAGCTACTCTGATGAAGATTTAAATAAAAAATTGACTACTATACTTGTCTTACCTCCTTGCTGAAAGAAGGTTGGACTATGACTGCCACCAGGCTATACATTTTTTAACCCTGATAATAAGGTGGATTAAAACCAGACACATTGTCACCATCTTATGTTGGCAGGAACAATGGAGACAGAGAGACTTTGGATGAAAGGAACAAGTTTGTGGTGAAAGATCACCCCACAGCGGCTTCCTGCTCCTATAGAAGTCAATGAGGTGCTCCTTAGTGCTGTGCAGAACCTCAGGCTAACATGTTGTTGCTTTTTTCCAGCCTTTCTCAGGAGATGACCACCTCCTCACCTTGCAAAAAACAGCTCTCCCTTCTCATGGAGAGATTAAGTGGAGTATTACCACATGCATGCTGCAGTTTTGCTTTTGTCATCTTCTGAATGCATTTGCCTGTTGTTAGTGGAAATACATTCTCTTAATTCCGGAGAGTGTAACAACTCTGATTATATTTTTAACTGCTTTACGGATCAAACAGTAGACCTATAATGCATGTTCTCAAAAAGACAACTAATTTTCATTTTCAATCAGCTTCTCCACAAGATTTTTCACATAACCTCACTTCACGCCACTAATTTCATTTTAGACCTGCCATCATATCACACATCCCTTTGCCTGCTGTGCTAACATGTTTTCACATGCTTATCCTTTATTACCGCAAGAGAGGCAAGACTCATAACAATGCTCACCGCTACACTTTGCAAAAGTTCTGGGGCAGGACCCTGGCTCCACCAGAACAAAAAAAGCAGAGAGAGAAAGGATTTAAGGATAAATGAGGAGAGCAGGAGAAAACAATTCAATTAAGAGTAAATAGAAGCTGTAGCCTAAGCATACTCAAGGTGATTTCAGCAGCACTTAGCTATTGCGGAGCGGAATGTGACATTGCTTTGCTTTAAAATACCCTGTGTAAAGCCATAAGCTTTGAGACAGGGGAATTTTTTAGTTCATAGTCAAGCAATTTCAGTTCAGTGCAGGCAAGATTCCTTTGTTATAGTCCAGCAAGGTTTTCAATTGAGCTGCTCTGTGTGAACATATGGAGGCAGCTTTCTACATTCCAGATGCAGAGAATGGTGCTTGCCCCAGTTTGGTGACCACCTCGCCCGTGCAGTGAAAATGGCTGGTGGAGGGGAAGGGTTTTGCAGTCAGGCAGCTTCTACCCACAGATGTATGCTGCAATGGTCACCAGTGATAAGGTGACTTGGGCCTTCCATTTTTCCAAAATGGCAAAGCTAAGGCTTTCGTGTTGTATGGGAATTAGGTGTGCTGTGGTGATCTCCTAAGGCATCTCCTTTCTCTTAGCAAAGACACCAGAGCTAGCTTTTAAACATGCCCCTTGACTTTCCACTTGCAAGGGTGGAAGCAGCAAAGGGAGCATTTGCAGATCAAAGGTCCATTGTGCAGAGAAAGTGGTTTGCACACCAGCATGGTGGGTCCCTGATCCCAGTGCTCCTGGTCCCACCCTGAGTGCATCATCACCAGCTCTGTACCCACCAGCTCCAGGTCTGTCACTCTAACAAGCTATTATTTTGCAGAGGCCATCCACTCTAATTATCCCTGTGCCAGGAGCAGTGACACCTCTGCTGATGACCAGCGGTTCTGTTATGTGCCTCGCTGAGATGCCCGGCTCGTTCTTTTGTGTGCAAGTAGCTGAGAGTAATTGAAAAATAGAGCATAATATTGGGTTACTGGGGTAAGATAAGGCTACAAAATATATTAGTATTTCACATAACAAGGACAGAAAGGTGAAAAGAACTGATCGACTGTTTTTGCAGGTTCGTTGAGGTGAAGGCTGTCTTCTGCTCTTTGCCTTGAACATGAATCAGAAAAATCTCTTGTGCATCACCACTTTTCTCAGCTGAAACAAAATTAATCCAGAAGTAGGAATGAGCAGATTTTTTTTCTCCAAGTTTTGTTGTTAATTAAAAAAACAATTACCAAGGATTTCTAATTACTTTACAAGTACACCATAGCCTGTACCTGCTCCTCAGCAAATTAGAGAGATAATACTTGAAATGTCTTATTAAACAGAATTATTTTTCCTCTACATCCATTCACACTTCTGCTCAATAGTCTTTTTGAGCAACACCTCTGTGAAACATTTATGTCCGTTAAGGTAGCTTACTGCTATTAATATTGTTCAATAGTTTCCATGTTTTTCTGTTAAAAATGCAATAAAGTGTCAAGATTGGGCTAAGGGGCAGTTTTGAAAGACCTTCAAATATGTCTGTTATAACAGATGGCCCAAGAAAAGTGGCTGCATAACATGTTGAGCACTGTGGTAAGAAGGTGATAATCACTTCAGAAATTCTATAGACAGCCTTGAGATAAAAACACCAAACACCAGGGAGACAGAGAAGAGAGGATGGGTGAAAACTTGACACAGCCTTTGAGAGGAAGTTAATAAAGTTAGAGTAAATCTGTGATCTGTGTTACTGTGAACAGAAAATCACCCAGGAATTAACCAGGTGAAAAAGCAGCAAAGGATTAATGATTTGGGGCAGCACATACATAAGCATCATGGTTTTGCCCCCAATGGTGCTGAGTTTTCTGCAGAAATATTGCTTTTAATTCCAAGCAATGAGTAGCAGAAAAGCTGTGACCTTATTAGAGGAATTCAGCAACAAAATACTGAAACAATAGAGAGATTAATGGTGATGGCAGTGATTAAGGTGTAGTTCAGAAAAAAAAAAAGATTGATAACTGTTCTGAAATATTTAAAAGATGTGAACAGAGAATATGTGCTACAAAGGGAACTGTAATGTGACCTTAAGAAACCATATAGCTATTTAGACATGGTTGAAAAAAAAAGGAAAAAAAAAAAGAAAAAAGCTTCTTGACAAAGATGTTTTAGAGTTTGGAGTGGTTTTCAAAGAGAAGCAGTAGAGTCCCATTGATTTAGGTACTGGACTTTAGCTAAAGGGCAAAGCAATAGCTAGTAAAGCATATAGGCCACCCTGCTCAGGACTTCTAATGGTCTTATATTCTTTCCCAAATGTCAATGGTGTAATTCTTTGTTTCATAGCCTGAAATCCTTAGACTTCTCTCAATTACAATGAAAGCAACCAAAGTGAAATAGAAAATAAGTAAGAAAATTCCACAATGGTATTTTGTGGGGGGTGTGTGTGGGGGTGTGTGTGTTACTGTTTTCAACTCAATGTAATGTGCATTATAAGGTGCACTTCCTTTTTTTCAGTGTAATTAATTGGTCACTTTCTGACATATACGGATACTACAAACATTAATTGGTTGAGGTAATACTTTAAGTTCTTCCCCCCTGCTCATGTACAAGTGTGGAACTAAGAATTTGCCTGCATTTAGAACAACCAACTCAGGGGCTTTAGATTTTGCTTTTAAAAAGAGCTTTCACATTTGAAATACAATTTTTTTTGTGTTTTTTTTTTTTTAATACGATTTTTTTAACATTGGATCAGTTTAACGTCAAAACCCTGACTGAATCTTACTTCAAATATTATTTAGGTTATTACTGTCAGTATCTACATTTTATATTGTAGATAAGCATGACCATGCCAAAATGTAACATCTGTTTTACAGTTTATTAGAAAATACTGTTTAAAAATAAAAACACCAGGGGAAAAAAGCTTGCTTACCTTGGAACACCCTAGAATTAAAATTTTTCTCACCTTAATTCTTAGTTACTGTATCATTCAAGACTGCAAAATATGTGCTATGAATGCTTTTTCCTGAGTGTTTAAAACCACTTCCCCCCCTGCCCCCCCCCCCCCTATTTTCATATACTTTGGGAGGAGAAAGAGTCTTTGAAAACGGAAGGGTCAACTTGGGCTCGTAAAACATAGCATACAGTTTGGTTACTCCAATTTGCTGTTTGCTTATGAATCTCATTTAACCATTTATGTTGTGTATTGCTTTGTATTTGCATTCAGGACGTGGTAACAGTAACACTACTTATGCAAAATACAATAGATAGAACTTTTCCTGAAATAACTAGTTAGTCTTAGAGTTTCTATACGATCTCCCTCTTGGGTAAGTAATAAGAACAAAATCACATATTGAATGATATTCTTAGGAACATATGTTTTAATTGGTTCCTGTGCACCATCATGTTTTCCAAGATGGCAGCACCACGAAGCAACATTAATATCTATTCAAATCAAAGTAGATCACAGCTGGCAGGTAGATTTTATTAGAGACTTATGAGGAAGAAATAAATTAAGCCACAAGGGATAAAACTGAATAGGTTGAGGGCTGACTGAACCCAGAATGTTATCCACCCTCCTATGTCAAATTTGTCTGGCTTGTGACTTTAACTAGGTTGTCCTTGAAAACAATAAAATGAGGCGCTGTGTTTGTTGTGGAGGACCTCTCTTCCAGAAGGCATAAATGGCACCAGAATTTGTCTGGGTTCCCTGTTTATGCAAGGATCCTTCTTCATTGGTTCGCCTTTCTGTGTTGCAAAGAAAGGGGCCGGTTTTCATCCCAGTAACGTTGCTGTAAATAGAAATTAACTCCATAAAATCAACAAGTCTACCCTGGCTGTATGTGTGCCTCAAAGCTTTTCTTTTTCCCACTCTATCAGCTGGCTTAATAAAAACACACCTTTTGCCTAAAAACCTTTCTTCAGTTTGCTGCATATGTAGGAACTGAAGTTGGGTCATTTAAATTTAGTTTAAATCATTACTGACAAGAAAGTATTATGATCTGGTAAACAGTGGTCTGTGGGTCTTGTTAAAAAAGGATGACTTATAGCCTATGAGATGCAAAGAAGCTCTGATGATACATATGATTTGAGAAGGACCGAGCATCCTTCTGCACCAGTACCGCAGTGTGATGCCCCTGGTAATGTACTCTGCTGGTCAGAAGTCAGACAAAGGACCTGGGTCAGAAGACAGCTTCATCTCCTGCAGATTCTGATTAATTTGCTCATTAGACTTCTGCACACACCTCCCTTTCTGAGGCTATGGGCCCCAGCAGATCCCAGTAGAAACCATTGAAAATTTGGTGATGCAACAGCTGCTGATTTGATGAAAATGAACCATTTTTTGTGAAAGTGCATGGATTTAGTTGAAGTCTTTCAAGGGGAAGTATTTCCTTCCAGTAAGAGCAAGTATTTTGTTTAATCTTGAATGATGTTAGAATTAAAAACAAAAGGTTGATGTAACACATCTCAGCTAACAAATATGAAACACTGTGACCTCTGCAAGTGATACTGCAATTAATTTTTTTTGGTAGGTAATCTTAAGTATACGTACCCAAGAGTAGTCTGAGACTTGAAAAGTTTAAAAGCTTGATTTAATTTCAATTCCTATAGGTGAGCAATGAAAACTGCTCCAGTACTGGTGAAAGAAAAAGCACAATGCTGCTGAAATAAGCATTTTTAGACACTTATTTTTGTTCTTTTCCACAGTTTTTGCAAATCCAACTTGAATACAAATAGGATTATGGGATGCAAGTCTTTCTTCTTGTTAGTTTTAGTTTTGTTGTGGCATATTATCAGTCAATTATAAAACTTAGAGAAAGCTGGTGGGATACTTGCATCTAAAAAGAAGTATGTTAAAATATTTGATATTTTATTTTTGAAGGAAATTTTTGAGATTCTTATAATGAAAAGGATTATTAAATTACACCTATTTACATTTTCATTTTCTTAAACCTGATAGCACTTTGTGTGCATTTCATCACTTCCCTGCAGATAGGAAGCTCATTTGTCAGATTCATCTTCTAGTTGTGCAGGTCTTCCACAATTCAGAAGTGGAGAGAGAAATATTTATCAAAAAAAGAAATGTCCATAAAGCAGTGGAAATTGGTGGGCAGCTTAAGGGACAGATCTGAATTCTTTTACAATATGTAAATTATTCTTTGCAATTGACTGTATTTCGGGTTGCCAGTGTCCCCTTAACTCTCAGGTCTTTGTGAGGACAGAAGTGCTTTATGCAGAAGCTGACCTATTTTATTTCCTTTTTCATGTATATTTCAGCATAGGAAAGTTAGTAGCATCCTAATATATTACATACTGTAATTATGACATGGTTGTATTTGTGTAGTTTCAATACAGATGCATTTTTTTTTCATGTTGTGCATGAACAAGTTGCCTTCAATAAGAACTGAAGTGACCTCTTTCTTTCAAAAACTATTTATTACAGTTGCAAGACCTACATATTCTATTTCCATATGCACTGCTGCTGGTTCTTGGAATATGCTGGCAGCAGGCTGTTTTCCTTTAGCTGTAATAATAGTCAATACGAAAACAAGCACCGCTATAAATTAATTAAACCAGCAAATAAACATTAATGAAACTGGACAATAAAGGATTACATAGACTCTTAAAATTACGAGAGAAACCTTTGAACATTTAATAGTGTTCTAGATGTAGCGGCATAAGGATACAAAGAAAACAAGGCAGAAGCGAAAGGAGAAGCAATATTTTTATTATTCAACTGATAAAAGTTGGAACAAATATTTCTGAAAGGCTCACGAGTTCAAAACTCATCGATTTTTTCCAACCATCTGCCTGACATGTCCAACTTACCATGTCTCAATGTTTCCTTACGTTTTCCAAATGTAGGAGCTGTCCTTAGAAGAAATATTTTGTCTTCTCATAAACTTTTCCTTTCTTGGAATCTTAAACAAGTTAAAAAAATGAAATGTAAAATTATGTAAATGAA
The DNA here is from genome assembly GCA_020745775.1 of Theristicus caerulescens. Lineage (NCBI taxonomy): Eukaryota > Metazoa > Chordata > Aves > Pelecaniformes > Threskiornithidae > Theristicus > Theristicus caerulescens. Next base: position 84,101,390 of record CM036583.1, on the reverse strand, counting down.
GGTGATATCCCAGGTATAAGCCTGCGAAACAGTCTGTGGGTTTACTAGCTATGTCAGGTACACAGCTTTTATCTCCCACACATCTAATACACCATTTCTGCCTAAACTGCCTCCTGGTTGCAGATATCACTCTGGAAAGGCCAGGCCTTTCCCAGTCTATGTGTCTCTAAAGCACTAGAACCTGAGAAATCTTTCAACTCTTCTAAATTAAAAATATTCCCTATTAAGCTAATCCTTTTCTCAATTCTCTGCTTTTCTTACTATACCATTTAGAATCATAGAATCATAGAATTGTTAAGGTTGGAAAAGACCCTTATGATCATCAGGTCCAACCGTTAACCTACTGCCACCAAGTCCGCCACTAAACCATGTCCTCAAGCACCACATCTACCTGTCTTTTAAATACCTCCAGGGATGGAGACTCAACCACTTCCCTGGGCAGTCTGTTCCAGTGCCTGACTACTCTTTCAGTAAAGAAGTTTTTCCTAGTATCCAACCTAAACTTACCCTGGCGCAGCTTGAGGCCATTTCCTCTCGTTCTATCGCTTGTTACTGGGGTGAAGAGACCAACCCCCACCTCAGTACAGCCTCCTTTCAGGTAGTTGCAGAGAGCAATAAAGCCTCCCCTCAGCCTCCTCTTCTCCAAACTAAACAACCCCAGCTCCCTCCAACGCTCCTCGTAAGACTTATTCTCTAGACCCTTCACCAACCTAGTTGCCCTTCTCTGGACATGCTCCAGCACCTTGATGTCCTTCTTGAAGTGAGGGGCCCAAAACTGGACACAGTATTCGAGGTGCGGCCTCACCAGTGCCGAATACAGGGGCACTATCACCTCCCTGGTCCTGCTGGCCACACTATTCCTGATACAAGCCAGGATGCCATTGGCCCTCTTGGCCACCTGGGCACACTGCTGGCTCATGTTCAGGCGGCTGTCAGCCAACACTGCCAGGTCCTTTTCAGCCAGGCTGCTTTCCAGCCACTCCTCCCCAAGCCTGTAGCATTGCCTGGAGTTGTTGTGACCAAAGTGCAGGACCCGGCACTTGGCCTTGTTGAATCTCATACAGTTGGCCCCGGCCCAACAATCCAGCCTGTCCAGGTCCCTCTGCAGGGCCTTCCTACCCTCCAGCAGATCGACACTTCCACCCAGCTTAGTGTCATCTGCAAACTTACTGCGGGTGCACTCAATCCCCTCATCCAGATCATCAATAAAGATATTAAACAGGACTGGCCCCAACACTGAGCCCTGGGGAACACCACTCGTGGCCGGTTGCCAATTGGATTTGGCTCCATTCACCACCACCCTCTGGGCTCGGCCGTCCAGCCAGTTTTTAACCCAGTGCAGAGTGCACTTGTCCAAGACAGGAGCAGCCAGTTTCTGCAGGAGAATGCTGTGGGAGACGGTGTCAAAGGCCTTACTGAAGTCCAAGTAGACAACATCCACAGCCTTCCCCTCATCCACTAAGCGGGTCACCTTGTCATAGAAGGAGACCAGGTTAGTGAAGCAGGACCTGCCTTTCATAAACCCATGCTGGCTAAGCCTGATCCCCCGGTTGTCCTGCACATGCCGCATAATGGCACTCAGGATGATCTGTTCCATGACCTTCCCCGGCACCGAGGTCAGGCTGACAGGCCTGTAGTTCCCTGGACCCTCCTTCTGACCCTTCTTGTATATGGGTGTCACATTAGCTAACTTCCAGTCATCTGGGACCTCCCTGGTTGACCAGGATTGCTGATAAATGATGGAAAGTGGCTTGGCAAGCTCCTCTGCCAGTTCCCTCAGTATCCTCGGGTGGATCCCGTCCGGCCCCATAGACTTGTGGGCATCCAGGTGGAGGAGCAGGTCAGTGACTGCCACCTCTTCGACAACTGGGACTTCATTCTGTGTCCTATCTCCGTCTCCCAGCTCAGGGGCATGAAAACCTTGAGGATGATCAGTCCGACTATTAAAAACTGAGGCAAAGAAGGCATTAAGTACCTCAGCCTTCTCCTCATCCTTCATGGCCAAGTTTCCCTCTGCATCCAACAAAGGAGGGAGATTCTCCTTAGCCCTCCTTTTGTCACTGATATATTTGTAGAAGCATTTTTTGTTATCCTTGACAGCGGTGGCCAGTTTAAGTTCTAGCTGGGCCTTCGCCTTTCTAATCTTTTCCCTGCATAACCTCACAACATCCTTGTAGTCCCCCTGAGTCACCTGCCCCTTCTTCCAAAGGTGGTAGGCTCTCCTTTTCTTCCTGAGTTCCAGACAGAGCTCTCTGTTCAGCCAGGCCGGTCATCTCCCCCGCCCACTCAACTTGCGGCACATGGGGACAGCCTGCTCCTGCGCCTTTAAGACTTCCCTCTTGAATAACATCCAGCCTTCCGGGACTCCTTTGCCCTTCAGGACTGCCTCCCAAGGGACTCTGTTAACCAAACTCCTAAACAAGCCAAAGTCTGCCCTTCCGAAATTTAGGGTTGCGGTTTTGCTGGCCCCCCTCCTTACTTCTCCAAGAATCGAAAACTCTACCATTTCATGGTCACTGTGCTCAAGACAGCCTCCGACCACCACATCACCCACCAGGCCTTCTCTGTTCGTGAAGAGCAGGTCCAGCAGGGCACCTCCTCTGGTTGGCTCGCTTACCAGCTGCATCAGGAAGTTATCCTCCACGCACTCCAGGAACCTCCTAGACTGCTTTCTCTCTGCCGTGTTGTATTTCCAGCAGATATCTGGTAAGTTGAAGTCTCCCACAAGAACAAGGGCTAGAGACTCTGAGACTTCAGCCAGCCACTTGTAAAAAACTTCATCTGTTTCCTCATCCTGGTTGGGTGGTCTATAACAGACTCCCATCAGGATATCTCCCTTATTAGCCTTCCCCCCCTGATCTTTACCCATAAGCACTCAACCTTGTCATTACCTTTGTTGAGCTCAAAACAGTCAAAACACTCTCTGATGTACAAGGCTACCCCGCCACCTCTCCTTCCTTGCCTGTCCCTTCTAAAGAGCTTGTAGCCATCCATTGCAGCACTCCAGTTGTGCTGCTTTCCATGTATCTGTAAGCAGACATTAACAGAGGTGTTAGGACAGCAGCCAAGATAGAAAAAATGGCCTGATTTGATTAAAAAAAAGTTCCGTAAGAATTTTTTCCTTGTAATACAGGTTTGCCAATAGCAATTTTCTTTACTATGGCTTTTCTGCTGCAATCTCATGACACATTGGAAAAAGTTTGCTGAGGTTTGAAATTGGTTTGGTCAACCTAAGCTGTGTTTCATTGACATTAAACTCAAAATGAATCATTAGGTTATCAAAGCTGTCTCCTTCAAGAAATTCAGTGCTACTTTTCTGAGTACTTGAGTATTTTGAGGATTGAACAGAATTCAAAGTGTTTTTACTGTATTTTGTCTGCAATGCCTTACTCTAGAAATTATGTCCATATCATGTCACTAGGACAAGCGTGTCCATGGCACAGTGCTGGACTTGACAGAAGCTCTTACTTGTCCCACAAGCCTGCTACAGTGTCCCCTCAACTCTGGCTGATTACAGTCCCTTCCAAGGGCATTGCAGATCTACATGCTTCTTAATCTGATTGTACCAAGAAAATGGACTTGAGAATTCGGTGTACACTTGTACTTTCTTTATAATAATGCTCAGACAATGATCTATAATAGCATGTCCAGCTTTGGGCACTTCAATATGAAAAAGGCATCCCTAAGCTGGAGCACGTCTACCAAAGCCGGTCAGGTGCTGGTGCACTTGCCTCCCAGACTGGGGAGGCTTTTTCTCTAAATTTCATTTGCAAAACTGGGCTGGAAAAGTTAAAAAGCCAAGTTCATTTGTAGCACACAGAGGTGCTAAAAATCTAAAAAGAACTGCCTGTTTTTTTTCTTGCAATTTTGTCCCATTATTACTGAAACATTACAGGTTCGAGGAAAATTTTGGTTTGAGCTCAGAGAAAAGTTTAAGGGGGGTTCTTCATTATGTCTCTCTTAGAAATTACTCTTAGAAATACTAGATTTGGTGAGAGTATAAAAAGTGCACTTTATAGTCTTTTCTTAGTGTAGCTTATATCTGAATAAAGGTACAAAAGTCCTATTTAAGATTGTTCATTTTACATGTGTACAATGTGAAAATAAACCACCTTTTTCACTCTTTTATATCTAAATATTTAATTAGCTTCCATTCACTGAGAGTCAGTTTTAATGTGTCTACTCAACACCCTTAATTTTCAAAATGTGAATACCAAGACTGTCGTTTTAGTAAAGACGGATCTAACCCTGCTCCTCACAAGGGCGATAGCTCATCCCCAGGACAGAATTAGGCTGTATATGCTGCTTTCACAAATTGTTTAAGAATTAGTGAGATTCAGGCACTGAAACAAATGGCTTCATGTTCTCTCTTCTTGATTCCTACCCCACTCTGTCTCATGGTTCTTCTTACTTCCTTGGGCTGATCCTGGAGCTTGATTAAAGCTGAGCAAAAGAAAATATGTGTTTGATTGTTACTGGCCAGGGAAACTGTGAAGGACATACAACTCCTTGTAGGTATTTTGAATTTTCTGAATCTGTAATTTGCAATACTCTCCAAGTCTATATTTGAGCAGGGGCCACCCATGACTAATCCTTCAATATCTCTTGGTCATAACTACCTCCTCACAGTTCCCTGAGCTTCATATCTGTCTCAGCAGCTTCCTGGTCTGACTGAGGAAGCTGGTTAAATGAAGAAAAATGCCCTGTGCCAGGAGCAGAACTGGACCAGGTGTAAATGGAAGAGGAGCCACACATAGAAGTAACTTTCATCTTGCAGAATGACAAGCAAACAAACTAGGTGGTAGATTTACATGTAAATTATTTTCCATGAAGTTAAAGCTATGAGTTCATTTGCTTCAATTAGAAGAATGGGAAAATAATATCCTTATTCTCTAGTTAACAAATCCTGAGAGACCCTGTGGTCATGACTTAACACAGGTAACACTCCTATCTGCACAGTTTTTGAACAATTTGCAAACATCCTGTACTTCTAGTCTTTGCAGATGCTTCTACCATATATTGAATGGCCAACCATTTATTGCCTGTACAAATAACATTTACGCAGTAAAATTATTTAGTATATTTTCAGAACCTCAATAAAACGGTAAGCAAAATATTTCTATAACATTACTCACTAAAACACTGAATTCACCAGCCTTTCAAAAATTCCTATAATTTTTAAACTTCTAAAATGGAAATTTTGTTCTAAGCATAAGAGTGAGAAAGTGGAAAATTATACAAGACTGCTAATATTTCGTACCAGCTTAGTTCACATTTTTTTTTCCTCTGAAACCAAGGTTGATAGGAAAATCAACTGTACCAAGATATGGATTTTGTAGCTGGTTAAATCCTTTTATGATCTGGAAGTTGGAGTACAATAATTCTGTTCCCAGTGGGACTCTCTCCTCAAACTATGGCTCTTGCAACCTTCAGAATAAAGTACCTTTTAAAGTGTTTTTTGACATAAAATATGATACCTGTATACAATGATCTGTGTGATTTGATTTTTACAAAATGCAAGGTGTGCTTTTGATTGTGTGTATGAGCTTTGAAATTATATGCATCTCATCTACCTCAACTATTGCTCTGATAGTTGTAGTCCTCTGGTAGGAGGGAAAGCTGGCCCCAGAAAGTCCCCTCTCCCATCTTAGTTTGTTCAAATAGGAGACTCAGCAGGGCAGAAGCAATTGTGAAGGACAATGAATATTGGAAATGTGGCACTTATTTCATGCACATATAATATAATTTGCTGCCATTTTTGAGGATTTTTAGTGCTTCTAATTAAACTGAATATTATAAAAGTAGAAAAAAATCAATTAGATGAATGGAGGGATTGCAAAATATTACTAACTCCAAAAACCGTGAAACCAATACTCAAAGTATATGAGGGTCAGCTGAAGTGAAAACATTTAATCTCTATACTGTATTATTACTTTTTTCCTAGCCCTTTCTGGAGCGTGTATACCTATACAAAAAGCAATAGCCACAGATAATAATCATGCTGCCAGTTGAGGTATCGTACCTAGGATTAGCTGGGGCTTAGGAGGAAGACAAGGTCATTGCCAGGGCTCTCCAATTACTACTAGTATCACTACCTTTTCTAACATGTCAAACGACGACAAGCTTTTGAAGGCTAAATCCAAAAGCAGCAGCTTCTAGATGGGTTAGTAGTAAATGAGTGACACCAAGTCTGAGAGTCTGACATTGTTTGTCAAGATAAGTTCACAATGAAGATGACTTTCATTTCCAATATAAGCTATCATAAAAAGAATTGCACCTATAAACTGTGCTGCTAAATGCCTGACCCTGACAAGAAAGAGGTGTTAAATAAAGTTAATAACAAATTCCCAGGGCTATTTGGGATAATTATTAATTGTTATTAAGTTATACTTTCAGCAGCTTTTGTTTCACTTTTTAGTCATAGATAAATTTATAGTGTTCCTTTAGTTAACGGGGTTTTGGGGATGCTAACCTGTCAAACGGCTGCACTGTTTGTTTCGTAGTAATGTTTTTCAACATTTATGCAATAAGATTCAGTGGGTGGAGAGAAACCCTGTAACCAGAGGGCTCACAAGCTGAATGTTATTTGTTTACTCTTTAGCATAATTTGATTCCTGCTTCCCTGATAAACAAAAAATGACTTGATAATTCTTTCTCTCTTGGGGGCAGGGAGGGTAGAAGGGGAAGAAAAGGAGAGTTTGCATGCAATATGGCAGTTTCACAAGTGAAATTCACAGGATACCCTAGATTTTGGCTCAAAATGCTTAAGGAAGCTCTAGGGTATTCTACCAGTAAGTCACAGAGCAATTAGTTGCTTCTGAAATTGTATTTATTCCCCATTGTTCATTAAGCAGATGGGTTACTTGTTCTTACCTACCCTTAATTGTCAGGATCTGGAAAGAAGGTGATGAAATTCAGCCCTTTCTTAGGGTCATTGCTTTAATCTGGCTGCAAATCCTGTGGCAGGGAGTGAATCTGGCTTCAGGGCATGAGCGCCCTGTGGTCCTGGTGGCTGTGCGACATGGCTGGGTACCCTCCCAGGGAGCACACCGTTGCATGGGTGGCATGTCCCAGTGTGGGATGCTACCAGGCTGTAGTGATTGCTCTGAAGCGCAGGCTTGGAAACTAGGGTCACTTTTTAAAAGGTATGGTCTGGAACTTCTGGGGTTTTCTGAAGGAAATGCAGGAGCACAACCCTGTGGATTCAGCAACAAATTTGGCAAGCCCTGACTTGTAACATGTAAATGTGTGGAAAAAAATATACAACAAAAATAGTATTTGTAAGCTGTTCTTTTCAAAGCAAACTGAAGCTTAAAAAACTAGTATAAAGAATTTATGTCTCCCCAAAATTGTAAAGTAGGATCATTTACTCACAGTTCTTCAGAAAAACCATCTCAGTGCTGACCCCAATCCTTATTCTTCTCTGCTCAACCTTCTGCCTTTCTGCCCTGAATATAGTGAAGTGCCTTAAAAAACCTGCCATTAACCAAATGCCAGGTTGCATTTCTTGCAAAGGCTTAAACTGAAGGATAAAATAGGATTCTCACCCTCTGTTTAGTCCTTTGGTATAAATAACTTTTGATAATCTGTTACTTTGTTTTTCTTATTTCTCATGCAAATTGTTCTCTTATAAAAAGGCCCCAATATGAATACAACATTGTAGAAGGTGTACAGAGGATATTAAAGTCCTTTGAAAGAAGACTGCCTTCAAATGTGCATCTGACTTATTTAATAGGATTTCTTGGTTGTGATTTAGATTTTAAAAAATCCACCCACCCAACCAAAAGCTGATTTGTTTCCATTCTATTTCAGAAGTTGATTTTACAAGAGGGTTTGTTTTGTGTCCCACAAGAAGGGCTTTTGAAATACATCTTGACCCTGAAACTGATAGGAATCTTACCTTGGTATTCCTAATGGTGAACAACAGAAAGACCCAGTTTCCAGCAAGAAAGGATAACATGCCAGTTCTATTAATTACGGCTTTTACCTAGACACAGTGATTCAGAAGAAGCAGCTGACTGTGGTTTTATCTACTAGGGATGCAGCCTGTCATCAGAAAATTAGTCTCTCAGGCAGGATGGGTTTGTGTGCTCTCATATAATACTCAAGTGGTACAACCGTAACTGTATATTGGAGAAGTACAATGTGAAAAATTTAAATTGTGTTTTGTTATTGTGTCCAATATCCTTCTGTTATCAAAAATCTAACAATCCTTTAAGGCTGGGTTTTCACAGAGCTCACCATTTGAACACTTTTGCTGGGTGACTCAGCACCTAAGTCTAGACACAAACATAAAGAAAAACTCCCCCCAAATCCCCTAAAACATACTTTCAGTCTGAGTTTCTGCTCTCTTGACAGTGATCTTGTGTGACTCGAGTTCCTTCTTTTTTTGGGAACTCACGGTTGTTCTCCTTCCTGAGGAATTTGTATACCCATGAAGCTGTGCTGAGATTTAGCTGAGAGCAGCAATATTTTCCAAACACAGACACAGGGAGAGAGAGAGAAAAATGTGGGGTTTTTACTTGCATTTTTTGCCTCTCTACTTTCAGATAGTTTACTAATTATATGTACTGTGAATTTACTGTGCTGTTAGCAGATTCCTTGTGGGATTGTGTTTTGTTTCTCATCATCTAAGTTATTTATTCTCTACAACACAAAGTTGAGTCCTTCTTCAAGGGAAGAGAATGTGCTTTGCATTTATTCATTTTTTTTCTCTTTTTTTTTTTCTCTTTTTTTTTTTTTTTTCCATAAAGGCTCCCATGAGCTTAAAATTAAGCCAGTCCTGACTGGAGCGGTACTAGGACTGTGCTGATCTCAAACCAAACAAGAGGGTGTTTGCAGGAGACCAGTGACCTGGAGGCACTCAGCTTGAAGACGTCCGCTTTCTGCCTTTCTTGGAGATATTCTGACCCCAGGTGACTTCTTTCCCAGGAGGTACAGTATTCTGCCATTATTGATGTAATCCAAGCTTGCCATGAAAACAGATGTCTGGTCCAGAAGCTTTTAGAAGATACATCTGCCCTCAGTTCTCCCTAGCTCTTGCATTTTTTCTCTCTTTTCTTTGCGCTCACACACACACACACAGATCATTGCGTGTGCTTCATTTTACAGTTCATTAGATCTGCATGTATCCGCTACCATCAGGTGCTTCTCTCTCAGAAACTTGCATGTCAGTGTATGTGGGTGAAGTTTGCATAACAAATGAGTAATTATCAAATCAGAGGAGAACATTATATATCAAAAAAGTATCAAGAGGTTCTGAATACTTGTCCTGAATATCAGTAGCCTTTAACCTCACCTAACAATGGCACTGGCGTTTACTCAATGGTCCTTCAAGAAGCCAAACTAATAATGTGCTAGGTAAAAGTCACCATAGGTTGACATCTAACTGAAACACAACAATACATATAAATGATTAAAATATTTATATTAACTCCACTGTGCTTAAGTACCTTTTAAAATGTCTTTATAGGATTTATGAACAGCTGCTCTGTTGGGTAGGTTGAAAAAAGTATCCACTTCCCACTACAGCACGATCGTTAGTTTAACAGATCATTCACCACCGCTATTTCCGTAAAACCTGATCTGCTGTCCTCCAACTTATATTAAACAATAAACATGTTTCCCTGCTCAATCTTCATCGTGGTGACAATGTACCACGAAGCTACAAAACTTGAACTACATCCTCTTTCTTAATAGCGTTGCAAGAGTTTTGACCAGGAATGAGCAAGCTCTTGATTGTTTGGCTTTGGGTCAAGGCTTAGACTTTAAAGGTCAAATTTAATCCAAAGCCACCTTAAATGAGTTTCTTATGAGTTTCTGTATTATTTTTCTTTTTTTTTCTAATGACTTGGACATCTCATGGCTACAATTATTGAATGACGGGAAAGAATCGAATAGCACTAGAGACAGGGAAGTTAGAATCCCCTAATTCAAACCTTGCACTTAAACCAAAAGCAAATTAAAAAATGGTTTGAATTAACAACATAGAACATAAAATGCAGAGAAGTACTTTTCTATCCAAAGTGTGTAACCACCACAGTATGAAGAGGCAAGCTGAGGTGTATACTAGCGCACAGCAATACCAGAGTAATAAGTAACCTTTTTTTTTTTTTTGAGTCTGTTTTTGTTTTGTTATACTTTTCTTTTTAATGATTTTAGAGCAGTTTGATTCTGTCCTTGTGGAAAGGGCACAATTTTCTCATCTTTTCTCATTTGGGTTTATGTAAGCTGACATTTGCAGTGCCATTTCTCTCACTCTTAGCTATTTAAAGGCGCTTGCCCAAAGAATCCTTTTGGGAACTGCCTTTCTAGACTTGAGGCTGATGTTGCTTTCTGGGTGAAACCTTCTAACCTCTTCAAAGAAAAGACAGGTTTGACCCCAAAGCCCTTATTTATAACAGCCAGTCACAAGGTGACCATCCTGCATGACCTGTGGAATATACTACACACTATTTTTAGACACCACAGAATGCACTCAAGGGCAAATGACACAGTCCATGATTAACAAAGAATTCCTGCAGAAGTATTATTCAATATTAAGCCACACAAATGGATCCAAAGAAAAGAAAATCAAGAATAGGTAGATAGAGGTTTAAATAACATCTGAGCTCTTCTTGGGCATCTTGAAGTAGTGACTTTTTTCACTCTAAGTAAAAAAAAAAAAGCAATTCTAATTTAAAGGTTAAATTAAATGCCTTAATTTTATGCTTATACATGTGTGTGTATGTGTGCATATACACATAAACTTAAATATCCTATCTTGTACATACTGTAATTACCCAAATATCTAAATATGCTTCTTTTTTTATCTTTAATTTTCCACAGAAAATTGTTATTCATATCTGTCAACTGACTGCTAACATGATTTAAGCAAACAAATACACAGTCTAAATGTAAATTGGGTGCAAACATATAAAAAAATGCTCATTGAAGCTAAATAATGACCAAAAAAGCTTTTTACTTGGCTGCACATGGGTTGAAAAGTTTCTCTGTAAATAGTTCATAAGAACACATGTTCAACAGAAAGCAAGACTTAGGGGTCTGTGAACTGGACAGGGAATCAGAAACAATTTCAGTGTTTAAACATGGCCTTCTCTTGAGTTTAGCAGGTCACTTAATCAGTCAAATTCAAATACTTTAATAATTGGATAACTGTTAGACAAGAGTACTAGAAGAATTTAAGTATTTAAAGTGGTTTAGAAAACTTTTTTCCCCCTGACATTGTTTAAATTCCAAGTAACATATTACATATTTAACTATTAAAAGTATTAAGAAATATTTTGATGATCAAATGCAATGCTGCATGGCTATTTCATTCAACAAAGAGAAAACTAGTCATTACTTTAACTTTTTTGATAGCGAATTATTATAGTAGGACTTGAAAAATTCACACTGCTTTGCTGACAGTGGTTAATACCTTATCATACAGCTCTCCAGTTGAGCTTTGCTACAGTTACTAAACTCATAATGCCTTTTTATAGTCTTGTGAAACTGGACAATTTTGGGTTTTTTACTCAACTTTTTAACTTTTGTTTAGATCTGGAAAAAATCTGAAATGCTGGGCAGGCAAGAAAATACTTTTGTGATGAAGAATAATAACACTTTGTGTTCCCTTGAAAGTTTTAATGTTTCTATTTTAAACATCAACTTTCAAGAATTTAAACTCAGTAACAAAATTCCTTTTACTGAAATTTGCCATCAGCATCCCAAAACAAGAAACCTGTTATGTTTTCTTTCTATATATGGATATATATACACACACACTATGTGCAGATTATATATAATATAGACATAATTTCATAGGGAAAAAGTGTTATTTTTAAATAGAAGGAATGCTCCCCCCCCCAAAGTTAAAAGCACACTTCAGAGATCTACCTAAAAGGTTTAAAAGTCATTATTTCCAAATCTCTCTCTCTGCGCACATACTTCCAGTTTTGTGACTATTATCAGTTATTCTTGCCTCAGCTGTAAAAGTTTTTTCTGGAAATTTTCAGTTGTGCTTGCCTATGCTTTCAGCAGATCTCACCAGTTAAATAGGGTCAGCTCTGTTCTTTCTATGGCCAAGGGAAAAATAATGGTGCTGATTCACCCTTTCCTCTGAATCAATATTAAGCTCAGTGGTGTGCTAGAAGTGAAGCTATTCTATTTAAGGAGGTCAAAACAAGATCCTGATTGCTTCTGACTTAAGGAATCCTTGATACATTTTGAATATGGAAGGCTATGTCTTAAAGCCAGATTAAAATTCTGAGATAGCTTTCTGCTGCTTTAAATTAACCTTACGGTATCAATTAGCCTAAAGCTCTGATAATGCAGTTGTGTTCATATGCATGTTATGGTTCACCATTAGGAAAGCTTTGAAAGCTGTTTTTGGTACCTGTAACATTAGTTTTTTTTTTTTTTTTTTTTCAAATTGTAATTCACTGAAAGAAAGTCAAGTATTGTCTTGAAAATGTAAAGAAAGTGGTGAAATAGTCACATTTTTTAGAAGGCATGTTTTTTTCAGCAGTTTTTACTCTTCCGAATTTAATCACTTTATGTGGGTAACCCTCCATAAAACAGGTATCTTGCAAAAGCTGGCAACATTTAGAGATACTGAAATGCAAAAAACAGTGTTGGTCTATATTCCACATATTTTTCATAATTTCCAAACAATTAATTAATTATTTCCATTGCAAGCCACTGCATACATCAGTGATGCAGTACGATTAGGAGTGTCATATCTAGCCTCAAAAACAAGATAACAATGAGAAAAGGTTCATGGCAGAGATGAGAAAACATGCAAGTGTTTAGAAAAACTTAGTGAGAATAACACAAATAAATTTTAATTCTTTGATTAAAGGGAAGGTAACTTGGGAATTTTTGTTTCTGCCTGTCTGCAAGAGAGCAGAGCAGCATTCAATGAAATCAACAAGATTTGAAGCAAACCACTTAATGGAGTAAATATGTAGGTGACCATCAAGATTATCCAAAGCAATGATTAAAAAACTGAAGATATTTTTTAAAATCTGGCCTTTTTCATTCTTAAGCCAGGGACCAGTATGAAAGGTGAACGTTTCTCTGTAGCTGAGTTCTTGCACCTTCTTCACTTAAATCAATGATTGTTCAATGATTGATGTCACTTGGAGGGACAGAAAACAGGGCTAAATAAGCCTCTCGTGTAATCTGGTATGACAACATCTACATTCTCTTCTTGGACACACTCTGTCATGGTAAACAAAGTTTTCCAACATTGTGTTTTATTCTAATGCTTTCCCTGGGGTAGTAGGAGTAGGACAAACATGCTATTTGAAGACAGAACTTTGCTTTATATGATGAATACATATAAACTGAATAAAAGTCTGTTCTCCATTACTATTTCAGTTACAATTATATATTAGTATTTTTTTTTCCAAAATAAAGCTGAAATAACGAACATCACTACTTAAGAAGTACTAATGAGCCAGAAAATTCCCTTCCAGAGTTATTGAAAATACACCCCAGAAGTAGTTAAACAATTCTGTTTACATTCAGGAGCAGCAGTGGTAGATATTCATAGAAAAGATTAATTTCTGCAAGGTATTTAGCTCATTCTTGTCAGCAGAAGTGAGGGGTAAGCAATGAGAATTTCTAGATAGATCATTCATTTTGCACAAAGTTAAAACAAAAATACCCCTATTTTATGTGAAAGATGCTCTAAATTTCTTAGAAAATAGTTGATCCATACAAAAATATACCCTCTGGAAGACAGCCAATGTTTTGGTGTGATGTGCTGTTCAGTAGCAGGTAGCATGAATCTAAGCTGCAAAAAGGAAAGTTAACATCTCCTTTCCCCTCTCCAATATAGGGTTGCTAAAGGGGGAAAAAATGTCTGTTATGTATAGAAGGGTGGCTACTGCAATGAAATTTCTCTCCTGTCATAAGCAGTCCTAGACGAATTCAAAGGGAAATTAGTTCCCAAAGAGAAATTGTACCATAAAACAAACCGAGTGCCTATTTGTGCACAGTGCTGGGCTGCTCCCTTTGCAATGATTTCATTGTGTTGACACTACTCAGCACCTTGCAAGACTCAACTTCTTGCAGGATCAGGCTCCAAGTGCTGAAAACTAATCTTTGCAAGCACTTCTTACAACATATCTTTGGGTGACAATGCAGTAAAAAAGAAAAAAAAATCAGAGCCAGCAGTTATATTTTGCATATGATTCCAAGGAACTGCTAATGAACTACACAATTTATCTTCAGAAGGAAAAAAAGAAAGATGAAAAAGGGCTTATGAAACATTTTTGGCAGCTTCTTCAAACTATTTTAGAAAAATGCAGGGAAAGGTTAAATGCCTTAAAATGGGTATTTTTGACATTTGCCCTTTTATCTCACTGAAATTCTACCAACAGTTTTTTCATGTTTTTAACCTCATGTGTCAAACGCGCAATGGAAGAAAAGCCCTGCAACAAACTCGAGATACGGCAAAGCCTTAGCAGCTGAAGTACCCGCTATTTTTGAAAGGGTATGTAGCTTTGGAGACCTTCAGAGAGGGGGGAAAAAAATGGTATTTCTCATGTTGTTTTCAGCTACAAGCTCGCCATGATACTCCCGTGTTTTCTTTAAGTGTGATTTCAGCGAGGTCTGTGTTCTGTCTGCGGTGATGTATCTCAGTGCAAACAGCTCACTGTTAGCCATTATGTACCTATTAGCACTGATTACTTTCTGATAGCTCTTCACCAGTTGGTTTCACTCACTTTGACAGATTTGGTGCTTTGTTTAACCTTTAAACTAGTGGGGCAATAACATTGCTGACAGAATTGGAGAAATAATTAAGGAAAACTTAGCCAAGGCATAAGAAAACAACTGTAACTAGGCAGGTCTTTCTGGTGGGTTTGAGAAGTTGTCAGATGACATGCAGGAAAAGATGGAGCATCCACTGCAATGGCAATAGCACAATACAGAATAATTATAGATATTTCCAGTTTAATCTTCAGGAATACAGTTTAAAGAGATGATTACTGCTTTACTAATCTTATTTTTTCTTTTTGTAGGTACATACTGTCTAGGCCAGGAAATAATTTATTTCTGCATTTATTACAGAATGTATAACAGCAGTAAGAACACTAGTAGTTTAGAGAGCATTTTTGTTTTGATTTATAAGGGAAAAAGGAAACCTCAGTATTTTTAAATACTATCTCTAAAGCTGTTACAAGAAATGACAACTTAAAATCAAACATTTCATCCACTAATATTATAAAGCAAATTGAAGATTACCATATATGAAAGATATCAGATAATAATAAGAAAAGTCATTTTCCACAAAACTCTCCACCCACCAATTTATGTTTGACAGTGTTTTGGAGGAAATGCCTTTGGGTGAAATTCACTTAACTCCCACTGAGCCTTTACAGGGAACTAACGTATGAAGTCCCAAGCACAAATAATTAAAGTTGGATCAATTCAGTTATTAATACTTAGATAAGACATAAGAAGCATCTTCTAAACTGCTGCAGCTAGTGGGTTGCTGTATTATCATAAACAGGCTCCAGCCTCCCTTTGCATCACTGCCAACTGCATCAGCTGCAAAGTTGCATCCTGAAGAGCTGCAAGAGCAGGAGATCTTGAGAGAAAAATGAGCTGGAGGGAAGCTGATATTCTAGCTAGCTAGTAACTGCCTAGACACCTAGCTTCAATTTATTGCTGCTTGGAGGAACACCACCTTCTCAGTATCAGGAGAGGTTGTCTTTCCATGAGAGAAATGCGTTGCTGGAGCAGAATAACCCTTGTGGTCCTCTGGCTCTTGAGATATGACATGCCAAACCCTCAAAAGGGCTTCTTTCCTTAGCTGGTCCTTGCCTGTCTCTAAGCCTTGCTCTCTCTCTGCAGCCCTGCATGGACTAGCAGGACTCCCAACGTGGCTGAGAGCTTGTGTGGCATGGGCAGTTATCACACCGACCATCTCAGACTTCTTTTACTCTTCACAAATTTGGTGATTTCCTCTCTTTATTGAAGTTAAGAGCTTTCTTTTTTGTTTGAAGGAGTATTCTGTATCGCCACAGGAGGCAAAAAAAAATTGAGGAGGAAAACGTAGCTGTTAACCCACAGAAACAAAGAGGGCATTCACAGCAACTGTTGTACACCTTCAGCTACTTCAAAGACCACCATCTACTTTAAATATAGTCAATTTTTACAAATGAGTTTTCACTTTGCCAGTCTTTTCTTTTACTGAGAGTGAGTCAACCTGTTTTGGAAGAAATATAGTGCTCTCTTTTATGATCAGCATATGTTCAGGTTTACGATCAGCACAATTTTCACAAAAGCTTAGTGAAGAGGCAGACTTCTGAAAGGCAGCCTGGTATTTTGCAACTACTAGAGCTCATGAAATCCAGGTCTTTGTAGCTGGCACAAGATAGGCAACCTCCAGCAGAAGCCTTTCTGGATGTTTTCTTGTGATCATCTTTTTTGTTTTTCCTTTCTTCTGTTTAAATAACTCAGTTAAAAATGGAATTGGTCATAATCTTTTCGTCTTTCTACCAGCCAAAACTGGCATGCAAATCACAGAGCTTGGAAAATATGCTTCATTTCTGCATGCAGATGATTAAAATCTAAATAATATTCCAATACAGTAGCCAAAATAGTCTGCATGATCATTAATAATTAAAGAGTTTGTAAGTCATTAAAATATAATGCATTCATTATTTTCCTCAGGTTGACTAGTACATTACATGATGTGATGTATTTATGATTTGTATCCCTCCTTGCCTTAGTTGTACTTTCTTCGGCCGTGATAATAACTAAAATACACTACTTACCCTTTTTGTCAGATGTAAGATACTGACATCAAGCAAGTAGCACAGTTGTCTCTTAATTAAGTGTGGTAACCAGTCTGATTTAGTGTCCTTTCATCTGTCATTTATCATCACTTTTACTGCTCATAGTATTATTTCTTATGCTAATTGCCAACTGTAATGCTCCTAAACTATATAACTGCATAAATATTTCCTAGCAAAAGAGTTCAGCATTTCTCACAGCTCATTTTAAAAATGCTCCATTTAGTGCATGGGTATTGAAAATCTAAATTAATGTGAATTTCTCTGTGGCCAAGCAAACACAATGCATTTTGTGGGTTCTGTACTTTTAATAGCTTCAGCAATCAGACAAGTCACAAGAAGGTAGATATTAATGATAAGATACCTCCCAGCACCAATGAAGAGTGAAAACCTGAGCTCTCCCCTCATTCTTTTAAAGAGTATCTGGAAACTGGAAAGGGTTTTGGCATCACATTTTTCACCCCTGTGCATTAAGGTCTCTTGGCAAATACAACATCATGTAAAAGAAATTAGAATGATGTTTCCCCTGCTACAGTATGCGAATTTGAAATCATCTTTATCTCATTGTAAAGTGTACAACATGCTTGACACCTCAAGAGGGTGCGCTTATAATGAGGGTAGGGATAAAGATATCAAGAATTGTGTTAATTAGAGGATTATAGAGCAGTTCTTGTAACAAAAAGCAGGAATATGCAGAAACCATATATGAGACTGGTTTAAAGAGAATCTTACTATTAAAGATACAGGTGCCATTGCTCGTGGTGAAAAATAAAAGTATTTATTTTGATGGAGCAGATCAGCAGTACTGCAGGAAAAAATGGAATTGGGTCATTATATGTAAACTGAAATCCCCTTCTCTAACTGCAAAGGTAGAGCACTTATACATGAATTCATAAACCCCAGACCAAATGGATTGGTTAGAGATCAGCAGCCACATGAATTTCTCAGTAAATGTCTCTCACCCCATTGCCACTTTTTTCAGTACTCCATATGCTATATTGCAAACTACAGATTTAGCCCTTTTGCCCAAAGGCATCCGAACCTGTGAAAAGCCTAGCTGAAGCAGTGTCTATTGTTCATTGACAACTTGTCAATTTACTTCCAGGCAAAATAACTCATAAACATGATAAGTAAGGCAGATAAAACAAGAATTCTTTCACACTTTGCAACTTTACTGCAAAAATGCCTTATTTTTCATAAATGTGTGAAATCTCCCCTCAGAATTGTGACTGTGCATTGAACTTTAAAACTGTGTGGAAACCGCGCATGCATCTCACGATTTCTGTCTATAATAAGATGAATGTTTAATATTAAAGATGCATTAAAAGTGATAAAATGAAAGATATTCAAAGGTTCAACAACATTCTCATATTGCTAGCTGTTTTTCCTGAGTTAATAAAAGTTCATTTTAGGGAAAAATCTCCAAAAGACAAGTGTTTGAATACCAGTCTAGAAACTGACATTTGTATTTTTGTTTAATGGTTATTATATAAATCTTTCCACTTCTGGAACCATATAAAACTCCTTTACTTCATAGAGAGTGGCAAAAAGCATTATATAGAAATCAATGGCTTGCCAATTTAAAATATGTTCATACAAATAGCTTCCTAGTGTTCAACAACGATGATGATATTTTTCACAAAAGATACTTAAATGATTAATTTTTTATGCATTGCCATACAGACAATTTCACAATCATACACTCAGCATTTAGCTGACTGCACATTCGTGCACACAAATTAGTTATTCGCAAGGAAAACTTCAGAACAAGTTGCTGAAAAACAGCTACAGAAATGATGTTATTGCACATGTCATTAGGCTGAGACCATGTTTATAATGCTAAAAATATTACTTTTTTTCCCGAAGACAGCTAGCAGTCTCCTCTTCTCCCTTTGTTCATTTCCTTGCTGTCTCCCAACATGTGCTACGCTTGTAATCCCATGGGAGTAGAGATGGTCTTTCCCGCATGCAGGTGTGCATCCTCCAGCACACGGTACTTCTGAGGTCCAATGTGGTGTTGCCACAACAGATGCAATAAGCGGTGTGAAATAGTACAATTAAAAATTGAAAAGTAACATGCTAATTTCATAGTAGATGATAGCTGCTGGGCCACCGGTGCATCCAGACCGGTGCATCAGAGTATGTTACTTCGCTGGGGTGGCCCAGAGCTCCTGAAAGCCTCCAATGAGCCCTGCTGGGGCTTGCTGCAGTAGAAAGGTTGTTCTCCTCCATTGGCTGATGGCATGGCCCATTTAGGTAATCCAAAGCTTATGGTGGCCCCCGTTAATTAGCTGAGCTGTGAAGTGGAGCCATTGGGAAGCAGTTATTTTCCAGATTTGATTGCTTTTACACAGATGCAGTGGTCTTTGGATGAGGGGAAGAAAGTAGGGAACAGTTTTCTACTGAATTACTGCTTTCTGAGTAGGGCCCATAAATGAAAATGTGGTGGTTTTGTCTTGTTTTCCAGTTATACTTTTTCACCTGTGACCATGAAGTATCTCAAGCATTAAACTTTTATTTCGAATAAGGAATTAGAGTTACCAAACATTAAAAATGCAAATATTTGTGAAACATTTTCTCTTAATCCAGTCATAAAAAAGATTCCAACTTTAAAAACAGTATTTGCATTATGCATAACTTATTAATATTAGATGATTCTTTGCCACTTATAATTAGAAGAAAAAAGGAAAACAGAATTATGAATACATCATCATCTATTGATTCATTACTGAAATTCACTTTCTGTTTACACATCCTTTCAGGTTTTTATTACACATTCATTTTAACCAATTACAACTATAATTATAATTTACACAACATAGTTAATCCTTTGTTTTCAGTTTTATCTTTGGGTAGTATAAATCATTTGTCATTGTTTTTCAAAGAACTTCATTTCACTACTGTAGAAATAGTGGAAGAGAGATTTTTGGGAGCTATGCTTCTAATAACTCTGGTATAGAGTATGTATAAAATCATGGAGTGATTTAAAGTTTAATGCTCTCTAATGTACAAACACCCACACATATTACATTTCTGCATATATGCATTCACAAACACACCTGAATTATATAGTCATAATACTCATCACTTCCATATAATAATACATAGCAGGTCCTCTTTTTTTTTTATGTTAAGAAGTCAGTATTACTGCACATCACGTACCAGACACAGATCCACAGCACTGTGAAAAATTAAAAGCCCTCTAAGGACATGTATCCCTGCTTGTCCATTACAGGCACAGATTTTACCACTGACGGAAGTACTGAACTCCTCAGAGTATGCTGGACCACCTTACTTAGTGTCCTCTTCCCAAACCATTTTACTAGACTATTTTCTCCCCATTTCTGGTAATAATTACTTAAAGGATGTGAACAGAGTGGTTGGGGCTGGAGGATACTTTAGCAAAATGTTGTGTGCGTAAAGATGGCAAAAAAATATGATGTTAGTTTGGGACCGAGTTAAGGCAACATTGAACTTTATATTGGTGATACTTACTGATCACCAGTCACACCCCCTAATATTGACTTATATACAGTAAGTTAAAGACTGTTATTTGAGAGATTTCACCAGCAGCCCTTAAGATACCATTCTGCATGGTGCCAAGTGTGCTTTCCTCTAAGATTACCATGCCACTCTCATTGACAACAATGTCACCAGCAGACATCTTTATTGAACTATCTATTTATATGTGATCATGAGTGAAGATCCTTTTGTTAATAAAACTTGTTATGCAAAATTTTTCTTACCATCCTTCTCTTTTCACCAGTAATTAAAATACTGAACATTGCCACACACAAGTTGTGAATGAGAATACAATATATCTGTGAAAAACGGGAGGCAGAGAGATGTATTCTCATTTCACAAGCCAGGAAAAACTCAGTAACTAACTGCTGAAAGAATCATTGGTTCCCTTAAAAAAAAAACTCCACAAGTGAATCTGAAAAACTTTTTGGTCATTTGCAGGCCATTAAAAGGATTTTGATGTTGAGATATTTTTTGAATATTTTATTACAATCCTAAAGGACAGCATGTTCTTTAAATAACTGGAAACTGCAAAATAAATGGGGAAGTTAACACTGGTCTTTTGTATAAGATAAGAGTAATATGACTTTTAATTAAAAGTGGTTGATTTGACATTTATACTCCACCAGTTCAGAAAACAAATGCATTAACTGTGAATTAAAAGATGTAATATTGATGACGTTATTTCTTTTTCCTTTTTAGTTCTGCTTCTCATTGCCATTCCATAATGTTATGCTATTTCAAAATGGTTTCACTTTCACCCGAAATATAATTCTTAATGTGATGGAACACATGTTTCATTTAATTTATAATTTTTGATCAGTTCAGCTATAGGAAATTAGACAATGTACCAATATATTCCAATGATAATGGCAGTTGTTGGATAAATTCTATTAAAAGAGAAAGAGAAGGATGGCACCAAGGTCCTTTTATCTTCTTTCTGGTCTGAATGCACTGGGAACATGGAGCTGTAAGACCTTTCAATACATCCATCTCCAGCAGCAGGATGGAGCACCAACGATTCTTTACAGAAAGATGTTTTAGAGTTGGCCAAAATTCAGAAATGGAAGCTGCCTTGTAAATAACAAAGAGGGATGGCAGCTCTGGAATGCTTAGAGTTGAACTTCAGTACTGGTGTGAGTGCTGGAAATCTTTTGAAGTTGGGGGAGGTGTGGGTGTCAGTGACACCAGGGAGTTCCTCCTGGAGTTTGGACATTACTCTGAAGCTTCTCACCACCTCTGGCATAGGATTCAAGGCAGATGAAAATATTAGAATTAATTACCCTCAATTATGGTTTAGTACATTGATTTTGGGAATTTTTTTTCCTTAGTAAATCAAATTATTAAACTACCTCATTATGACCCCCAGTGTTAATTATGTGACACTTGACAGCTTGAGCTGTATGAGTTTGATGTTCTGTAACAGACACCAATCCGACAGGACATCTGTTTCAGAGTAAATTAATTTTTGTAGAGTTCCAGGTAATTTTAAGAGGTACCCACCAACTTCCTTTTTCGTCAGGATGTGGATAACATTAGCTAGAACCCTAATCTCGGAACAATTAATTTCAGCACATTCTTTTTTATATAAGTATCATGTTGCTTCTTTTTCTTCCATTTCCTTTGTGTCCAGGTACATCAGAAACTGTAGTTAACTATCAGGAACTGCAGTTAACTATTTTCACAACCATTTAACTGATAAATAATGGAGGAACACAAAGATCAGAGATTGCAGTTAATTTTTAAAATATATTATTTAAAAACCCTCATGTCTAGATGACTCACACCTTGAGTTCTGGAAACAGCAAGTCTAAAATCAGTAGTTAAAATGAGAATTATTTACAGGATTACTACTGGAAAATTTCCTAAAGTTCTTACTTGAACTTGGTGTGGGCAACATTGAACTTTACAGAACTTTACTGGGCAACTTTACAGAAATATTCTTCGCACTTAACTCGATATTGGCAAGGGCAAAAGCCAAGATACATCCCTGTGATAAAAGCACTAGACTAAATAGTGAAGATGAAGGGAAGACACAGAGCAGAGGAGAACAGTTTTGTCCTCTGTGTTTGATTCCACAAACATAGATCAGATTTTCAGTCAGTTTCTACCCCCATCTAGAAATTGCCCAATAACTCTTAAGAAGGTAGCCTAATTAGAGAGAAGTTAACGATCTTCTGCTAACTAAACAAATGTGTAGATTAGCTGCTGGTTAAAGTTTAGTTCACAGCAGGCATTCTCAGAAATTCAATTCTGTTAACACGGTCAACACTGCCTGCTAACAAGATACCTGTTTTTTTAAGTCACACAAGTACCTTCCACATAAACTCAGAACATAGGTAAGCATTACATTTGGGCCATTAATTTCTTTCTTATAATGTGTTGTACAGAGAGAAAATTACAACCCGAGTTTATTTGGGTTTAGTTTGTCTATGGCATACAGCTTAACCACACTCTCAAAACAGTACTGCCATAGAGAGACCACAGGAATGAAACAGTTGTTCTTTTTCTCCATCTTTCCCAAGTACTTTTCTATGCAAATTATTCCTATTGAACTAGTGCATTTTAAGACACTTACTCTGTAGAGTTACACGTTAGTGCTTAATATATAATGTAATGTAAAACCATTTACTGAGCTTCTCAGTTAAAATAGTTTAACTAGACTTGTAGCAATACCTTTACTTATTTATTTTGCAGTTTTGCTCTGCCCCCCTACTCTATTAACCTTCCTTTTGGTCAAGTCCATTTACAGAGGCTCTGGTGCTACATCCTCTGTATTCAAACTAAAGGCAACCTTCACGGGTGCAAAGAAGTGAACCCCCTGAATGCATATCCAGAGCAGAGTTTATTTGCAGAGGTATGAGCTACCTTGAAATGGTGGTTAATGAGAAATGGGAGCTGACTCTTACAATTGCAATAAATCCTTAATGCAATGGGCAGGTTCACAGACATCATGCTCTGTGATACACTGTGCAGGTAGGAAAGGGACCTGTGATCCTCCCTCTCAGCCAGGCTGTTCACCAACTGGTGTTATCCACAGCTGGCTCAAGTCAGACTATTTCTCATCTCGCAGAGAGCCAATAACAAACAAGGGGGCTGCTTTGCAGGCTCTCACAGGTACCAAAAGCCCCTCTTATTTCATCTCCAGCTGGTGTAAATCCTCTGGACCCTTTGAAGCCAGTGCAATTATGAGACTTTACTGCAGCTGAGAATACACATCTCTCGTTCTGATGCTTTGGAGGTCAGGCAGCAAAGGGACTAGAGACAGTAGCAAAATGACTCCAACTCCAGATATTTGGTGTTTGTTTTGGGCTTCTCTCCCACATGTCCCTGCAAGAATTAATGTAAATAACAAAAGAATTCTGATATAATTTAATGAGTTCTACACATTACAGGTGGATGTCTCCCCATCCCCCCAAAATACCTTGTCTCACAGGTGTGATAGATCTGAATAAAATCCTTAGCAATGGAAGAACTGGGAAATTAGCTCTAGCTTCTCTTGAGTGTAGGAAAAAAGTAAAAATATTGCTTTCTTCAGTAAACGTGCATTTTATCATTGCTCCAGATAAAACTTGCAGGAATTAAGATAACTCTGCCTCTGCCTAACACCTCAAGGTTGTATTGCAGCTTGGTATTTGAATCAGGGACCATGTCTAACTCACAATATCTTTTATGTCCTTATTGCCTAGTAAGATACAGTTTTATGTTAAATTTGACAGTAAAAATTGCATCCTCATGGCTCCCTTTTTTTGTATACAGCACATGGCAGGTTAAAAGGGCTTAGCTGTGTTGATTAACTATCCAAATGTTTAATCAATACGGCAATAGCTAGATGCATTCTGGCTGTGAAAGACCTTGGAGAAGTCCCACTTGCCTTATTCCCCGCCCCCAAGTGGGGCATCAATGAACTATTACATGGTCCTTGCATATCAATGCAGAGGGGCTTAGACAAATACAACACTAATGGATAATTGTGGGTCACCTTGTCAAAATATGTTAAATGCCCCTTAAGTATTTTTTTTCCCGATTAAAAAAAAATGACAGTAAACTGACCTTGCTGATATCATACAGCCTTTCAGGAAGCAAATACTACTCAGTCTGCAACCTGCTCATTGATTCATGAGTGAAAAATCCATTCCAACTAAATTATAAAAGACACATCCTCATGTGTTGATACAACTCACAGTAACTGCCTGACAAAGTGTTAAACAATTGTACTCTTTAGTGTGGGTAGAACACGTTTGCTGACACTTATTCAGAAAATACACGTAGGGGCCTCTGAGTGATTCATAAGCAACGTCTGCGGATCCCTGGGTGCACTGGAAGTTAATGCATTGCAAAGTCAGGGAAAGTTCATCTTGTGACCACGGCTGCTGGACTCACTCCAAGAATATGCCATTTGCAGACATGGCATTAACTGCAAGAGGGCCGTTGTGGGATTTGGATTCCTGCCCCTGTATTTATCTACTCACAATGTCATTAACACCCACATTGATCCCGAACTGCTGCTGGTGCCGAGGCTGCATACGGGATTGGTTGTTTGCTGGTGTCACAAATCACAAACCAGAGAAAATCATTCTGATAAAGATAACAGCTCTGCGGCTTTGCATTGTTATAAATGAGCCATAGGAGCCCTCCATACCTGCTAGTAATGCTCTATAATGGTTTTGCTTAGCTATTATTTAGAAGCATCACCTTTGCTTTGGCTGGCAAAATTAGTACTAGGAGGACTGTAACATGATTTTCACTGGGAATGTCATAATGAATCTGTCATTATCTTTCTGGTCTTGGTATGCCGCCTAAGACAATGCTGTAGGTTAAAATTGGTAACAAGGACAAAACATAATTAATTAGCAAAGTATTGCCTTCATCATGAGGCTTGTTTTGAAAGGGTAAGAGAACTACACAGAGTAGCATGATATTTGCTTTAATTTCTTGTGTATCACATAAAGGTTGCTTGAATCTCCAATATAGTGGCACTAATTGCATGTACATATGTAGCTACATAAATAAACACAGAGGTAGAAATCTGTATATATACATAAATGTGCATGTATAAAATGTAAATGCTGCATATGTGTTTTTATATTCATGCACAAGCATGGGTACAATATTCACAAACAACCTATTATTCTATAGTCATAATTACATCAAACACACCAAGAAATCTTGCAAGACTTACTTGTTTTGTGGTTGTACCACCCCAAGTTGGAGCACCTAAAACAACACCCAGCAAAATAGCTGCTGCAGCTGCTATAGTAACTTTCTGGTCTAGACTGGTGTAGCACACAGAAGACCAAAGTAAAATGGCTTGAAGAGGACCACACAGCAGATCAGTAGTAGAAAAGCAAAATCCCATTCAGCATTGTCCCAATCCAATGTGCAGTGGTGCTCTATGAGTGGCAGTGGGTGTTCACCATCACTCTCCTGCATCAGCTTCAAACACTGGGAAATGCTTATCTATGAAAGCTTTATGAGTAATAATTAAACAGTCAACTGAGGCTTCAAAGAACCTGAGCCACAGGTAACAGTAGGCACTAAAAAGCCTAACTATTCATGCATGGAACATTATCCCTTTAAAACACTTTATTTGTAGGAATAGAGGGAGCCCAAGAGAAAATCGTTTACACTCTTGATGGAAATTCTTAAAAACACTTAAAATCCTGCCTCCGTGCTAACTTTGACCACAAATCCCCTTTATTGACAGGTCCTCAGAGCCAAGCACTGCCAGTTGTCACCAACATGGCGGATCCCAGGCAGGAAGCAGGAGAAGGGTGCACTACTTGTTTTGGATGGGTCTGAAGTACAATGGTTCCAAAAAAACCTAACTTCTAGGTGCCAAAGAAAATATTGCTGCAGACCAGTTCAGTTTCCCTCTGAGTTTGACATTTTTCTACTTCCTTTAGTCTTCTTGAAATATTCTTGCTAGTCCAAAGGATAGTTTTGACCCAGATAGTGATTCCAGTTTATTTTTCCCAAGTGAGACTGTGTTTTGATGCCATTCTGTGTTTTAGACTTATTGGTGAGGCTTACTGCCTGTGAACACTTCTGACTTCTCAAAATAAAAACAAGGGGGTTTTCACACTGTTTCTCAGAGCAGCATTTAATCTCAAATTGCCAGCTACAAGCACTGATCTCTCTGGAGTCTTCATGAGCTCAGCAAATGCATTTAGCTTCCTCTAAGTATCTGCTCATGGGAAGACTTTAAGATTTCAGGCCATTCAAAGTGGTCAGACACTGAGTTTGCTGAACGTTTGCAAAGTACAAGTAGGCTACTGACAGTGACAAAAATCTGTAAACAGAAATGCAAAGAGGACAAGCTTTAATGTTGTCCTCTCAATGATATCTAGAAGTTGCTGTTTTAAGTATACCGAAATCTACACTCATCTTCTGCTTACATGAACAAAGTGTGCTCAGCACTTAGAGGTTAAATGCTTCCTTGCAGATAAAATGGAAGATTCTCCTGTGCTTCAGTTATCACAGGGTCTATGCCAGCAGTAGCAATGTTCACAGTGGTAGGTGCTCCCGTGTTGGAGACAAAATGAAACAAATTTTTGCTTGGAAACAAACCAGTTCATGGATATTTGACTGGTCAAAACAAGAAAAGAGGACTTGAGCCTCTTCTGTCTAGATTGTAAGTGCTTCCAAGGAAAAGTCTTCTCCTTTCAAACATCATGGTTACATCGAGTCTTTCACCCAGCCCTGGGTCTCACTGCTTTGCCAGTGCCATACTCATCTTCCATTTGCAGTTTTGCTAACTTGCTTGCGGACTCTCATGCTAGTCCATTCTCTCCTGTCTAGCACATAGCAGGAAAGTGTAAAATCCATCACCAATTTGTAAAATGCTCATACAGAGAGGTTTTGGTTTTGTTGCTTTTATTTGTTTCCCAGTGACCAAGGTCCCCCAGGGTACAGAACCTTAGGAAACTATCACACAGAGAGGTGCAAAAATACTATTTAAAATATTGTGTGAACTGTAACCATATCCTGCATTGCACTGTTACTCATAGGACTATTATACACACACAAAAAAAATGTTTGTAATTGCTGCAATGGAGATCTATTCACTTTTTTACTGAAAGAAGACAAGGTGATTGTCTGTCTTACTCAATATGCAAAGAAATGTTGCATCCTTTATGCCTTTACTGAATGCAAGAAAAACACATCAACTGAGTAGGCTTCAAATAAATGTCTTTGATGGGTTATTCACAAATGTTCAGGCTCTAGTTAGTCCCGTATTCTGGCTGTTTCTTGCCTACAGCACTGAATGCACAGCTAGAGGGCTCACAAACAATTTAAAGACATACTAACCTATTCATACACAGAAGGACATGAAAAAGCCCTTTTGTATTCAGGATGACTAGTTCCCCACCATTGAAAAAGGGCTTTGTTCAGTGTGTGACAAATGATAGACTCTGGATAGCTGATTATGTGGAAGTTTCACTCCACTCAAGTAGACATGGTACTGGAAAAGCTGCAAAATTCAGCTGTTTGCTGTGTCATACTTCCATAGCATCATGCTGCAAACATCTTGTGTGATCGCCACTGTAAGCCACTGCCACTCTGATGAGCAGAAGTCTCCATCTGTGGGTTCTGCCTTTCTCAGAGGCTTTGAACAAGTCAGGGATGGCAAAAAGATCATGAGGTGAGATCTCATCTCTAGTCTTGAAGGTCTACATGGCAGTGGAATTGAGTGCAATTGAACATACAACTCAAAGAGGGATCACGTGTGTTAATTGGGACACCACGTTATATTAAAAATGTTAGCTGCCTTCCTTCCACAAGTATCGGCCTTCTGGTCCAAAGGGAATGATGTATCAAACTTTTCAAGGATTGCATAATTACACAATGCCTGTGCTTACCTTCCCATGGGGTTTACTCAAAAAGGGGAATATATAGCCTGTAGTAGACCAGGAAAATAATCTTTAAAAATTTAAGTACATCAACAGTTCTGAAGGACTTTTTTTCTATTTGTCTGTTTCAAATCTGCAGTTATAACCTTTGTTTAGTGTCCTTGGTGAAGCATTCTGTCACAAGAATGTCTCAAGTTCTCCTCAAACAGAACTGACTCCAGAAGATTTCAGTGTTTGTATTGAACTTCATATGGATTTCGATGTGATAAATAGTTTTTGTGGTTTATCATCACACATTGCCCTCACTGTGAGGGGAATGTCGATCATACTTGGCAGTCACTCTTCTTCAAAGCCTGGTCTTCCTTGGTTTCATCCTGAGTATCCTTGGTTTGCCTTTCAGCTGTGAGCTGCCATTTCAGTGCTGTGCCTGCTGCAGGCAGGAATAATGTCCATGAGAACTGGCTTTTATTCTAACATTTACTCCTTCCTTTTACACCTCTGACATGAATGCATAGCAAATGTAGGAATTCCTGAAAGATTTTCTTCACGATTTCAAACTCTCCTGGTCTTATGTTAATATCAAAATGACTTTGGATGACTTTGTGGGCCTTGTATAGTCTGTTCACATTTCTTAATTCTCAACAATGTGCTGAGAAATGATAACATCTTTGCATGGTATATTTCGGTTATTTTCCAGGCTTGATTAAGTCACAACCATGACGGCTCCTTGTCTTCTGATATTTTGGCACTTCTGCCTGGCTGTTCTAGCACAGACAGTAATGTTAAAATGTAGAGAAAGTTTAGAAAAAAATGCATGCAACTTTTTGGAAACTCAAAAAATTCCTGCTATAGCTTTTGATTAGAAACTGTTTGTGATAAACTTGCATGTGAATTCTTAGTAAAAAATTGCAGAACCCTTTAATTAAATTAAGCAACTGACATTGGATTGAATCAACAAATATCACCAGGTCATTTTGTGACAGGGAAATAGCTACTATTCTTACTGACAAGAAGGGATATAAATAGAAATACTCACAGATCTAAATTTTTTCCCCTCAGAATCAGGACAAACCAGTAATGGAGGACATGCATCAGCAGCGTTAGGGAGAAAAAGACAAATTATGGGAACTAATGGTATCTCTAACATACAGCGTATGACTATTGAATCACGAATCAACCATAATAGATCTTGAAAGAACATCACATATCACAGGAAAATAAATGTAACTTCTGCAAACAAAACAGATTAAGGGCAGAGTATACTTCACCAGAGTGCACAGGGACATGCACACAAAGCTTGCTTTAGCACTTGTTTTCTAAGCATGCTGTGCAGAAAAAATCTGATTTTATTCAACAGAATGAAAAGGAGTCTCAGCAGAAGTGATGACAGCACTAAGCAAACAAAACATAAGTCAGGTGAGACACAGGCAAAAAGGCTGAGAGTCCACAGCCATAGTGAGGTTACTAAAAAGGTTAATATTTAGCAACAGTTGCCCCATAGGGTGCGTCATAACGCTTTTTTCCTATTCTAAAAAGCTATAATGTTCAAAAAAGTACCATTAATTTTAATGTGGGCTATTCATATGCATCGGGGAAGGCTCTTAATTTTTAAGCAGGAACTGAAAACATGCTTGTTTGGCAATATTTTCAATTATTAATGTATTTAACTAGGTATTGTGATAGTTTTGGTGTTAATATTTTATCAATGATGTTATAATTGTATATTGGCCCAGGCTGTGCAAACTGTTATGAGGTACATTTTTACTTCATATTTAGGCCAGTGTCTGCTACACTTAGCTGAAATAGTGCCTTGCCATGGAAATAGCTCCACATACTTCAGTGAAATGAGTCTTGAGGTTTAGATAGTAGAGTCAAATTCTAAATGTCTCTACCTGGAGAGAGCTCTCCAGCCAGAGAGTTTTCATTGTAACTTTCATTTCTGTTTTCATGTTCAAGTGTACACTAAACATTTTGTTTGACAGGTATCTTTTCATTTATGGTATGTGATCTTTTCTGCAAAATATCCCATTCATTATATACTCCACAAAATACATATTTTATTTTAACGTTTTTAAAGTAAAAAAAAAAAAAAGAGAAACAAACAAACAAAAAAAAGCAAACAGCCCAAAAGAAATCAAGTCTTGGTTTTCTGTGGCACAATCCCATAGCCCAATTGCATGTGATCACTATTTTCTGAGACACTGTTCCCAGCTGTGAGTGATAATGTCTGGTAACTCACTGAGGTGAAACATTGCCTTATTCAGAAAAATAATTTGGGCCACTGCTGTAGAAAATGAATGCTACATTCTTTACACAGAAAAAGAGCATGGGATATGATTTCCTATATAAGGAATGCTCTTCTGCAATACATCAAATCTCTTTTCTCCTGTGTGTGCAAATGCACTCTCCTTTGTTACATTATAAGAGGGTGCATAACTCCAAAAGAAATGGAGCTAGATGAAAAAGAGCCATTCCAAACTCTACTGATTAAAATAAATGTGCTCATAAAAGAGACAGGAGAGTAAATTACTGCATCCCCAGAACAGCAGTAACTTATACACCAACAAGTTATTTTCAAGTTTGCCAGAGGAAATAATCTGCTATCAACAAGGGGTAATTGCCTGAGCAAACTAGTCTTTACATCTCACACATGTTGTCACCTTGTGTAAGAAAGAAATACACCACATATCAATTCAGGAAAAAAAAATTGAAACATTCCTTTAAAGGCTGCTTCTCTCAGCTGTTTGAAAGAGAGAACATATACACAGCTTGGAACATATCTAATCTCTGCTCTTTTCTTATCACTGAAGAGTATCCTAACACACCACAAAATTCATAACTTAAGCACCCACGGGCAATATTAGAACGGATTCATTTTAGATTGGAACAGAAATTTTAATCTGAGATTTACCTGTGGCTGTCACAGGTGAAAGCAGGTTAGTGACAAAACCCTTCAGGAATAAATGAAGGAACTATTAAGTAAAAGAGTCAAATTTTTCTGATTTTTATACCAATATGGGCTGCTTAGAGAGCTAGATGAATACTTATTTCAGTGAATATGCACAGACACACACCCTCTTTTGTATTCCCATTACACAAATATTCATTTGACTAAAATGCTCTTGACCGAGGGGCTCACAGAAAAGGAGTTTTTGACACTCACAGGGATGATTTTTTTATCAAAGCAAGGTGCAAGATTTGCCTGTGTGTAAGTATTTAATGTGCATTTTGCCACATAAGACAGACTGCAACATGTATTCCACAAATATAGGAACAATGGACAGAAAAAAAGAAGTTTCTCATTCATGAGAAGATCAATCCTTTCTTTAAAGTCTTGTACTAAAAAGGTGGCAACTGTTAATTAAAAAAAACCCCACAAGTGGTGGCAATCTCTTTATTAATATTCTATGAAGTTACAGAGGGGCTAGCTGTCATAGGTAAATAGTTCTTTTTTGAGAAGTAGAAGAGAATCTGCTTCTTACTTGGTAGCATTGTCCACTCTTTCTATTAGAATTACTTTACCCCAAGTTAAATATTGAACAATATTTTATTAACAAAAACCCCAGATTTCCCTCTCTTCCTCGTCAGCAAAGGAAACTATAATTGTCTTAATTGCCTCCACTCTATCTCTTTGACTTTTATTTAATTAAATTAGCTCCCTTATGCTACCTGTAGCACTGTCAGTATGAGGTCATGTACCTAAAAATGAATAGGAATAAAAAAAAAAACCCCAAACTTAAGTCATCCAGACGGCTGGTTCTGGGATAATCACATTCTGGAACCTGGTAGGATTGCTTGATCAAGACAGTAAGCAATGCAAAAATAGAGTCAGAACTTGAATTTTCCTAAATTAAAGATTACGGGGCATATGGGAGGATTTCTGTCTTCCATCCAACCCTTATGATGCTCTTCCAACAAAGAAAAATGGAAAGGTCTTAAAAGATTTTTGGCAGCATTCTGGCAAAAGATATAAACTACTGTCAAGCATAGTACGGAAGAAAAAACATCTCAGTTGACAGAAACAATATGCTTCAGTTTTTGTGTTGGTCATGATTTGGTATTCCAATGGTACTTTGAATTCCAAATTAATTGCTGTGGTTATTAAAAAAAACTTCCCTTAACTACACCAAAAGTAATGAATGAGATCTGTCAGTGTAGTCGAAAATCAATTCTTTGGTCTCCCTGTCTGCCTGCACATATAGACCTGTGATTGGCAAGGTTTGAAGTTTGGTCTCAAGTTTGAAGAGCTCATACTGTACCTTAGCATGGTTCTATGTCTAAAACATTGATTTCATCTGGACAGCATCTGACCATGCAGTTACAATTCCTCCTTAACTACAAAGTAAAGAAAAATCACAAGATTTAAATAACAAAAATATCCCAAAACAGAGTACCTAGGCTGACATTTTGCACTCAAAAAATTAAGCTTGCTGTGTCTTCAGTGACAATTCATGTGTTTTGTGTATTTTATCAATGATAATTCCTAACACAGGAAATACAACACCTATAATGGATTGCTGCATGTAAGAAAGAAATACATCACTGACACCTGCCCCTAGTACGGTAACAAAATGTTACAGATTTCAGAGATAAAAACATCATAATAAAATATGCTTTGTATGCAAATAATAAGACTACTTTTTGAGATGAAACAAAGATGAAAGCTGTTTTCTGAAGTGGAAAACTGGAGGATTAAAATTGAATCATTGCTTCTATCTCTCAAATGAAAGAAAATAAAGGATTACAAATATCACTCAACTTTTGTTAGTGCATGGCAGTCATCAGAAATGGGACTATTCCCCCTAGGAGCAAAGCTGGTGATATTTCTTAGGAGTGAACAGTCTCTTTTTATTGTACAACAATATTGAGCCCAAAACCAGAACTGAGCTACTGGGTCACTCTTAGCTTGGTTTAAAGAAAGAAATCAGCCTGTATAGACTTCCTTGATGAAGACAAATGGCAGCGGTGAGGTCTTCCTATCTCCTCCTGCCTTTGGTGACTTCATCACTGACCATTACAGCTTACTTCATGTTACTTTTTGTCAACCACACCTCATGTCTCC
Source organism: Theristicus caerulescens (assembly GCA_020745775.1). Lineage (NCBI taxonomy): Eukaryota > Metazoa > Chordata > Aves > Pelecaniformes > Threskiornithidae > Theristicus > Theristicus caerulescens. The sequence continues at coordinate 84,068,163 of CM036583.1, read as the reverse complement.
CAAGCAGAATATTTTTCTATACCCAACTGTTTGCCATAGATCATTAAATAACACAAAAGACGTATGCTCTCGTGACATCAGGTTGTTTAATAAGCAGTCTTATTTATTGCAGAAGGATGTGTAAGTTACAGTTGCCACATCTAGCAATAGTTCATGCTCAGAAACCTATGCCTGATAATGGATAAGTTTCCAGTCTTGTCAGCAGCTTTCAGAACACAAAGGGAGTTTTCCTAACTGCAGTGGGTGTTGGAAACTCACAGAAATGTGAGAGCACAGACATATTTGCTGTGCCACATCCTTGGAGATGGAGAAAGACTTGCAAAAACTGAAGGGATACAACAAATTACAGTACATTACACTTTAAGGAGTTTTTCCCACATTTGATTACACTTTCCATAATAGTTTCTAGAAAAGTGCATGAGATGTACCTAAATAATATTCTAACAATTACGGCTCCTTACGAAAGAGCTGGTATTTCAGAACATAGGAGTATGTGTTAAATATACCATGGAAGTTAGGATAGGAGCCTTTTTCACAAGTGGGGAAGCCAGAACAAGGGATACAGATCAACCCAAACAGATGCCAGCGTGATCCACAAACCGTTTTTGTGTTTTCTGCTTGTCTCCCACCTATGGTTCAAAATATGACAGCAAGTGTTTATAAATATATATATATATGTATGTATATAGATATTTTTACTGGGACTCTATCTTGTATTTCTCAGCATCAGTCTTTCCTCTTGATTCACAGTTGAACCTCTCCATTCAGGCTCTCAGCTTTTTCACTTCTGGATTACTCTTTCCTCTGTTTGCAGCTTCATTGAACTTCCTTTGTTGATAACACGGATCCCTGAGGACAGGAGCTCAGGTGATGCTGTCGAGGGCAGGGTCCAGGCTGGCATCATGCATGCATGAAGGGGTATGCACCGTTGGGACTGGTGTGAATTAAAGCAAATGAGACCTATTGTATTCCTCCTCATTCTTGTAGGGCACCTGCAATGGGAACCCCTCTTCCTCTGTCTTTGCCGTCTACAAGGCTTGGGTTATTTGTTCATTCCCTACTCACCAGTGCCGAGACCTGCTGCTGTGTTGGCGTTCTCATGCTACTCCATAGAGGACTTGAAGAGGCACAATTATGTGATTCTGTACTTCTGCCCCTCTCATGTCTTTTATGAGTAGGAAGGCAGGGAACATAACACAAAAAAATAAATGAGGATGGTGCTTGATGACGTCAGTTAATCAGTCAGCTATTTTCAAGTACTGTCTGACTAGTCACTAAATTGCAGGCTAAAAAGTCCTCTCACACAGACACGCACCAATCTGACTGACATACTCCGGCTGCTGAATGCCATAGCATTTGAAAGCACTTGAGCACTATATACCTAATTTAACAATTTCAGTCTTTATCAAGATTTTACTTAAAAAATTACAGGAAACATCATGAAGGAACTCAAGAGAGACTGAAGTAAACATCTGGTTATAATTCTGAAAATGTGCTCCAAAGGAGCATTTTAAAATACGAGGCCAGTGCACAATACTCTAATTTTGCATCTGTTTTAAGCAAAATTAGACAGATTTAAATTTTAAAAATGCATAACTGTACAACTGTTCTAATTATTTATCTAGGTTCTAACCCACCTGAAAAGATTTTATCCCTAAGCTTGCCTTAGGTCAAAATGATGTAAAGGACCTGCATGACCCCTACAAGCTCCTATTTATAAACTGTATATCATAAATACCTGTTACAAAAATATTACCAGTGGGAGAGGAAAAAATAAATACAAAATAAAAGTGTGCATTATAAAAAAGACTGTCATTAGTTGAAACACCTTCAGTTAAATGTGTATCTAACATACATCACATATAAAACTATTAATCCATTTTAACAACATTCAATGCATTTATGCTAAGAAACTGCTAAAAAGCACTAAATGGAATTTACCGAGGTGAATAAAAAGCACAATTACCAAGTAGACTTGGGAGATTCCAGTTAGTAAATGAGGCTGTGAAATTGCTTTGTGTTAAAAGAGTATTAATGGCTATGCTAGCACTTGACTAATATTTTATGGTGCAGGCTGTTACTAAATTAGACCCTTTGCATGTCTTCCTGCAAAGTCATTTAGTTATACTTGGAATACATTTTTCTTTACAACATTTTTAAGAGTTTGCTGTGTTTTGGAAGGTCCTAATCCTGAAGAGGTTTCTGTAAGCTGAAGCTACCCTTGCTACCTATTCCTTGCAGAGAGGTTGGTAGTAAAATAGTGCTGGAGGTGAACCCTTGTTTCACAGGTGATGATCTTCTCTCTCTTTTTGCAAGTGGTGCAAGCATCAGCTAACTCAAAGAAAACCATGCCAAGCTACAGCACATTCAATACCATAATCAAGTGTTTTGGTGTGTCAGCGATGGGAAGAAACGGTGTGAACTGTGAATCAAATCCTAACTTGAGGAACTGTGGAGTGTAATTTTTCCACCCCAATTCTGGCCTCCTTCCAAGGCTGAGACTGCAAAGATGCCTCTAGACAGGTCTTCTGTGACTAGTTCTGTGAAGGCAAGGGACTGGTTCTCAGCTCCATGCTAGAGGACCTGGTCTGAATAATACTACTGCTCCTTGCTTCAAACTTGCAAATCATTCATTTGGTCTCTTGCAAATTTCAAATCTTGTTGGAAAAAAACATTATGGAAACAGCTTTTATTAGCCATCTATGATATTGGCCATTAATGACAATGTGCTGCCATTTTTATTTGGAAAATCTTTAAAGATTGTATGTAGCTTCTGGTGGAAGCAAGAAAAACAGATTTTTTTTTTTAATAGAGGAATGCAGTAGGCCTTGCATCAGCACTTTTCTTTCATTTATTGTAATCATTTAAAATACTGGATATATAAGTCTAAGCAAATCTCTTGGGGAAAAAAAAATTAAGGCACCTAAAGGCATACTGTGCTCAAAACTGCTCGAGTATTTAAGTGAGAGAATGTGAAATTGTATATGCACAGGCTCTTCATGTGTGAATTAAAATAATATATAAAGTCCATATAACTGAATAGCAACAAACATTAAAACCTCAGTAACGATGACCAATAAGCAAAAATAAATACCCTCTGAATGAAGATTATAAAGTTCTGTGAAATTATACCATATTCATCGAAATTTGAAGGCTGTATCACCTTAGACTTTCCCATCATGCTGTTGAGCAAAACCCACTGTTGTGTGTGGGAAAGTGTTTGGGATGCAGCAGACCCATCATGTAACAGAATGAGGTCCCAATACCAAACTTTTATACACCTACCCACAGTCCAATTTGCCATGTTAAAAACTGATTAAGATACAAATTCTCTTCTCAATTAACTGTGACCTGATGCAATAAAATTCTGCATAGTCTTCCTTGATATGGACAATATGCAAACCGCAGTGAGGACAGCAGCAAACTGGTCAGGAAACCTAACTGAGGGTAGGATTAGCCACACAACAGTCTCTGAACAGAACCTGGAGAAAAAGCAAAATCCACCATAGTGTACTAAGTCGTTATTGCTAACAGAAGCATAGCTCTTCTGTAACAACAGTAACATTGGTCTCAACTGGGGAAACACGGCAGGAGGTTCACGGAGTGCTCTTCCAGCACGCTGGGGAAATGATCCCTGGTGAATGCCCAAATGTGGCTTGAAACATCAGAAGTGCTGGTACTCAGATCATCTGAAGCATCAGTTACAAGGATGTAGACGCGCAAAGCTGCTGTTATATGAAGCATGTCATCTGTATAGCCCAGAGGAGAGGAATTAAATTGTGCAATCCTAGTTAGGAGCTGAATGGATGCGTTAATACTTGGAGCTGAAAGGGGTAAAATGCAATAGCAAGCAGTTAGAAAGGAAACAAGCTTTGGCCTTTTCTGGGCCATTTCTACACCCCAGAATAAACCCGGCTTGCCACAAATGACAACGTTAGCTACAGCACAGGAGCACTGAACCCCAAAAGTAGAGGGTGGACAACTGAATTGATTGAATCTAATGTTATGAATGGTGATAAATAAACCCAGTGCTACAGGGGAAGCTGGAGCTCCAGCTTTCCACTATAAAAGATTCTTGTTGCTCTAAAACCTCCACGGCTTGAACCGGCAGAGTGCTCTTTTATTTGTCCCCTGAAATCCCATTCAGGTTCTGCTGCCATATGAATAGCTGATAATTGTCATTTCCTTTCATTCGCTCGTGTTCCCCAGGAAATCTCAGCTGGCTGCCAACCCCACTGAAGGCGAGCGGGCTGGAGTGTGGTGCGGCGGCACCTGCAGGCAGCACAGCTGCCCTGGGAGGGTCTGGGAGCTGCCAGGTCACCTGTATGGGGTTCGAGCCCCCACAGGGATGGGGCTGAGGAAGGATGAGATGAGGTACTTCAATGCCACTGACCATCTCAGTGGCCGGTTACATTTTCCCTCTCTTTTCTTGCAACTGCAGCCTTTGCCAGGTGCTGACCAAAGATAAATTCCAGGACTAACAAAGCCCAAGAGCACTTGTTGACACATAAAAGAAAGGAAGGTTTTTGAAACTGTGAAGAGAAGTTCTGGGACTGGGAATAGGGATGAGTTTTTTGTTATATTTTGTTTTTTTTACAGCTATAAATAATACAATTTATTCTTGCTTTTTCTCTTGAAGAAGGTACTTATATGACAATGCTATTTAAAAAAAAAATTAGAAGCAATATTTAGGTAAAAGTCAAGCACTCAGAAGTTAAGAAACATTGCTCCTTACCACCATCCATAAAACTTCATAGTCCTTTTGTGCCTATCAGCTGAAAAAAAAAAAAATTGAATTATATGAGTACAGTTTTCAGAAAGTTCACCCTTCATCAGTAAATAGATACACTGGACACCCTGGAAGTGCAAATTAAGTTGCATGGGCAGCAAGATGTCTGGCATTTCATGCATCGCAGCTTTCACGCGGTTAACTGAACATGGATTCATTTGCAAGGCTAACATAGGGGGATTTGTAATTAATATGTATATTTCCATGCACACACACTCAGGCACATATAGATGTAAATGTTTGGGTGAGCTTAGGCTGCAAACGATGTCTGCCATGCAAAGCAGTGGAAATGGACTATTCACTTCACTAGGGCAGTTTGTAAGGTAGCTTAACATAGATGAACAGCAATGATATAATATTATTACAGCATGAGCATTGCATGATAGAACAGGTGTACAGAAAGCATCTGACACAAAGGCCTAATAGCACAGTTTCTGCTCAGGCAAATTTTCCACTAATGCTTTCAAAACCAGAGGGAGGCATTGACCCATTACTACTTACCACTAGCATAGCTTCAAGGAACAATTGCAGGACTGGGCCATTATACAGCACTTTTCATCCCACAAAATCCCCTGCTGCTTTCCAAATTATACCTATTTACAGGTAGATAGACAATACTTTATCCATGACAAACCTAGTGACCTGCAGAGTAAAACACAGCAGAGACCCTGCACACCAATTCAGAAGGGCAGCAGTGATCCTGGATCAGCATGTGACTGTGTCAGCTGAGGACTGCAGAGCTTAATAACTCACTTCTACCAAAGAAACCCATGAAAGTCGACCTTTAAGGAACATAAGCATTGCCTGCTTTTATCCTAGCCCAGATGTGGCATCACCACATGGGGACGTTCACCCGCCTCTGCTCAGGAGCACCAGTGGGAGCCTGGGTTTCCCTCCAGCTTGTGTCACCCAGCTGCTGGGTAGGATGGATGCGGTGTTTATGAGATCTGACAAGATATTAACCCAAGTTGACTCTGCAGCGAAAACACTTGTGAACTGGAGTTCCTACACAGGTAGCCTGTATGCACTCAGGGTGAGATCATGATATACTTCTTGCAATTAACATTTTACGTTGCAAATAGTCTCAATGAAATCAACAAGACAACCCACGGGATTAAAGAGCTTTTTAATATGGGCAAGAATATCACCACTGGGCTTTGGTATGCTTTGTGTTTGATACACTGTATCCTGCAAATGACAAACAACAAACAAGTCCAGGGATCACATTCACCTACAGCTGAAAATATTAAATGAAATCCTTACAAGCAGCAGAATCTTTCCTGACTAAGCTTGCTTATGGCACAAGTGTGCTGTATGCACTGATGTGCTCTTATGAATAAAAGTCCAATTCTGAGCTGAGGCCACATATACTTCTGGGTTACAGAAAGACCTCGAACCTTGGCCCATTATGAAAATGCTGAGAGGCACTTCACCACAGCAGCCTTGGCTGTTCAAACTGAAATGCAAGAAATTGCTAAGCATTATGTGGTAATGCTCCTACTGACAGATACAAGTCTACATTCTTTGGATTTAGAAATGAATCATTTGAATTTTGTCATTATCTCTGGAAAGGTTTCCAGTGTGACAATGGTGATTATAGAAGGAAAAAAAAATAAATAGGATTCAAAACTATGAAAAGTGAGACTTGATGGCCATTAACTACTAATGGAAAAAGTTCAGCAGGGCCGTGATGTAGCTAACAATTTATATTTTAACATATTGGTAATGAATCCCAACATAACCATTCAAATCAAAGTCAGTATGTTTTCTTTTGTCCCTATGGAAATTTAAATCAATAATACTGGCATTATCCATATATACCTATATGTATATCTGTGCATATATATTTCTGAATTACAAAATACTATTGCATCATTTTACTCTCATTTCAGATTTTTAACACAGTGATGCACATCTCCATTCTTCCAATCAATTTATTCTGTTAGTGTTTTTCAGCATTTTAAATCCCTAAGCTAAGTCAATAATGTTGATTACTTACCATAAGCACTGTACATGCCATTCTAATACAGGTTATTTGCAATTTGACATCCTCATCTATATGCATTATTCCACTTGGAAAATTAAATGAAACCCTTGATTCAGAATCTGAAACACTTAGAAGTAATGATCCTGTTTACTGATTGACTGAAGTTGTGGTTTTTAAGCACTATTTAATAGAGGAAACAAAAAGCACTATCAAATAAAAAGGAAACACCTAAGTTACTTTAGGAAGCATTTGTACACTATGAATAATAGACATTCATTGTGTTTTTCATTGTTTCATACCTTCGAGACTGTTACCTAACACTGTTAGCTTAATACTACTTCAGATTTCTTACAATTCAGAACTGGAACCTAATAAATTCAATGTACAGGAAAACATAGCATTCAACAACATCATTTTGTCAGAATCCCTTTTCAGTATTGTTTGCTTATTAGAGTGTAGCTGATAACAGCTATATTTTAATAACAAAGACTAAAATAAATTGAAAATGGAACTGGAGGTTCTTAGGTCCAGTCTGAACCATAAACCCAGAGAAATGCAAATAGTTACTCCTAGACTCCCACTGGTGCCAGTACCTCTAATAACAGCAACAACAAGGCACTGATGGGCAAAGCTTGAGAGTATGGTGAGTATCTAATGCTGAGGATGACATGATGTCTGTGCCCAGCTAGGGCTCTGCTGAGGACCACTTTAAAGAGAGGGCCCATCTCGCAGTGACTGTACAGGTATGAAGATGGAACCACCAGGAGGCACAAAATTTGGCCTGTGAATCACAGGTTTAGTTCTAATTTCAGATGTGACACAAATTAGGCTTTGGGTGGTTGTGTGAAGGGAAGACACGCTGTCAACAACATCAAAGATATTTTGTTGTTGCTCAGTAAATGGTAGCGAATAACACCAAAACAAGAGAAAAGTGGATTTTGGAGGGCAGATGATTTGTTATTTTTTGTTTCCCCCTTCTACTAGAATCCAGTTTGAAGTCTTGGTGAATGTGGTGCTTTTAAGTGGCTCATCTCATTCAGATGCTATTATTTCAAAAGCAAATTTATGAGTTATGCTTATTGGGGAAATTCATTCTCACATATCCACAACCTTTCAAAGATTTTCTCAGCCATTACTACATTGCAGATAGCCAGTTTACTTCCTGATCTAAACCTTTCACTTGAGATTTTAAATGTATTATTTACCACAGAAGTATCAGGAATTTAGTACTCATTAGCATAGAATTAGAATAAATCTGAGGAAAACAATTGAGAGAATTAGAAATACATTGCATACTAACTTTAGACAGTGTAATGAGCAGATGCTGAAAGCTTGTTTGATGGCATATTTTTATTCAGAATTATTTTAGGGATTATCTAAGAGCTGTACTGTGGATTATAAAAAAGAGTAATTTCAGTTTAATTTAGCCCTATGAACATGTGAAAGCGTTTCAGACAGGTGAAGTATACTGAGGGATGTCTTAAGCTAGCACTCCAGGGACTATGAATAAAAAAAAAGTGAGTTGCCAAGTGGAGTTGGCATTTTACTAAGTCTGGATATAATTGTACTAGAAATCTTGAGGATACTTTGAAGCAGTCTTAAGAGAGGATATTGCCTACCGGAATTCCTCCTTAGTGCAAGTTTCACTGCAATTTATTTTAGATCAAATATACTTGTGACATAAGATTATAGTCTTGCTCTGGATATGTATATTCATTTCACCAAGTGAAATTCTTGGGAGCTATGTACACTTGCTTCTGTGCCAGCTGACCTACTTTATGGGTTCATCTCTTGCGATTGGCAAATAGTCGCAAAAGCCCAACCAAGCTTTTCATGATGGACATGCACAGAGCTGCCGGTCTGTTTGAATGGACTGCCCATCAGCTCATGTGTTTTTATTGTTTCTTTTGGACTTCAGCACCGCCTTTCTGTGGTTTCTCTGTCTCATTTGCTGCACCCAGATTGAACCCATACAAAGCAGAAATCAACCCCAGGACCAGCATTAACCCTTCACAGTACCCCAGCAATACCCCACTTATAGGTACTGGGGCTTACAGTAAGGTGCAGCCAGAACACACAGATATTCTCCTCTCTCTCAGTTCCCTTCCACAAAATAATGATAAAAGCTCTGGAACTTTTATTACTTTTCAGAAAAAATCCTATGACTGCTGTCACCCTTCTCTTTTTTTCCCAGCCTTTCTGTTTCTGAGCTCTTTCTTTTTTTAGTGGTCAATAGGAGAGTCCCCTTTTATGAACTTGCAGTCCCCTTTGTCAGGTATCCCTTACTAATCAGCCTGTTGAAAGCTCTGTCACTTAGTTATCAGCATACTTAGGCAGACTGATTTTCCTCCTCGGACCAACTATTTTATCCCAAGAGACCCTATCTGAATCAGTTCTAATGATCCTCTCTTATTGACTGTTGATCCTCCACTGCTGATTCTCTGACAAGTGCAGTAATTTCTCCCATCGCCACCTAAGCTTATACCACACAACATAATCAAGTTGACTCAAAAAATGGGAGTTGAAAGCTGGGAAAGAACATATGCAAACATACATCTGGAACAAACTGATCCTGCCATTTAATTATTCCATGACCTGAGCTAGAAGTAGCTCTATATGACTGGAGAACCGCAAACATGAGAAAAAAGTGACTAGAGTATGATACTTTGTCAGCTCTCAATGGCGTGAAAGCATGCAGAATAAGCTTTGAAAGCAAAAATAATGTTGTTGAGATACTGGCAAAACCAGCACAGAATATAACACTGATTTACTGGTGGTTTTAGAAAAATATAGCTGTGGGCTGGAAGGGAGATGTTCTGCAAAAACTCATCTTGCTTAATATTTCATTAATACATCCACTGCCTTGAGAAGGATGCAAATCATACCATTCAGTGTATTGGGAGAGCTTTGGATTCTGCTACTAAAGGATGCTGAAAAAAGATGCTGCAAGGTGGCCAAGTCAACCATAAGATTACTGAAAGAAAATGTGTCAGGCTGAAATAATAGCAGACCATCTTTTTTTTTTTGTAATATCACCAAAGAAAAAGCATTCAGATGGATATAAGTGACAGGATTTCTAATCTCTCTGTCGTCCTACTTCTATCAAGAAGAACATCTACCTCAACATCTACCTCACAAGTGAATGCTCTGACCACTAGGTTAAAACACATAAGAAAGTGGGTTTCTCTCAAGCTATTCTACTTTTATGAAAACTATTTTCAACAACATGAACTCTTTCCAACCTGAACTTGAGCAAGTACCAGAATTTTTGACTTCTGCACGAATATCCCATCCACAAAGCTGAATAGTTACACTCCCTGTGTACACTGACATTTTTAGTGCAACTTGTAATTACTGGAGACTGTGCAGTATTAATGTAAAAGAGATTCAGCAACAGCAGGAAAATAAAAATCATCTAATACTGAATTTTCAATACTGAAGACTTCAGAAAACCCCCAAAATAAACTTTTAAGACCTTATCATCATAAGTCTTAGAGCCTTTGTGTTGTGAAAATGCAAGTGTTTGTAGCTAAGCAGCCTCCAGCTAACAATAATGTTAAGAAACAGCTCATGAAACCTTTCAAAGTGATTGCATCTGCAGAGGTTCCTCCCCGTGTTAAATACTCACAGTGACAGACACCCTAGAAGCGGTAAGGAGATAAAGAGCTGATTAAATTCTGACTCAAGTGTGAGCCTTGCCAGGACAGCAGCACAGACAAGTGCTCTCTTGGGCTTATTCTTGCCTGCCTATCAGTGGCATAAAGCCAGATGCCATCAGTGGCACCGTTTTGTCAGATACTTAGCAGAGACTGTCTAGGCTTTACTGTTTATAAATTAAGTATTTGTTAAAGTACAGTATGTGACTATGCACTCTACTTATCTTTGCTTTAGAGAGATTGACACAGTGAATTATGAAGTCAAACCCTAGGCTAGAAGATGCCTATAAAGATTAAGTCATTTCATTCTTTTCCAAACAATTAGTAACACTATACTGCTAAGCGGAGATCAATCGTAATTGGGGAACTGAGAGAGGGCAATAAACAAATTACTAGTGTTTTCTCTGAAGCCTGCTGGTTTACAGACTCACTGTTATTTAATCCAGAAGCTCAGTAGATTGTAAATTATCCATTAGAGTTGTCACTGGCCCCTTGAAAAGGATTTACTTTACGATAAAGGTACAAGAAAAGAAATCTGCCTGGTGGTTTCAGGTGAAATAGGATAATCACAGCTGATTCATCATCATCACATTTGTGCTGCCTACTTCTACGTGACGGTCAAGAGGTTTAGAGGTTTTACCTGACAAACATCAACACTGGGACTTTACCAGCTTAGCTGGGAGGCACCTAGTGTTCTCTCCGTCTTTCAGTACCCATTGTGTTAGTCATTGCAAAAAAGAATGAAAAGTGACCAGTGGACTTACCCATTAAACAGAAAAGTGAGATAAGCAGCTAATTACAGCACTAGAAAAATTATTTATTTTCCACAACCAAACCTGAAGCTTTAAGGATCTCCTTCCTGGAGACTATACTATACCTTGGAAGCAGTCAGGACTGCCCTACTGTGTGGCCACAGACCATGCACAGGGCACATTACATGGTATTAACAGGGTTGGAAAGACCTAGAATCCAGCCTGCAGAGTTCACTGCAGCTTTTGGAAGGATTTACAAGTTTGTTTTTTTTTCTGTTGTGCCATGTGTTGCCCCCCCAGCTTGGGTAGCAAGGAGAAGGAATACTGTTTTTGCAGCAGGACAACTGCTCATGTGCAAGTATATTAGGATATCTGCATACTGCAATGAAGTCTGAAGTATAGACATGCACAAAGATAGTTATTTAAATGAAAGAGACCTTATTCTTTGCCTATCCACTATCCCAGTGCAATAGCTACAAAGCAGAGGAATTAATGTTTTTCTTCTCTTCTAAATCCCCTCACTCAAAGGATGAAAGATGTTAAAGAGACTCTTTGTTTTGTTTTCAGCTCTTTTTATTTCACTTGTATATGTTGGCAGCTGATAGAGCCCCAAATCTTGTCAATCCCAGTGTGCTAGGCACAGAAGTATAAAGAACATTACAATTCCTGCTCAGAAGAGCTTAAGGACAAAAATCTAAAGGACAAGACATGGGCAAGACAGCAATATCACTAGTCACAAAGCTTTTGCACTCAGTCCCAGAAAATAATGAGAAACAGTACAAACACCATAATATTTAAAACATTGTATGTATATTACAGTTTTTGAGTTCAAGTTTCCATAAATTTTTCCTGTAATCATAAGGACAAAAAACCCTTACCAAACCCCAACTTTCTCTTAATTAAGAGAAGAAATCTTATATTGATCGTGCGGCTTGTGTGTATGTGTAATCTTAAAGAAAGCACTAAATATAAAATAGAATTCAAATTATAAAAAAAAAAGAAAATTAAAAATGTTTAGTCACCACACAGCAACTCATCTGTCTCCACAAACACTGCCACAATGACCAGAAAGGAGTGAAATACAAGGAAAAAGAAATTTGACACATCAGAGGGTATAAAGGAAGAAAATGCAAATGCATTTACATTGTTGATTTCTTCCTGGAAGCTGCCAAAATTTCCTCATTGCCAGAATATAGTGATCCAAAATGACGTAGCTACAAAAAGGGCAGATATATTAGAGAACTAGAATGTGTAGCCAACATTTACTTTTCTGGTTTGTCTAAAATGTATATAACCTGTCTTATCTTCAGAAGTCCTATGGCTGTTTGGATCATCATTAACTGACCCTAAAAATTCAATTTTTCCATAACAGTTAGAGTACAGTCTATGAAAACCCAGAAGCCAATGACGGTAAGATATCATGCATCACTACAACCAAAATTGGGAAAAAATATCCAATCCATCGAGGAAAAAATAGGTCTTTTGTGGATTTGAATTGTACCTGTCTTCTCTAGCTTAACTCCTGGGCTGGTAGGCCACATACAGTAATAGACAAGCAGGAGCAGGAACAAAAATTGCATTCCCAAATGTTTGTTTTGTCCAGTTTGCTCACTCTGTGCTTAATGACAGCTACAGAGTCACTACAAGTAAGGTAGCCAGATTATAAAGATTTAGTGATAATGAACAAGTTAATGCTCCCTCTACCCCACTGCCTCCACTCCCCCAAAATACAATGATATCTCTCTATTAAATCTGACTGTTTAGAATAATATCAAAAACCTGATGGCAGTGCAATCTTTGTTCAGTACAATATGAGAAGCTTGCAGAGAAAGAAAAAAATCCTGAGGCAATATTTTCACATACATTAAAAATATGTATGTGGGGTGTGATATCACATTAAAAGACATCATATGCCTCCTCTGGAGATGTTAATTCCTAATCTCATCAGGGAAATGTGTGTGTGTGTACTGTGTGTATGTTCATCAGTAACGTTTCATATAGTGTCTAGATGAGCAGTTATATGCATCTGAAAACTTGCATTGCTCTTGGTATTAAAATTAACTAAAAAATCAGTTGTGGTTGTTCCCATATTTAGCATATTTGCCATAACACAATGTAGCAGCAATTGATGAACAATGAGAAGGAGCATTACTTTTAATGAAAATAAGGAAATGCTGGGCTTAGTTTTTATTTCTACTCCAATGAATCTCGAACTGAAAATAATAAAAGGAGATTCTTCCAAGTAATGAATCTAGGACTGGGTCTGCTTACAGTCTTGATGTACACCTTCTGATTGGAAAAAGGTAGTATTTGAGCATAAATTTTTTCTTCATAAATGCCAGTTTCACTGCTATATTTGGCAACAGGCAATCCCTGTTAAAATTAATGCAAACTAGAAAGCACACTTTTACCTTCACAGGCTGATTATTGCAGAATTTTTCCTCAATGAACATTTTAATAGGTTTCTACTGTAAGCTTTACCTTTTCAGTTATACATTTCTAAATTATGCAGACAAATATATGCAGTTTCTCATGACGTCTGTATATTTCATTGGGTAAGGAAATTAAAACTAATGGAAATTTAAAATGAATCAGATAATGGTAAAAATAAAAAATCTTTCATGTCATAGAGGATTTATAACCCTTTTATGTGAATGCCTTACAATGAAATGACTTGATCTTTGTTTCCTTACATTTTTGTTTTAACTTTTGTCCATGAAAACTGGCATTTTGGTTTGATTCTGAATTTTGTAGTAAATTGCTATAGTTCTTGACATTAAATTTTTCACTCTATGCACTTATATCACTCTGCATTGCTGTTTTACTGGAATCTGAATCACTCAAAAACAATGAAAATGTTGGAGCTTTAGGATCTTTCATAGCAAAACTATCTGGGTGAAGGTATCTAACAACTGTATGATGAAAAGGACTTTTTTGTGATCTTACAAAAAGTTAAGTGTCAGGGTTGAGATTGCTCATTTTGTATGTTCAGGCTGTGAATCCTGAGGTGAGGGGATAGATGTGACAAAAAGCAAAAGCTCTTGATGATTTTATAAAATCCTGATGGACCACTGAATACATTTATATACCCACACAAGCTCTCCTGCAAGGTTTATAAAATGGCAGGAACTCCTATAGAAGCTATAAAACCTCCCAGACTCCTGAGGGTTTGTCAAATCCATGTAAGATCTTGTGGAACTTGTAAACTGTCAGCGAGGTCCTGCAGAGTTTATAAACTCTGGCTGGACCTTAAACAAAGTCTGGGATTCCTGCAGAAGTTACAAAGGCCACCAGGAGTTTTGAACTGTTCACAGTATTAATACTTCACTGATACAAATACAACTAACCTTCACAAAACCATAATGTACTCTCTAACGTCGTGCAGATATTTGTAGGAGCAGTTGAGGACATGAAGAATCACCAAATTACAGTGTTGCCATCTGTGTATAATCTCAATGAAGATGAAGAAAAGTCTTAAGAGATTAATGATGTTATTCTCTTTATTATAACGCTCCAGACAAACTTAGCTGTACCCATTTGGCAAATAAACCCTGTAAAATTTTAAATCAATGGGTCTACTGGAAAGAAAATGTTTTCCCTTCAAGAAGTAGAAGTGAAGACAATGTGTTCTCAGGAGTGACTTGGTTGAAAATTAATCCAGCCATGGTTGGTCAGTGATGTAAACAATCTGAAAAAAAGCAGTGGTTTATATCAGCTGCACCAGTTAAGAAAAAGTTTTTGTGTCTTTTGTTATAGGAGGCCCTTTAGAAATTGCTCAAAACAGTTTTCACATCTTCAACTCTGTGAAGTCCTTTTGAAACTGCTCTATTTTTTGTTGTTTCTTTGAACCCAAGAAAGTTCAAACTTTTTCTCAAGCTTTGTCCTTGCTGCTAGAAAATCTATGTGTTTCAGTCATCAGACAAAATGTGCAAGGACAAAGAGAACGTGAGGGATCATAAAGTGTTGGTACCTTGTACACTGACCTAAGGGGAAGGAGTCCTCACACAATATGTCCCTTCTCCTGGGACTGCTTCTGATGTAACTAATTACATCACCTTCAGAAGATGTCTGGTAACTGTTAGATTCAATTTTCCTCTGACTCCAGAAAAAAAATCAGTCACCTATTAATTACAGTGTAATGTCCTCCACTGAGGGTATCAGCACATCAGAAATAGAAACCTACATTTATGTTACTGAGCTTTTAAATATTATTTTTATTTCACTGATAGGAAACTGAAACGTGGGTGTACGGGAATTTTTTGTCACAAATGGAAATTCAGTTTAAATAAACAGTTTGCAATCTCTTCAGATGTTAGGTCATGCTTAACATTGACTCTACCTAAAAATACATCTTCTTAAGGATATGTTTTTTGTTTTCATCCCTTTGTATCTCTCAGCTGCTGCACCTTAGAACATCATTTTAGGGCAAGGAGGGTTGTTGAATGCTGTGTGTGGAGAGCAGAGCAGTTCTCTGTAAACATCTGCCATTGCTTCTTCTGTGGATGAATACATAATGCTTCCAAGTACACAAATCACATTTTAGATTTAGATCTCATTTACATAATACATAAGAATGCAGAAAATGTCCCAGAGGGCAAGTAAACACTTTGAGCATAAAATGGAAAGAAATTTTGAGAACCGTTTCCTTGTTGGTTTCTTCAGCATTTTTTAAAACCAAAGAGATGCTTATTGCAGAAAAAGACATTGTTCTCTACCCGGGGTAAAGGTTGCTTTGGGTGAAGTAGTGTCTGGCCCCACTATTGCTCATCCTGCTGCAGGAACATCCCTCACACAGGTGAACTTCAGGAATGCAGTTCCCAGTGACATGTGCTTGGTTATCTGCATAAAAACAGTCATGTAGCTACAAACACAACAAAATAATTTGCCTGAAGTTTCCAAGTCCCCTATTAAACAAGATGACCTCAACCATTGCTCTATTAAGCCAAAAACACTATTTGATGTTTGTTGGAGAAGGCCACTTTGCATTTTTGATGATTTTCTATGATTCTGACTGTATTATTTGCATTACAAACACAATTTCCAGCACTTGAGACCATGACAGAGCTATCTCATGGTTGCAATACCTTGACAGTCGTTTTGTCAGCTGGAGAATGATGGAAACCAGAAGAAAGAACACGTTAAGATTAAATTCTCAAGCAAGTAGTGACAAACTCCTTGTCCTTGAAGCTTACATAAATAACTTTCCTGTGTTTTTTTAACCTGTTCCCCCCTCTCCCCAGCCACCCCAGCAGCGAGGCATGTCACTCTGATGGTTCACATCCATCTCCTTTTATTGATGTCCACTTTGGTATCTGCACAGGTCATCAATTTTGCTGCCTCTCCGGCAGCCGCTGGGAACAGTGGGGCAGCCTTGCAGGACTTGGCATGCGGGGGGAGGCTTGGCTCACCACCGGACTTGTGGTTCCAGTTGGATGCCGGTACTGGGGTCTCATAAATCTTGTAGGTGACCCAGGTGAACTCTGAGGCTCAGAGCTCACTGAAAACTGATCAGGCCTCTGTTTAGTTTAACAGGCCCTTTTCAGTGACAAGTGAAGGGTTCAACAAATGCGCAAACCAGATATATATTAGTTGAAAAACTAATGGCCTTTAAAAGAATGTTTGACAATTGTTTAGGGCTGTCTGTAGATCCATTATACTGATAAACGACCAACTTGGTCTATGCCAAACTGGAGATGGACAGCAAGAAAGCAACCTCAGTTTTTATTTTTTTCCTCCTCTGCTTACCCATACACTCTGCACCTCTTTGGTGGCTTCATAAGAGCCACATGTGCTGTGGTGGTCAGGAAGACTTAAAGGAGGCAGCAAAGGGCACCTGTGCAGCTTATATTTAACCTTGCAATCAAACTGGAATTAAGCAAGACTGCAGATGCCCCTGGTGACCTGCTATTGACCGCCTGAACTTCTAAGTTAGGGTCAGTTGGGGCCCAGAATAGGAGGTCAAAAGCTGGTCAGTGCTCTTCAGCTCCAGCATGTTGAATAGAAAGACTTTATTGCTGTGATTTATGCAATTTGCACAGACAGGTTAAGGAGACCTTAAAACATGCCACAGTGCTCACTTACACTGGGTACACCATCCACTTGGAAAATAAATTCCGATTGTCCATATGAAATCTCTTGTGGATACGCCTTGAAGTATTTTACCCTATGTACTCTAAAGATTCATTCCCACACTCGACCCCTGAACGTGACAAGGTTAGTGTTTCCAGATTTATTTAAACAGTACGAACGCACCAAACGAAGCACTTTTTAAAAAGCTGATTAATTACAAAGGCAGAATAACAATCAGTACTGAATTATTTTGGCGGGGGGGGCACAGCTGAACTACTAGAAAAGTTAAACTCTTAAATCAGTTCCAGTGGCAATTTGAACACAGCGAAGACTAATTTTTAACCAATCCACAGGTATCAAAATTTGGTGTTTCCTTCTCAGTTTTTACATGCCTTCTTTTATGTACCAGAAATTCTAGAGTGGATGGGAAACTATGAGATAAACCATAAAGAAGAACTAAAAAAAAATTAAGAGCTCTTATCACTTTGTAATCAAAACCCCCTTTCTCTCCTGTTGAAGCTTAATATGGATTAAATTAATCTTATGTTCCTCACCCAAAGCAGTTTCAATGTCTATGCTACCTGCTGCTCATGCTCTAGGTCTTTCTCAAGCAAAAACCACCAGTGATGATGTGGATTTCCTGACAGACTCGTCTCTGACCACCAGACTTGTTTTCAGTTGTGATCAAAGCAAGAAATTGAACCCTGGTTGTTGAAGGTGAAAGGGTAGGGCATTTTTAAAGTCATTTAGTGCTACCTCTTCTTTGTTGTAGTAGTTCATAATTCTTTGGTGTTTGTTGCTGTAAAGCTTATATTACCCTAATTTAATACACCTAATTTAACAAGATATTAGTCCATAATAGGGTATAATTGTATTTGACATAATGAAGAGGAGGAAAATGTAAAATTTGCCCAGCTCTCCTGAAAAAATGGCTTTAGTAAACGTGTAGCTACTAATTTTCATAAGTATTTTAAGGATGCAGTTTTAATAAGCATATTCTCTGCCCTAAATTATATTTACATGAAGCACAGGAATGGCTGAGCATGAACTGTTTGAAACTGTCAGGTAAGTGCACCGTTATTAATAAATATATTTATAACCAGCTATAGAACAGAGCAGCCCTGGTGGTTAAATAATAATTTGTTTTTAAAAGAACTTATACATATTATTTAAAGTGATAGACTAGTCTGTCATAAGCATAATGCATATTTTTAAGGCTGCCAAAATGTGTGTTTGTCTGAAAGCCTGGAACAGATCCAAAAGACACTTCTCAAGTCAATAACACACATCGCAACCTCCTATAGAAATATCTTTCTCTTGCAATGAAATATAAGAGGACCTATCAGCTCCTTACTTATTTCTTTTAACTCAGAGATTAAGGTACACAGTGCCGACCACTGATTTCCATGTAAAAGGGTCTGCAAACAAGTAACAGGAGTAGAATATGATCTCTCACCAATCTGCAGAGCTAGCGCTGACAGCTGTGGTCTTGTTTTAGCCTGCTGTGTGTGCTTACTTAAAAGCAAGGCAGACAGTCTTCCCCAAGCACAGAAGAGTGTTATTTTTACCATAAGTTTCCATGGATCACCCTAAACTGGTCTCAGACTGAAGAACAAAAGTTGGCCACATGTATCATTGTTGATCAATTGGCATTTTTAAGGGCATTGTCATGAGTCAACTGGTGGTTTCATGCTTTGCTCTCCACTGTTTAACGGTGAGTGATCATTGACTGGGCTCCTGAACGGTTACAAAACTACCACAGAATAGGTACTGGGAATAAGGAGGTAGTAAATGAGAGACTCATTTGGTAGAAGATCCCATTGTCTATATCTCATGGTCCAAAGCTATAGCTGTTGGTTTATCATTGTGGCTTTCAGGTGGGAAGTCTGTCCCACATTCCTAAAGAATCTGTGACAGAAACCTAAGAAAGCAGGTCTAAATTTATTTAGGCATTTCTGCAAACTAAGAAAGGTTGAAACCCACTAGTATAAGAGCAAAAGATTTTTCGAGGTTCAGTTCAGGGAAAGCTTCAAAGCTAATTTGAATCCTATCCAAGTTTAATCTAAAACTTGAGCTAGATTTCTCACAGGAACACACTCTTTCAATGTATTTCTGAAGTTTGACTCCAGATAGAATTGCAAATACTGCAATAATGCTGGATAATTCTTTGTGCATTGATAGTTATGCAAAGCAGAGCAATCCCAAAAGGAAAAACAAAACCTTCCTCGACACTCCAAAATATTTTGTTTGTGATGGGTACAATGCACAAGTTTTTTTTCAACATTTTTGTTTTATAAGTATAAAAAATATTCTAGATCAACATTGAGAACTGTGAGAAGAGAGAATCTTACAGCTGTAAGAGGCAAACTTGATCTGGAAAATACACCAAATTTAAACAGCATCAGTTTAAGAAGAATTCTCTATCTAAAACTAACATGGTGCTGATGAAGAAAGAAGTACTTTTGATGCCAGCTGGTCACTTTTGGATCAATATACTTTTCAAATTAACAAAAATTGTATGATTTTTAAAGTGACAATCCTAAATATAAACATAGCTTCAGTACAGGGAAGCTATTTCTAAATAATTGGAAAGATGAAGAGAGTCACAAGTTAGATATACATAACTTACTGTACTTGTATTGCAGCAGGCCTTTCCAGGGGCTGTTCATGAATTTTGATTCTCCTTATCACTGCCAATGCAAAAGCCTTTTGACTCTTACCATTTGTAGCACAGATCAGGAAAACGTCAGACAGCCCTAAGGTTCAAGAGAAGAGTCTGCCTTTAATGTACTGAATTGAGTTTTGGTGCATTTGAGGTCAGTACTGGTGAAAGTGAACAAAAATTTGGATGGATGTGTTATGATACTTATACATTTGTATGTAAAATAAAATAAAAATGGTTATCAACTGACAGGATTTGGTCCAAATGGCAAGTTTCAGCCTAAGAACTGATCAAGACTAAGCCTGCATATGGATGAAGTAGGTCCAAAGTGAAGGTTAATCTGGTTATTAATAACATAGCGTTAATGCTGTGTCATAGGAACATAACACATCTTTCATCTTTGTGTGAGGAAAGGGCAAGATCAAAAGGATTTTGGTGCTTAATGGTCACCTTAGTGCAACATTTAGACACCAAGTACCTTGTGCCTAACCCTAAAAACCGAAACTGTACATGAAGTTCCCTTTTCGAATTTATCTGCATACATTATAATGAAACCCCAAACTTGACTTACTGACATGTTTTCTCACCTTTGACAACAAAACATAAAAGCAGACTGTTAAGTATTTTCCTTATACTTCCTTTTACTTTCTTTGAAAAGCAATTTCTCAGCCTGCAAATTCCTAAGTGGTTTGGACTGCTGGGTGTTCAGCTCTCTGTACACGTTGAGAAAAAAAGCTTAGCATTTTCAGTCAAATTTATGATCACATAATCATCCCAGGCTGAGAAAGCTGTCTCTGTTTAGCCTGGAGAAGAGGAGACTGAGAGGAGATCTTATCAACACTTATAAATATCTTAAGGGTGGGTGTCAGGAGGACAGGCCCAGACTCTTTTCAGCAGTACCCAGCGACAGCATAAGGGGTGATGGGCACAAACTGAAAAACAGGAAGTTGCATCTGAATATGAGGAAAAACTTCTTTACTTTGAGGGTGACAGAGCACTGGAACAGGCTACCCAAAGAGTTTGTAGAGTCTCCTTCTCTGGAGATATTCAAAACCCACCTGGACGCAATCCTGTGCAACCTGCTCTAGGTGAACCTGCTTTAGCAGTGGGGTTAGACTAGGTGATCTCCAGAGGTCCCTTCCAAAGCCAGCCATTCTGTGATTCTGTGATTACTCAGTCTGGCATTTAAATAAAGCCAGCTTTCCTGTCCTTTACCAAGAAACTTGGAAACTGACTTATTCTTCATTACCTTACACAGTGAAGACTCTTTATTATATTTGATTACTTATATTAGTACCTTAAATGTTTCATTACCATGGCAGGATGAGAGAGTTACTCAGACTGATGAGCACAGAGGAATCCTAAAACTCTGGCAATGTGAAACATGGTCTTGAGTGGCTTCTATAGGAGAATGCTCTAAATAACTAGATTTGTAGCTAGGCTTTACATCTCAATGTGAAAGCAGGTGGCTTCTTAGTTTTATCTTCTGGGAATACACTGTGGAACAGACAAACATTGACTTCTGGCTTTGTCGCTTGCAAAGAAAGTCATCTCATGGACCTCATACAGGGTGGCTTTACCTTCCCATAAATAAAGGAATCTATAGCCTCAAACTCAGGTATTTAGCTTATTTTCATGAGGCTAATTGTAACCTGTGTTCAAAAGAGCCTCATGAGAAGTCAGGTTAGAAACAAAAATACTATCTGCTTTTAAGCAGAGCATGAAACCCCGTCTAAGGTCAAAACAGAGGTCATAAAGAGGATAATATGGGTTTAGCATGCAGTGCAGCTGCTGTATGCTGTATTTAGCCTGCGAATAAAAAAAGAGCTTTTGTTTCCACTACTGTTACTCCCTTCATCTTTCCAAGTAATTTCTTCCCTCTGCTAACCGCTAATAGTTAACTTTAACATGTATATATGTGGCAGCCAGCTATTTACTTTAAAATCTGATTTCAGAAATAAAGCAGTCATGACACAAGTTTAATAGGCTGAATCTCTCTTGAAAAAAAGTATTTATGAAGGCACATGCTCTTACAGTGGCAAAACCATTTTTTTTTGTGGCATAAATCAGTGACTCCCATCATGTGGTGGGATGTCATTAAGTTCTGCTATAGAGGAGGAATCAGCAACAGACCAAGTTCTCACTTATATTAGGGTAGAGGATCTAAGGAAACAAGCATGGTTTGTAAGGAGCTGAATTGAGAAGAAATCAAATACATAACCCCTCCTCAGTGTTATATCGCCCTCTGACTCCACAGTGACCAACTGGAGAACAAAGCAATCAAGATTTTTTTGCAACGAACACCAGGAAAAAGTTGGAAAATTCACATTCCAGAGATGAATGGAGAGGATTTCACAGATTTAAGTCACTAAACAGAACCATGAAAAAAATCTAATTCCATTACACAGAGGCTGCTGAGTGTATTTTACCTTAGGGAAATGTACTTCTACTAATTTTCAGTAACTCTATTTCAGCCTCTATGCTTGAAAATTAACAGCAAGTTAACAAGACTATTGCCTGTACTTGTGGAACTCTCTGTTTAGGATTACACCATTAAATATTGATGGAGATAATTGTTCCTGCACTTGAACAGCAGAAGGACAGAATTGAAAGTAGTTTAACTGGCATTTGTATTTATGCTTGGTAAACAGAGCTGAGTTTGAAAGCGCTGAACATCCAGTATTGCCTTCTGCACAATTCACATTCCAAAGCATCACTGATCACAAAGATCAGTTTGATAAAATGTTGTAGCAAAGGTTAAATCAAACCATTTCAGCAGTAATTTATCACATCTAGATAAATAAATGCAATGGCAATACATAATAAAATACATCTAATTGTCCTTTGGTAATTATATTTTCTTTTTTGAAGGCTCATCAGTCACAATTTCACATGACTCCAATTTTAAGTGTCACCTTTGTCTGCATATACTTTTCAAATTGTGTTTAGCTTGAACAGCAAGATTTTCAAAGCCAGCTATGCACTGGAGGAGAGCTGGCTTTTCATTTATTGTATGTTTTCCATTAATTTTACTTTTTAACCTTTGTTCCTGAATCAGAAAGCTTGTGAATTACTCTTTGTGATATACATCACCCAGGAGGAAATAGTTTGCTCACACCCAGTTTTCTACTTCATTAAGTAAGACAATTTGTCATGCAACTGGTCGATCAGATAAGAGGGACCTTATCCTATGGTCATATAGTCCCCAGCATCATTTTACTCAGAGTTACTCTAAATAAACTCAGTATGAGCTCTTTGCAAATGTGATGCGTCCAAGATGCATCAAGGTGAAACGACTGACAGTTCAGATCAAGACAACCATTTAAGTGAAGGGTACAGAACATCTTGAGGGAAGGCTGTCCTCATGGGGCGACATCCAAGGTACATTAAAGAAATTAAGGGAATGGACCGGTTCTCTACAAGCAGCTGTATGCGTGGTGTTCTCCATGAATTGTATCGGTGAGTGATGCATAAAATCCCCATTCAATTCAATAATATGAATTACTTCTGGCTTGATAAATGACTGCTAAAAATTGTTTACTTCTCTCTATGGGAACTACACTTACTTGAATGTGAACAAAGTGTCTGGAAGTTATATCAAATTAAAAAACGTGCTGCAGCTCTTAATGAAGGGCCTCCTGCACTGGCTCTGAATATGATGCCCATATATCAAAGACCTCTGACATTGCCTGCCACTTGATCTGGACACAGGAAATATGGGATTCCAGGCAGATGAGAGCTGAAACTGAAGCTCCAAAAACCTTCCTTGTGCAAGTGATTAGGCACAGCTGTTTCGCTTCACATTTCGGAGCACTTGAACTCTGCAATCTGCCACATTTTTACAGGACTGCATGTGCAGAGGGTAAAAAAAGGTACCATGCCCTGGCTAGACAGCAGATGTGAGGATGAAGAAATGTCTCCATTAAGAGAAAAAATAAATGAAAAAAAAATTTGAAAAAAGCACAAATTGGGAGGCAAGAGGGAAAAATTAAAGGGAGGCTATCAGAACAAGCAGAGGAAATAAATCTGTTTTCCCAAGATAAAAGGGGTTAATTCTGCAAAGATTTTCCAGAAATATTACAAGAACAACATATTCACTCTTTAAAAACAAAAAGCGTGAAACTGGGGCAGGAGTGAGGTGTGTAAAGTTCTCATCTTGTGAAGAAAAGGTGGGTTTTATCTCACTTCTCATCATTTTGTGGGCTTGTCTGGGAGGAAGCCATTCTAAGAAACTTCATCATACTTGATACCTTTCTTGAAACCCTACGTGCCAGCACAAAATTAGAGCAACACATCCTCTGTTAAAAAATAAATCATAATCATGATGATTAAAAATGATCATGATCATGATGTTGAAAAATAAGCTGAAATCATGACCCAAGGAGACAAAAATAAAACATTGGAGATTTTTTTATATTTCCCCCCACAGTGATCCCCGTGGTTTCAAACCAAACTTGATTTGAAGGGATGGGGAGGTGAAAGAAAAGGGAGGAATAGGAATAGAAAAGGAAGAAATAGGAAAAGGAAGAAATAGGAAAAGGAAGAAGAAGAGAAAGAAGTCAACAGGTAGGACAGAGCAAAGTAAGCTTAGTAACAAGGGAAATTGGGTTGTAGGCCAAAAGAGCAGCTGTATAGAAATGAGGTGCTGTAAAACCCGATTCTATAAAATCAGATATAGGAATAATTCTATGCTCCATTGAGAAAAAAGCTGAGAAAAAGAGCATTCAAACTATCCAGAATTGGCAAGAAAAATTAAATTCAGAGTAAGACACCTTCATTAAATAAAATGGTAGCATAAAACTGGTAAGGCATTTCAGCAGTTTCATATTGCATTGAAATTTCTCAGACAGGGTAAGGAGAAGAAACTGTCTTTCTATGAGATACATGATGGGAGAGGAAAGAGATGATATACTGACAGCACCAAGTCGTACATGGTATTGGAAGGAGGTATAAAATGGTGAAACCTGAACAGCTGATAGAGAGTAAGAAAGAGAAACACAAAGAGGAAGATTTCAACCTAAAAATTACAACCAAGAGGCTTGGAATGGAAACTTTGATGGTCATTTAGAAACACACAAGAAATACAGAAAACACTTGGGTGGCTGCAAAGACCTCTGCCCATGTGATACTGTGAAAGTCTGAGGTAGCTCCGAGTCAATTTTCTGAAGGTCTTTGAGGAATGAGAGTTTCTCCACAACACTGCACATGTCTTTCCTGGAAAGGCACTGCAGATCTTTGACTCATATCTCAAAAAATGTAAGAATAGGACAGGAACATGGCAAAGGCTCATAAAATATTTGGAAGAGCACAAAGACATCTCATCTCTGCTGATGTTCATCTTCTCACACACTTTGTGGAATTAGCCATCACCTGAAGTCTGGAGGGGAGAGTATCTTGGACAGATATGAAGGATGGTTACATCCAGAAAGAGTGAAAAAAGGTAACCCTTTAAATAGAGTAACAGAAGATTGTGGAAGCTATAAAGGAAGCCTGCTCATGGATGAAAGTGTGGTGAGAAGGCAGTAAGGAGGCAGATGAATCATGGATGTGAAATGTTCAGCATCCTGGTGTGGGACGCTCTAAAATGGTGACTCAGGCCCCGGCAGAGCCTCAAAATGAAGAGAAGGTTGTCAGCTCCCTAGGGCTTGTTTAATTTCAGGATTTGTTGTAAAATATCACACTGAAGTTTGCTTTCCCACGGAAGGTCTGAAAATCTCAGTGTTGATTAGGAACAGTCATTTTAACACTCCTACCTTTTATAATTCAACTGAAAATTGGAGATCCATGAAGACAGACAAAGAGCAGAAGAGTGTGTAAGTCAGAAGCAAATGCCCGCGTTTTCTCCATACCTCTCAGATTAATGTTTCTTTTATTACAGTATCTCCCTTTCCTTTCTCTGTTCCCTGTTCCTGCTTTTTGTGTCCTTCCTTTCTCAACTGCTTCTTCCCCCTTTCTATGTTTCTTTTTCTTTGTCCTGACAAAACTGCTTTCTTTCCCCCATTTCTATAAAATTCCCACTATTTTGTTCTAGTCCTACATTAGTACAAAGGCACCTTTCCACTTTGCTCTTCTCTACCTTCCCTACCTCTCCTCTATTGCACTCTCTTCCTTCATGTCTCTTTTATTTTCTTTGCTTTTTCACTACATTTTTCGTGCCAGAACTTCAGCTAAAGATCAAAAGGGAAAACCTGGCAACACAAATTAGAGATTTGATGGCAGCCAAGTGTAACTAAATAAAAATGCTTTTGCATTAGCCACAGTTAGTAACAGTGTTGAATAGTTGGCGATCTGTAGTTTTTACTAGGTGAACAAGAGGTTGGAAAACGTAAGTAGGCATAGCAGGCAGCACAGTAAAAATTGCATTTCCTCATACAAGCTTGTCCAAAGCAGCACATCTTTTGTGGGCATTTTTTTTCTTCTTTAGTATGAAGTGAAAGATTAAAACATGTTTATTTTAAAATATGGCTCGAGACACAGGTTACCTAAATTTGTATTCTCTCCCCTCCATACACCCCCAGTGAATATAATGTCATTTCATTTTCTGTCACTAAAAGGTGGAAGTGAGAATGATATTTACTGATTAGAGAATTAGTACTATTCCACACAGCTTGTTTTAAAGGATGCAATCACCCAGATGTTGCTGCTGTCAGTAGAACTGCAATACTGTGCATGTTCACACTTCAATATGCATTAAAAGCATAGTTTATAAATGTATGAGATGCATAACACTATGCCTATATGGAAATATTATTCTAACATACCTTAATTGTATTCAATAATCACATTTTATAAGCTTTTAATTGACTAGTATTTAGTGTTTGGCAATTAAATGCTTGTAACCAACCATCCATTGAAGTTAATTATCTGTTGATTGTGCTGGTCACTTTAAGTATTTTACTATGTTCAGGATGTGGCATTTTTCCAGTTTCTTAATGGGCTACATTTAGAAAGGGAACTACAGCAAACCTGTTATCTGTAGCATGTGTATTACAGAAGAATAACTCATATAACAGCAATCTTGTTAGAGACTGTTATGAACAAAATTCACCATAGGCCATATCTTAAGCTGTCAGTGTAGTTACTCTGATTTACACCAGCTGAGGATTAGGACACATGTATGATTGCAAGGAATGGTAACTCCTTTAGATGCATCAAACCTTTCAAGATAAAGAATGTCAGTATAAAGCGTAGCTGAGTTAAAAAACAATGTTTCTGAGAACAGCAGAGTAAGGTAAGAATAACTACACTGAAGATAGTGCTAGTTCCTCTGCATTTATCTCTATGTAGGACTCAATTTAGTCCTGTACAGAAAGAACAGTCATGAGGTTCTGAAAGCATTCCATTAGTGCAAAAAGAAGGTTTGAAATTGAGAAAAAAAAAAATGCTTGTCAAGTAGCATTGTCCATGTTCAAAGAATGTAATAGAAAATTAACATGACGAAATTAACTCCTGAAATGTTCTCCCATCTATATTTAATTATTTTTCCCTGTTAAGCCAGCACAGCTTACAAACATTAGCCCTTTGACAACGTGTCGTATGTGCCATTCACAGAAATACAGGAGGATAATAGAAACTGAGTGGCAAGGTCAATGGGGAAGAAAGCACTTTGATGTCATACGCCAGAGCTGGCCAAACTACAGGTTTTGATCTGTACATGGTTTTGAACCAGAATACGGGCAATCTATGCCACAACTGCACTGCACATTTGGCAGCAGCCTGGTGTTTCACTGGAAACAGACAGACACTGGTCTTGTCCTGTGATGGAGCTGTGATATCCCTGGGATGTACCTCACCTCTGTGAGCACTCTTACATGTTCCCCTCTCCAGAGGCCATCTGATACAGAAGATTCAGGTTTTGTGGCTCTTAAAAACATCAAACTTTTGATACGGGTCCTGCAGGAGCAAGTGGTTTATTCTGAACTAATTTACAGAGTTGAAGCTTCAACTAAAAAAATGAAGATCTTTCGATGTTTCTTCAGGCCTTTAACATGCAATGAAGATCTTTACAATGACAATGTCAAGATTTCACTCAGTTCTATCGAATATTGCAATCTGCAATTCCAAACAATGGCAAGGATGTTTAAACACATCCTTCAATAGAGCAGTTACAATGGATTGGTGCAAGTAACAGCCACAGAACTGGGATTTTTATTTATGATTTTCAATAACTCAGACTGAAAGCCTCTCTTCTCTTTCACATCCACTTTCTTCTCTTGCAGCTGAATCTTGAACTAGATTTAGTCATGTGTGGTGTCTTGTGGTATGCTGCTTAGAAATTAATCTCATGATGTCTTAAATGGATCTCTGTAAGGTGTCTCCAGGAGCTTGCCTAAATGTGAGTTCTGTCCAGGCACCTCAGCAAGCAGGATCAGAGATGACATGGGAACAGTTGCTTCACCTATGGGATGCTGACATAAAGATCCAGAGATGGACACAAGGCCCTATATTAGGTGGCCAGATGTACACTGATGCTTCTCCTTCTCCTTTTACCTGTATGTGTGATACATTTTGAATATTAACCTCTCAATAGTTAGTATACCAACAACAGTAACACCTCCTTTCTCATCAGCACAGAGAAAAATGGATGTCACCATGTTTGCTGCTGATCCCTGATCACTGGATGTGTTGCCAGAAGAGGCCCAGGTCAGGACCTTTCAGTGTGATCAGCAGAAAAATACCTTCTTAGGGTTCAGGAAACTTATCCTGAAAGAAAATCAGGATAGAAAAAGGATACTGAGGGAGCTGGCAGAGGAGCTTGCCAAGCCACTCTCCATCATTTGTCAGCAATCCTGGTCAACCAGGGAGGTCCCAGATGACTGGAAGTTAGCTAATGTGACACCCATCTACAATAAGGTTGGAAGCAGGATCTGGGGAACTACAGGCCTGTCAGCCTAACCTCGGTGCCGGGGAAGGTCATGGAGCAGATCATCCTGAGTGCCATTACGCATCACGTGCGGGACAACCAGGGGATCAGGCTCAGCCAACATGTGTTTATGAAAGGCAGGTCCTGCTTCACTAACCTGGTCTCCTTCTATGACAAGGTGACCCGCTTAGTGGATGAGGGGAAGGCTGTGGATGTTGTCTACTTGGACTTCAGTAAGGCC
Source organism: Theristicus caerulescens (assembly GCA_020745775.1). Classification (NCBI taxonomy): domain Eukaryota; kingdom Metazoa; phylum Chordata; class Aves; order Pelecaniformes; family Threskiornithidae; genus Theristicus; species Theristicus caerulescens. The sequence goes on along the minus strand of CM036583.1, from coordinate 84,039,144 downwards.
TTTGACACCGTCTCCCACAGCATTCTCCTGCAGAAGCTGGCTGCTCATGTCTTGGACAAGTGCACTCTGCACTGGGTTAAAAACTGGCTGGACGGCCGAGCCCAGAGAGTTGTGGTGAATGGAGTCAAATCCAGTTGGTGGCCAATCACAAGTGGTGTTCCCCAGGGCTCAGTATTGGGGCCAGTCCTGTTCAATATCTTTATCGATGATCTGGATGAGGGGATTGAGTGCACCCGCAGTAAGTTTGCAGATGACACCAAGTTGGGTGGGAGTGTTGATCTGCTGGAGGGTAGGAAGGCTCTGCAGAGGGACCTGGACAGGCTGGATTGTTGGGCCGGGGCCAACTATGAGATTCAACAAGGCCAAGTGCCGGGTCCTGCACTTTGGTCACAACAACCCCAGGCAACGCTACAGGCTTGGGGAGGAGTGGCTGGAAAGCAGCCTGGCTGAAAAGGACCTGGCAGTGTTGGCTGACAGCCACATGAACATGATCCAGCAGTGTGCTCAGGTGGCCAAGAGGGCCAATGGCATCCTGGCTTGTATCAGGAATAGTGTGGCCAGCAGGACCAAGGAGGTGATAGTGCCCCTGTACTCGGCACTGGTGAGGCCACACCTTGAATACTGTGTTCAGTTTTGGGCCCCTCACTACAAGAAGGGCATTGAGGTACTAGAGCATGTCCAGAGAAGGGCAACGAAGCTGGTGAAGGGTCTAGAGAATAAGTCTTACGAGGAGCGGCTGAGGGAGCTGGGGTTGTTTAGTTTGGAGAAGAGGAGACTGAAGGGAGACCTTATTGCTCTCTGCAGCTACCTGAAAGGAGGTTGTAGTGAGGTGGGGGTTGGTCTCTTCTCCCAAGTAACAAGTGATAGGACAAGAGGAAACGGCCTCAAGCTGCGCCAGGGTAAGTTTAGGTTGGATACTAGGAAAAACTTCTTCACCGAAAAGGTAGTCAGGCATTGGAAGAGGCTACCCAGGGAAGTGGTTGAGTCTCCATCCCTGGAGGTATTTAAAAGATGGGTAGATGTGGTGCTTGAGGACATGGTTTAGTGGTGGACTTGGCAGTGCTAGGTTAATGGTTGGACTTGATGATCTTAAGGGTCTTTTCCAACCTTAACGATTCTATGACTCTATGATGCTATGAAAAAAGAAAGGCAAAACGTGTAATGTGTCCAGTTTTTCAAGGCTGGAGCATTTCTATGCATGGTTAAAACAGGAGTAGGTTTTTGGTACCAAGGAATTATTGCTGCTGGTAACTGAGGCATGGGTAGAAACAGGTACTTCTAGAGCTGAGTTTTGTGTTTAGCTGTGCAGAGAGGTTTTCAGAATCATGGTAACAACCGCCTGGGTCAACCCAACTTTGGGACTATAAACATCTTTTCCATGGTTTACTAAAATCCTCATGCAAAAAGAAGCTGTGGCAGTTATATTCAGTCTCCTGTCTCTGAAAAACAAAAATTAAAAATGTATATGCAAGAAATTTGCAAAGAAAATATGTTTAAAGATTCTTTTTCCAGTAGTATTTTGTCTGGTCCTCCAATAGGGAACCCAAGGTGTACATATTTATACGTACAGTGTTAAAATATTTTTTAATAATTATAATGGATAGAGCTAAGTTGTCTTGAAGGGATTTTGTTGTTTTTTTACAAATAATATCAGTTTATTGTTTCAAATTATTTTGTTGTCTTGTGTTGGGAGGATTTAAGATAAAAACTGAAAAGAACTGGTATCTGGGGAAATTTTTGGTATTCTGGAAAGAGAAATCCTTTGATAAATTTGGAGAAGTGCAAAGGAGACAGAAAGGATAATTTTCACTGGACTGATCTAGTTAAAGGAAACTCAGGTATACAAACAAATATCTTTCCAACAAAGGAGTAAGAAGATCATTCGTGGATCTTACTACAGTAATGAGTACTGTTCCACTAACATTTCAAAACTTTATGAAGTACTAGCAGCAACTGCAAGCCACAAATTCTGATCAACTTGTTTCTAATTGTAAAAATAAACATATATAGTCATGATATCTAAAGACCTGAAACAGCAAAGACAGACATCAGTTCCCTTCTTTCAGCCTAACATTGCTCTTCTGCCAATGGACAGGTGAATTTAGTGTCTTGTGTAGCAGCTTATATACAGAAGAAAGAGCGCCATGGAGCTAAGTGGTTCCTTAATGTGAAGTTAGTTACCTGATCAAAAAACAATCAGAATTTTTGGTTCTCAAATTGAATGCCAACAAATGGCACACAACCAGTGACTCTCTTGAAGAGGGTCTCCAACCTCCTTGCACACTTTTCTTCCTTACAAAGTCTACACAGTTCTTTTTTCAACAGGTCTCCATACATTTAACCATGAGACCTAAGGCAAAAACTGCTCAAAGACTATGTAACCTTACACATCCCATCCGTCTACCTCTCTTGCACGCAACTGTTTCAACAAATGTAAGCCAAGCTGAAAATGTGTCTGTGACTCAGACAAAAAAAAAAAGTTGTTTGACCTCTGCAATGCCTCTTATAAGTGTTTGAGGCTCACTACTGCGTGGACTCATGGATTTGTTTTTACAAAGTTTTATCCGTAGTGCTACTTACACATCTATGCCCTATCATTTATCAAAGTGTCCCAATTTTAATAAAATAGTGGATCCACATAAAACTCTCTAAAAATTCCATGGCCCCATCCCAGTGACAGAAGATTTAAAAAAAAAAAAGAAAAAGTCCTGTATCCCAGACTTCAGAGTCATACACGTAAATGACCACTTTTCATTGCACAGCCAGCTCATTTCTCTTGCCTCTTCAGCTGTGTGTGTCTGCCATAGTACTGGTTTTACTAGGTTTATGCCTGTCACTAATTATAGCCTACCTGGAAACTGCTCAGGTAAATGAGACCTGATTACATCTGCGCAGCTCAAACCAGCTACAACTGTGTATAAACTGGGTTTAGTTACCATAGGGCTAGATACAAGGTATTTCATTTAATCATAGGAAGAGGTAGAAAGAGGTAATCATGATGAACAGGCTGATGAACTAATGAATTCTTCAAAATCCCTGTTTCTTTTTTAATCTTCTAGCTGATTTTGCTCTGTAAAAGAGCAGAAGGGCAGACGCACACACATAGAGTAAGTTACTGTCCCTTGCTTGAGGTCATAAAAATCTCTAAGAGGATGATACCAACACTTAAGCCACCCTAGATCTCTTGCTTTCACCTATTAATACATGGGATGAAACTTGTTTATTTCCAGCTAAGACAACTGAAAAAAAATCGAGCAATGTTTACCTTAAAGAAGGTTGATGCTTTTCTCTCTAAGGGTATTTTTGAGGGTATGTTTCACAATAGTTACTCTGGTATTCTTATTTATGCTGTTACTGATGTCAACATATCCAAATATAAGATATTCACTTTCTTTGTATTTTTGAATGAGAGTTGAAAGAGGTTCAGTGGAAAATTATCAGCTATTTATTCTCTGATGGCTGTGCAAAGAGCTAATAGATACAATGCTTATTACATAAGTGTTGACAGCAATTACCAATGTAAATTCTCTAATGGTGTCAAAATCCTTAGTCCCTTTTCAGCAGGACAGCCTCTGATGGATATCTTATTTTATTGCTTATTGCACTTCCTTTGGACCACTGTATGATTTGTTCTTACTGGAAACCACAAAATATATTTGTAAATGGAGGTTTAAGACTTTAAAACTGGTGATGAACACATTCAAGACATGAGTAGGAAACTAACAAAAAGTTAAACTTAAGTATTGTTAAGTCCTACATAACATCATCATGCAGATTCAAGAAAGTTGGAAGAAGACAACACGATGAACATCCCCTGAAAATTTGATCTGTGGAAGTTCATAGAGACTGCTAAGAAGGTATCAGTCTGCATCTGACAGAGCTCAGTAAGTGAAAGCAGGTCGAGATCCTAATGACAGTGTGGCACTTTGCATAAGAAAGGAGTGCAGACGTGGCTGTTCTACTTTCCAGCATCATTAGATTTGCAACAGTTGGTTCAGCCCGGTTAACAGTTTCAATAATGCTATACTAGTTAAAGGTTTCCCAATCAGGTTCCCATGGTTTTCCACCACATCCCACCCCCTTACTGAATGCATTCACATGCACTGGGAAGGAAGTGTGAGCTGGAATATGTCCTGCTACCAGCCCTGGGGCTGTGTTATTTCAGGTATATAAGGCTATCCGGTCCAGCATGTTAATATGGGAAACTTCTAGTGAGCCTTTCCTTTTTCAGAGCCAAAAAATCAAGCCAGATTCATGCATTTTTTGGACTTAGTAGTAGCATTGCTTCCAGAATAATTACATTATGGATTTGTTTATATGATGCACACAGGAAGTGAAAAAGGACAGCATGTGAGACTTCAGTTTCCTAAAAGCCAACATTTCTAGATGTAACTGTTTTCCCCCATTATGTTCATATTTTACAGAAATCATGTTGCAAATGCATCTAACCCACTCTATTATAAGTAATGAACTCCAGCTCCTTTGATTCTCGAGGAACGGGCAGTGTCACGAGATGACACTGCTACAAACAGAGAAAAGTATGCTAATCCTGTGCCACACAAAATTAACTACTCAGAATATTCTGGTGTTTGTCCTGCTATTAATTACAAGCCTTGGAGAAAAGGGTCATATATCACACACAAAACTCCAAGGTTAGTTTTGTTGGTTTATTAATCCTAATGTAGTATCAGATCATAAAAATAATTTGAGTGATTCGGTAATGTGATTTGGTAATGTTCTGATTAATGCATTACCATGAACAGAAGAGACAGATTAACCATACCATGAATTGAAACATGCTAATTCCTCACTGCAGCTCTAACAACTGAGTCACATGCAGTTTCAATTATTTTACATGTTTGGCAGCCATTCTTCCCAATGGAACAATCAGCATTAACACAATAATCTGAAAGAAGCTTATAAAACCAGGGTTGACATAAGTTCTCTCTATTAAGAAATATTCGATGTTACAATGCCAGTTTTGTTTTAACCATACTAACTTCTACAATTGAAAGATCTTGATCTGAATGCCTTGAAAATATTTTCAAATTTGCCATGCTCCACTAGTATTTCAAATCATTGATAGTCCAATAAATTAGTGTTATTTCAAGAGAAATTCATGAAAAATTGTGAGCAGCAGGGGTTAATGTGCTCTGATGAGAATGAGCTCTTCTGAATTAAGCAGTGCTTTAAATTGGAGACACTCAGTAGAGGAATGATGCTACAACTGCTGCTGCTTCTAGTAATGCCTTGTGCTTCACACAGAGCTCTTCACTTAGAGGTTCCCAAACACTTTACAAAGACTGTAAATATCATACTCATATTTTGCAAGTCACGTATGGAGAAACTAAAGCTGAGAAGCAAATCAACAAAAGAAGCAAAAAGAATCAGTGTCAGAGTTGGGATAAAAAGTTCCTATCCCTTCTGTCCATCCTATAAAAACCAGAATTCTTAAAAAATTGAAGAGACATGCTTTCATTTCTTTGCATCATTTACATTTTAGTCCAGCTTGGTCTGCTATTTCATCCATTATGCTAAACATTCTACATTATTCTATGTCAACTTATGAACAATGAATGAACATAGAATCTGGACAGCCTGTCCAACTCTGTTACATTGCCTGGATGAAAAATGTATATAAGATCAATAGATGTGTTGTGCAGGTTTTACAGTGGAAGATGTTGTGTGTCCCACACCCCCCTCTCACCCCCCAAGGCAGAAAGTGGGTAGTTCTCCTTGCTCAGCTTCCTTGTGAAGAAACTTTCTCCTACAGTGGGACCTTAGCTTCTTGGAAAGGGTAACCATTTATCACAGCCCTAAATGAAAGCATTCCTTGGACACAAATGTCTTTTTCTTCCTTTGTCTAATTACTGAGGGGAAAAGTGAGAAGGAAATGTCAAAACAGTGAAACAGTGGTGTATAGAGAGCAGTCACTTTGGAGCTCAACCAGCTCAACCAGCTTTTGTGAAGGCCTGGGCGATTTGTCAAATGGTTGTGGCATAAGTCAAGCCCTGAGGTTGAAAGGTCTTGACCTAAGGAGTGCTGAAATCAGGCAGTATAAGCAAGAGGGCTGCTAGAAGTTTCAGCTGTAGTGGAGATGAACAATGATGGGTGCTGGACACAACAAAACCTCATCTGCATAATTCAGGTGAGGAATTTTATTGAATCTGACAAGTATGTGACAGGCTGAGAAAGAGAAAAGAACATGCTCTTGCTGGGAACCTTTAAAGCTCTTCAGTTAAGGTATGTGGAAATAAATGACAGCTAATCTCTTCACTAAAAAAACTGTAAACAATGCCATTTTACACAGGGCTCACCCGTGACCTTTTCATAGATCAGGCTATCCACTTTCAGGCCAGGCCACAGAACTTATCACAAACAATGCGGCAAATTCAGACTGTGCAAGAAGAGCTTTACTTCTCCCAACTGGTTCATGTAGAGTTGCTACTTGCTTTGGTAGGTATGCTTCAGCAGAAAGGCTATCGCTTAAATCTAGTGTATAAACCCTCATGGCAAATGAAAAATCCACATGGAGACTTTTCAGTGGAAGTTTTTTTTGGGGTTGTTTTTTTTTACAGTTTCGGCTTGCATGGGTCATACTGCAACTACAAACCTCAACCTAAAAGGTCATAAGGTGACAGGACAACTTTTCTGCAGTGAGACTGGTAGATACTATTAAAGTGACCAATGCTTTTAAAATCCTTCATTAATCTTGACATGTCAAGTTTCCCAGATTTTTTTTAATTTACTTTAACCACTTGCCTCCATGTTAAGTCTTCTCTAGGTAAACGATAGAATTTAAGAAGAATAGGTAATTGGTGCTTTTGAAAATACAAATAAGTTGCTGACCACCGGCTTTCAAGGTTAAAATCTTTATATGCAACTTTAGTTCATAAGCACTAAGACAAATATAACTTTAATACACATACAAAAATCAGAAGCAATGGTTGAAAAGCAAATCTAACCTCTATGTGATGTTTAACCTAATTAAATAAAATAAGAAAAGACCTTGCAGGCAAGCAAGCATTTTCTTTTTGTGAATATCTGTATTCTTGAGAGTTGTTTCTTAAGACTAAATTCCCCACCAAAAGTAGCACTTTATATCTATATAAAGTAGCTTTCTTGCCAGATGCAGACCTCTAAGCCTGACAAGAAAACAATTTGTTCTACAGGCTGCTGAATGATTGGAAGGAAAGCTCAAAATCTAGAGGAACACATTGCGACTGTGACTTGCAAGAGCAGAAATTCAACTCTAAAACTCTTCAAATAAATACAAAAACAAAGATTAGACTGACTTTGTCGAGCATGAGTCACAAAATCCCCAAGCACTTCCCTGGATTACTGGCACAGTGATTTTTGCAGCGTACAGCACACATGTATTTTTTTACCAATCTGTGGATCATTCTAACTAATGGGAAGCAGTTAAGAGTCCTGGCTGGATCAACTGTGGATCTTGGTGTTATAAGCAGTCCAATGCATAATTCACAAGGCTTAATGAATATTCCAATTCATGACAGCCAACTGGCTCTATAGGTCACACCTCCCAGTCTCATATAAATAAAGAATGAGATACTGGAAAGCGTACCAGCTGAACCCTAGTGAGTGCCAAAAACATGCATATTAATGAGGCACAATAAAAGATATACTTGACTCTCAGGAAGTGCCTCTATTGTTTTACAGCTTTAGAGAGGGAGAGAGGAAAAGTTTGCAGTGCACCTTTCAATATACTGCACCAAGCCCAACACGAAGCTTCCCCCCAGGGCAAAGAGGGAATTGGTTTGTGGCAATGGCATTTCACATCCAGCCTCATCAGGTCTATGACATCCTCCGTCATTCCCGTCACAATAGAGAAATCAATGCTGGAAATATCCCCACCCTCTGCTCCCATGTTCCTCTGCAAGTCTCCATTTGGTAACTAAGGAGAGGAAGTGCTTCAGCAGTGCTGTTCTTTTATGTGCTCTGTTTAGACCTTGGAACAGGATGAATGGTAGCTTAGATGAATGCATTTGTGCCATTTTTCTTGGCCCCAGACGATGTTTCCTCACTACCATGACATCTGAACAGAAGGAGAAAACATCTCCCTTTTGTGGCAAGCTAATTTAATTTGTACCTTCCACCTAGGGGTAAATATGTTTGTCTGTCTTTCTAAGCTCTCTTTGCCCACTTTCTTTTCTCACGGGAAACCCTGCTGAGTCAAAAGCAGGATATTGCTTAGTGCTCTAACTTTATTTTAAAGTAATTTAATTTTAAGCATACTCACACCCACCCTAAAGTGAAGCAACTGTAGGAGCTCCGCTGGGACAGCCTTAATGACTTTTGCATGTCTCTTGGTCAGAGACATCAAGGGCTTGTTGTTAGGGAGGTATTTGTCTTTTAAAATAAATGCTTTAAAACAAGACGTCTCTTTTTCACTATCCTCAGTGCAAGATGTGTTTCTTTATTTTAAAAAAATCCTACGGCTTTGCACATTGACCCACCACCTTTAAAAACCAGCATTACAAACCATTGACCTTTGCTCTTTGTTGATCTGGTGTTATATGTGATTTGACCTTGTTTTGTCTGAAAACTTTGTAAAAGGATTTAAAATAAACAATGAATGCATTTCTTTATGAAAAATGGCGGTGAAATATGACTCAGATGACTCAGAATTTTCATCCTCATTGTCTGATTTATGCATGACTTCTTTAAATTGGCAAATATATTAAGTTAAGGGCATTATTTAATCCAGTACTGAAAAGTTTCTATAATTAAAAAAGAAATATAGGGTAAAGAGTGGGAAAAGAAAACTGAAATCCAAATGAAAGCGTCATTTAAAGCCCATTTTGCTTAGTGTAACCCCACAACTTCTTTTATTTAAACCTTGTTATCTCATATTAAAGTGGCAATGACACACGCAAGAGCGTACATATTAAGCAACTTCTTGCAATTTCTTCCCTTTAAAAAAATTCCATTTCAGTATTATTACCAAGTAAATATTTTGTCATCCTGTCAGATAAGAAAAAGAAAACATACAACATTTAAAATGATAAAATATATTTCTAATATATGCAGTAATAAATACTGCAGGTACTGATTTTACCTGTACTTATGAGGTATTAGTTATTTGCATAATATTGTATCAATGTTTTTTCACAATAATTTGCACTCTGTGTTCTGAACAGAAATGTGCATTTCTTTCACATTCGAAAAAGAAAATGTACAACACTTAAGCTGATAAAGTATATTTCTAATATCTGCAGCAATAAATATCACAGAAACTGTGATTTTACCTGCAGTTACCAGTTACTTGTTATTTGCATAATATTTTATCAGTGCTTTTTCACAATGATTTGCACTCTGTGTTCTGGTCAGAAATGTGCATTTATCATCAGCAAATCACACAGACTTACAGGGAAACAAGTCTTGGAATCAGTCACAACATTCGGAAAGATTAATCATGACAATATTGCTGTTTTGCTCGGAAAACTTCCCTCCATTCTGTTTCTATTGCCTTGGTGCTTTGTTTTTATAAACAAGCTGCATTTGTTAGGAAAAGGAAGCAGCTCTCTTATTCAAACTTATGGTTTTGGAGTCTAAACATGCAATACCGTGACAAACAAATAACAGCCAATGTGCTCTGGAGCAACAGGAGAACGTGCAACTGCTTTGCCTGCCCTGCTCTGCTCAGTGTATAAAATATACAAGATATAAAAAATGGGCAAAACTCCTTCCTTCACTTGCGTAGAGGGTTTTTCAGCCAGAACCCAGCACTCCCATGCACATTGTATGATTGTACATCAGCCTTGAGGGTAAAGGAGACAATTCCTGGTGCAGGAAGATGCATCTCTGCATCCCTGAGTAGAGATGGATCAGGAAGCAAAGCTGAAGGGCAGCTGGTGAATAGGTCCCCTTGACAGATAGCCAGAGTTCGGATTGTGCCCTCATGCCTCGCTTCTGTCTGGCTCTCAGCCAGAATTTGGACCTCAGAAGCTTTGTCTGGACAAACACGGACCTCAGACATATGCTAACAAATACATGGAAGCTGTGGTAGCCCATGATGGGGCCAGCTGGCCTGTGTACCATGTCAGAAAAACCAGAACCAAGGTACAAAGAGAGGGAGAACAGTAAAAAAAAGGGACTCTGAAGTACTCAGAATTTCACCTACTGGCCTCTTAAGTTCACAGTGCTTCAAACAAATTGCTTCGAGGTCTGGAGATTCCACTTTAAACTCCAAAGTTGGCTCTCAAGACCTGGCCTCTGACAAGGGTGGAAAACCTTGTTAGCAAAATCCCTTAAATATTTGCTTTGTTGCACAGTAAATTTGCCATCTTTAAGGGTTATAAAGTGGTCACAAAATGCCCGGCGTTAAGAAGATGATAGTTATCTTTAGGGCTATAAAAAGGTATTTCCAGCCTTATTACTAAACTGTGTAAATCAAGGCCATCCACCCCTCCATTAGAAGCTAAGCTCTTAAGGCCTATATGGACAAAGGACTTGGTTGTTTATGCAGCAACAACATCTGCTTACACTCAGCCTCATTGTCAAAGAGCTGTTGGTTAAAAGCACAGGATCTCCTTTCTCTCCATTTCATGCTGTATTATGTTTCATGCGGGAATATCTAGTCTCTGAGGCTTGACCACTGCTTTTATCTGCTGGACTTTAAAGACTTAGCTGCTTGTAGTGAGAATCTGATCATCACCTCCCTAGCAGTCTGGAGGGCGCGTTTTGCCGGACACTTGAAAAATTTCTTTTGGTCTCCAGATACTTTTCTGCAAAGTATTAGCTTTCCTGTGTTGCTCTGAAGCTAAAGCTTCTGTGTAAACAGCTCTCTGGTTCAGTTTAAGATAAAATATGGTGTTTGAATCTAAATTCCTCAAATATTATGTGTGCACAACAAAAGATTATTAATTACACTCAAGACACAAAATGCTGATGATCTGATCTGATGCTGAATCTGATGCTCTCCAGACTGTATGATTAGTATTGTTATCAAATAAAATGTTTCTGAGCTTTGCTTGCTGACATGACATAGATTTTCTTAGACCTGCATCACCAACACAGTCAGAAAAGAAAACATCATGTTTCAGTTAATCACTTTTTTTGAAGAGAAATCACCTGAAGAAAAGAAAATGCCCTGCAAATTAGTAAGGTTTCATTTTGCTAGTCTTCGCTATCTGTCCCTCAGCATGCACTCAAAGACAGAAAATGCTTAATGTATAAATGTACGTAGTTGTACAGTAAATGTTCCTGTCCCTAATCTGCAGGGTACAGTGGATTCAGGCATTGTCCTGTACAGGTTCAAAAAGCATGTCCAGAGTAAACCCAAGACATATTTACAACTCATATAAGAAAGCCGTGACACAATTCACAGAGATGACTGATTTTCACAGTATTGTACGATTAATTTTACTGCAGCACCACAGTGCATGTTTTAATAACATGATTGTTGAAACCACAGTCTGATATGTGTGTCATGCATGAAAATTTGAATAGAGGAAAAAGGTGTAAAAGTTGGCATCTGACTTATTTAGGTATGCTGAGATGAATTTGTACCCCCATGGCCTAAAACTTAAAGAAGAAAAGCAAAAAGTGACTACAGGCACAAAGGAGACTTGTGGCAGAGAGGTGAGGGTAAAGTGCAGGCAAAAAAAAATGGCAACTCAATGGGCAGGAACCTGAAAGGCATCCTGGGGAAAAAAATATGCCAAACCAACCGCCATTGAAATAGGTGCAGCGGATCACATAAGGATTTCTGACCCAAAGACTGGTGAGTCCAGCCTCCAAATATTGCCACCACTTGCATCGTGCCATGCTTCTTAAAAGTAAACAAGTCCTGCTTAAAATAATTTTGCTGTTTCAAGTCTTTTCCCCCAACTTGTGTTTCTGTTCTGGAAGCTTGCTGCTTTGATAGTTAGAAACTTCTAATTTCTGCTGTAAAAATGCTTATGCACAGTAGAAATAAATGTGTTTCTCTCTTGGCATTTTGGCTTAAGCAGCTTTTCTCTCCCCCTGCTATGTACACATGTGGTTATTTATAAGGAACGACTCTAGCCCTGCTTGGTGCCCACTTTGCAAAGGCATACGGGCCACTAAGCTGGCCTGTTCCCTCAGTCCCCCTTCCCATCCTATCTATTTCCTTGACTAACTTCAGCCCCCTTTCCTGCAGTTTTGTTTTCTCTTTTTCAGAGATACATGACCAATATATTCCAGAGTGCTCTAGATACTTTCAGTGATGTCCTGGATGGAAATATTAATACTCATCTTTCCTAGCAGATCTTATGTCACACTTGCATTTTTCAGAGCTATGTCAGTGATGTCTTCTTCCTTGGCTTCTTCCTACTCTCAGCCTCCTCTGTATACCTACAAATTCCTGTTATTTATGTGCCTAGACTTGCACTATTAAATTTCATCCCATTTCTACTAATTTAGTTCAGAAACCCACAAATATTTTGCACTAAGCAAAAGGAAACACCTGGCTGTTTGGTAGATCTCATACCACTTCCAAGTGGACTGTACCAATGCCACATGTTGATAATCTCATGCTAGGATTTCACCTTGCTGGTCACACTCCTTCATTCCTGTGTCCTTTTACCTTATCTGATATCCTTTATTATTTAATTCTCTTCTCCTGCAGAATCAAACGAAAAGGAAAGATAACACAATGCTTTTTCAGTTTTGTTTACCTGCAGCAGCAGCTTCTATAAGCCTCATTTGCAGAAAGATTAGTACCCTGTTTCACCAGCTATGCCAGCAGGATGTATGTTGAAGCTTTAAGAATTTTAAGTGTTTGAGAACTTAATAGTGATTTAATTTTGAATCCAGGTATGTGAAGTGAATCAGCTGTCTCTCTTCTGAGGACATGTTCTCCCAGTACAAGAGCTTGTAAAAATACTTCCCCAATACTTTCTTGCAAAAAATGGTGAAGCACTGATACAGCATTTTGTCATTATAGTTCTTAAGATACGTAGACATCTGCATCTGTCTTGATCAGGAATAACTCCTAGATAAATGAACAAATCCAAGCTGATGCAATATTAAGACATTCAAGAGGGATTTTTTTTTTTACTTCTGCCCTACTTTGCATACAGGGAACGGTCAGACTTAAGCATTTCAAGAGGGAGATAGATCGGCAAAATGGCAGAGTCAACAAAGGGGGTACATTGCTTTCACACAAGACATATATAATTCAGTATTTGCCCCCCAGAAAGGAAATTGTGAGGCTTTGCATCATTAATCTACCTGTGTACATTGAGATAAATGCATGGTGTTGTGCCATCTTTGGCTAGGAATAGAGTACAAGGGTGCAAGATCAGAGAAAGAAGTAAAGGATCAGATTCAGAGCAGGGATAAAGTATGGCAGTACTTCTTCTGCAGGATGTAAAGAGTTATTTGCATGTGCTAATTCTTTCACCTGGACAGACAGCATATCTGGCTTTATCAGAAACATCCTCCAAAACAGGATCTCTGTCCTGAATTAGATATGATGTTTGTTCTCTTGAATTCAAATCCAATGTGTTCTAACCTAATAGTTTATTGCTCCTGAGGATGTTTTCATGCAGTCAGCCTCCATTTGTGGCTTCCATGGAAAGCAGCTGTTCTTCCCCCCCCCGCCCCCCCCTTTTCTTTTTCTTTTTCTCTCTCATCACTTTTCCCACATATTTTAATTTATGGGAAAAAGCAAAAACTTAAAGATGGAGCAGATGGTATCATTGAAACTTGCTCCTCACTGGTGTAACACAAACAGCCAAGCGTCCCTCTGCATTTTCCCACTGCTGCCATGCCACTCATGGCGTTGGGTAGATGATGGTAGTGAAAAGCTATCTCCTCCTACAAGCAAAGGACACTACTTCAGAGGTTTTGGCTCATGAGGTAGTACAGATGACACTCTCATTACCATCACAGCAGCCCTGGGACCTCTGTATGGCATTAAACTCAAGTTAGTAGTCTTTTTTTTTCTGGAGATGTTCAGAACTGAATGTACATTCCTCTTTGGTCAGGACTGCCAGTTTTAGGAGTAGTCCAAGTCCAGGTTGCTGCTGGTGGGCAGTTTTGGGAACATCGCAAACACATGCTTCTGGTTGTGGCTGGAAATAGGCATGGAGATATTAATTCCCCTTTCCTGCCATTTGCATAAGCAGTCTCCAGAAATCTTTCTTCTAAAAATCAAGAGAAGGAATTGGCTCAGTTACAGTTTCTACCCCAAGTTAAAATCTTCCTCCCCAAATTAAAACCCTCCAGGAATAAATTGCATGCCATGACCTTGCTGAGACTTGCACAGCATAGGCCTCACTCTCTGTCTTCTTCTTTGTGCCGCTTAGAGTACACCAGCTGCAGTTTTGTTGTGCCATTGGCCTGTGGATGCAAAGATTAATGTTTTATGTAGACATAGTTTAGTCCAGGTAGTTTGGTCTGTTTAGCTACGTATTACCCTTTCCTCTTGTTAATTGTAGTGTGTATGTTCATCCTTTCCTTTCCTTTCCTTTCCTTTCCTTTCCTTTCCTTTCCTTTCCTTTCCTTTCCTTTCCTTTCCTTTCCTTTCCTTTCCTTTCCTTTCCTTTCCTTTCCTTTCCTTTCCTTTCCTTTCCTTTCCTTTCCTTTCCTTTCCTTTCCTTTCCTTTCCTTTCCTTTCCTTTCCTTTCCTTTCCTTTCCTTTCCTTTCCTTTCCTTTCCTTTCCTTTCCTTTCCTTTCCTTTCCTTTCCTTTCCTTTCCTTTCCTTTCCTTTCCTTTCCTTTCCTTTCCTTTCCTTTCCTTTCCTTTCCTTTCCTTTCCTTTCCTTTCCTTTCCTTTCCTTTCCTTTCCTTTCCTTTCCTTTCCTTTCCTTTCCTTTCCTTTCCTTTCCTTTCCTTTCCTTTCCTTTCCTTTCCTTTCCTTTCCTTTCCTTTCCTTTCCTTTCCTTTCCTTTCCTTTCCTTTCCTTTCCTTTCCTTTCCTTTCCTTTCCTTTTCCTTTCCTTTCCTTTCCTTCCTTCCTTTCCTTTCCTTTCCTTTCCTTTCCTTTCCTTTCCTTTCCTTCCTTTCCTCTCCTCTCCTCTCCTCTCCTCTCCTCTCCTCTCCTCTCCTCTCCTCTCCTCTCCTCTCCTCTCCTCTCCTCTCCTCTCCTCTCCTCTCCTCTCCTCTCCTCTCCTCTCCTCTCCTCTCCTCTCCTCTCCTCTCCTCTCCTCTCCTCTCCTCTCCTCTCCTCTCCTCTCCTCTCCTCTCCTCTCCTCTCCTTTCCTCTCCTTTCCTTTCCTCTCCTTTCCTTTCCTCTCCTTTCCTTTCCTCTCCTTTCCTCTCCTCTCCTTTCCTCTCCTCTCCTTTCCTCTCCTCTCCCTCTCCTTTCCTTTCCTCTCCTTTCCTCTCCTCTCCTTTCCTCTCCTCTCCTCCTCTCCTCTCCTCTCCTCTCCTCTCCTTTCCTCTCCTCTCCTTTCCTCTCCTTTCCTTTCCTCTCCTTTCCTTTCCTCTCCTTTCCTCTCCTTTCCTCTCCTTTCCTCTCCTTTCCTCTCCTTTCCTTTCCTCTCCTTTCCTCTCCTTTCCTTTCCTCTCCTTTCCTTTCTCCTTTCCTTTCTCCTTTTCTTTCTCCTTTCTCCTTTCCTTTCTCCTTTCCTTTCCTTGTAGCTGAATAGCCCATTGCACAAAGCCTAAGAATGAAGTTTCGTAGCAGTCTCAGATCACCAAGTTCAGTGCTGATCCCTGCAGCCAGCATGGACTAAGTACAACCTTATAAAAAATAGTTGCAAAAGTAAGAGTGGAGATGACATAAAGCATTGCCAAGATTAGCTTCTGAAAACATTTGTTATCTACAGCCTACTGGAATGGACAGTACCTCCTTCCTCTGATACTTTTCACACATTTTTGTCTCAGCTTACATGGTATGTGAATTATTCATGGTCTGCTGGCATAACTTTGTTGCCTATTACAGTTTTGGGCAACATGCGCTTTTCTCACCTGATTCATCAGCAAACATGCCATCCACGTCCCCATGCCGTGCCCATTTGTGGTACTTCTCTGGCAGGCATTTGTGAGAAAAAAAAAAACAACAAACAACAGAAAATGGTCTGTCAGAATCCTGGAAATGGTTGGTTCAGCTCCTCTCTGGACCGTTTGGACAAGGTAACACCAGAGCCAGAAAAGTTAAAGCCAATCTCCTGAGGCTGTTGGATGATTACTTGCAAACAAGAATAGTTTTGTGGGGCATGGATATGTGCCCAGTATCAGATGTAGAGGAAGCCAGAAGGCTTCCACAGATGTTATTGTACATAGGTAATAAACAAATATTAAAAATGGTTGAAATTATTTAGCTAGAATCAATTCATTCTGGTTTGGATTTGTATACGTATTTTGAGTATGGCCCAGGATGTTTTCCACTTACTGAAGGTACATGCTCAGATACAGTGAGAGGCAGACACTTTATTAAGCTAATAGAGAAAGTGAGGCAATAATATCTGTGTCACTAGAGTACTGATTTCATTGAAACAAAAAAGATAAGCTTTTAAATTACAAACTGTATTTGCTAGTACTGTATTTTTGTTTCCCTTGATAATAAGAACTAAGATGCATGTGAAAGAGAAACCAGCAAGAACTGCTCCCCCACACCAAAAAAGACACCACAAATTCAGAAAAGAGTGCCCCAATTTGGTCATCCAAAGATAAAATCCAGTTATGGTACTTTAAAAACCTCATCTTTCAAAGACTGTTAGATCTTTTAACAGCACTATCTGACTTTCCACAGTGTGCACAACTGAACTTCCAGGATTTGCTCCCAAACATTTGTGCACTTTGTGGCTCAAAGTGAGCTCTCAGTATGCAATTTGCAACCATGAATACTAAAATGCAAGTCAGTCTGTGTACTCCACCCCACATACAGATCAGCTTTGTGAAGAACGTCCTCTGGGGCCAGGGTCCTGACTTTAGAGCCCAGGTGCATATCATTATGTTTTGTGTCTTAAATATTTTCAAGTGTTAAATATGACATAGTTCCATCTTTGCCTATGGAAGGGTTTTTGTTTATATGGATATACACTTTCATTAAAAATAGACATGTCTCTTGATCATGCTTACAGAAAATATGCTCAGAAGCAGTGACTGTTTCGGGAGCAAGCCATCATAAAGATCTGGCATGTATTTTAGTATTGACACACAGATATTCCCATCCTTTCTGAATTGTATGACAGCATTGTTTGTTTGTGCAAGGCAAATATCGTATATAGCACAAATCACCATGAAATTACTGAGCAGTTACTTGATGATTTAATTATTGTGCAGTTACATAATAACTCCATGACTATTGAAGCCCTTCAGATTGCATTAATTATACTCAGAGTAATTATTCCCATCCGCTGACATGGATATATGTCATACAGTTTGCTAGACAAGATAAATTTTTCAGAAACTCATGACTGAAGAGAGGGTTTTAAAAATGGGCTGGCCAACACAGTCTTAATTATAGCACTTGGCAGTGTGAATTTATTTCACCTAACATTGCATAA
The DNA here is from genome assembly GCA_020745775.1 of Theristicus caerulescens. Lineage (NCBI taxonomy): Eukaryota > Metazoa > Chordata > Aves > Pelecaniformes > Threskiornithidae > Theristicus > Theristicus caerulescens. The sequence goes on along the minus strand of CM036583.1, from coordinate 84,021,701 downwards.
CGTAATTATGCTATCCCAACAGAAAAGGATATGAACTGTACTTTGTAGTTGATATATCTCTGAGGACAAGATGTAAATATAAAAATAACAATTAAACTAAAACTCAGTCACATTCCAGAATAAGTTGGTCCTCTGGTCTACAGTGACACAGTCCTGAAGGTCTGGCTTTAGAGGGCAGGTTTGGGCATTTGTGGTCCCTGCAGAGGTGCCTGTAGTTGAAATGAAGACCTCTGCTTGCTTTGCAGTCAGGTGCAGCCTCTGGCTGCCTATCAATCACATCTGCCCCTCATCCCATGGTGCTGGGTAGCATCACTCTATGTGCAGATGGGATTCATGGCAGCAGCTACACAAGAGTATGTGTCCACTCACAGAGCAGATCACTATGCAGAAGTCCATACTAAGGAGTGGAGAAAATTGGAGGTTTATCCCAGTTTGCCCTAAAAAGAGCTGAAGGCAGTGCTACCTGTACAATGTGGATGCAAGACACCTTTAAAAATCCAAATATGTGCTCAGACTTGCTCTCAAAAGGCAGAATATGTATATATAAATATATATAAATATATATAAATCTCTCTATATATCTGTATAGAGAAAGTTACGGTTCATTATACCTGGAAGGACCAGGTTCATTTCCAGCTCTACAGGAACCTTCTTGGCTGATGCTGGGAAAATCAAATGTCATCTCTGCGATGTTGCTGAGCTATGAGGTCATCTCATCTATTTCAATTTTGATTTCTTGAGGCAGAGGCGGTTTCTTGTGTGCCTATTGGGACTCAGCAGAACAGGGCTCCGATCTTGGTTCAAGTAGCTGAATGGTATTGTGAGCTAATGAAAACAAGGATCCAGCTAGGAGTTGATATACCAAGGATATGAAATGACATCTGAAATGGCATAGCTGACTCTGTTAGCACTGGCTGGTTTGGTAGTTCCTTCTGTGTTACACATTGCAGGTGGGGTAATACCTCTTTCTCCTTATCTTGTTTTGATCAGGGCTGTGTCTATCACCATAGACCAAGCAGAACCCTGTTGCACCCATAAAGTGGAAGCAGACTAATAATAATAAAATTACTATTTTCTTGCCTTGGAAACCAGAAATAAGCACAGTAAAATAATGTAACTACTGCCTGTACAGACATTTTGTAACATCGTTAACACTGCTAACAACATTTTGTAACGCAGCTTGCCTTACGTATACAAGCAATAGCCACAATTTCAAAGGGGCAAATTGAAACTTGTGGTATAGTTGCCCAAATGGGGAATAGAAAATGTGCAAAATGTAAAATCTGCAAGAGAGGGATGAGCAGGCAGATAAGATGTCTGGTAAAACCAAAATAATCCTGCAAAACAGGCAGGAAGGGTAATTCTGCAGAATAGTCTGGCAGAATAAGTGAAGCTGGAAAAAGTCCTCACCCTGAAAATAAGGTGTCAAGAGCAAATGAGATTAACTTTTCTTTCTTTTTGGGGGGCAGGGGGAAGACAAGCACAAAAAAACCCATCAACAATGAAAGAGGAAGGATGGGGAAGAAAGCAAGCAGCCCATTTCAGTTCTGGCTTCCTCCATTAAAGTGATGTCGTGACTGGCTGCCTTGGCCTTAGCCACTGAAGACCCTCAAGGTCAATGCAGTGATGTGTAACGTTAATGAATATCAATCCAATAAAGAGTTGTTTTAAAGTTTGGAATTGGCCTGCTTTAAATAATCCTATGACAGCGATCTCTAATTCCCTAGGTGGCATACAGGTCTACATACGTTCAACTGTAACAGTCGCTGGTAATTTTAAAACATAAAATGGCATCAGAGCCTCACACACTAGAGAGAGAAATCTAATGGTTACTCACAGGATGGGTTTCTTTTAAAATTACTTTTATACTTTTTATAGTTTAGAAATGTATGAGGAGATACACTTCTAAGCTTGCATCGAAGGAGACCGCTGATCTCAAATGAGTTAGATGACATATCAACTGTGTGTCATACAGCCTTCAACATATAATACCTTCAAATATAGGTAAGATCTCACATCCTATGTGGCATGCAAAATTTGTTTATGCCACAGAAGCCTTTCCACAACTCTGCTCTCCCCTTTATTCTGTTCACCAGCTGCAACCTACAGAAGGTAATTATTTATTCAGAAATTATTCTTACAATAATTAGTAAATGATTAATATAATAATAATAATGAAAAATGGTTGGTTTATTCTTTGTTTTTAAATCCTAGAATTAAATCCAAGGTATTAGGGCTGTGCTCATGTAATTGATTGGGCAAAGTGGACTTGCTGATTTTGTGACAAAGGAAAGCAGGCTAAACCTGTTCTGTTTCTCAATGTCCACAAAGCACAAGGAGTTGATGGGAAAGAGCTGTACATACCTTTTCCCACCCACAGACAAGAACCAAGGGTAACTTTGAACGTAGTTAATGGGAGGGAGTTTGACTATCTCTGTCTCTGCTCCAGAAAACTGAGGCAGCAGCTAGCTCCCCATTTTCCTTCATAACCTGAATTTCTGCTAAGATGATCCCAGTGAAACAGGTAATGTTGTTTCTACTTAAATAACCATCATTAGTATTCAGAGTGCACATCAGCTCGAGCTAAACAGAACAATTTCCACATGGCAATCAAGGGGCAAGGTGGCATCCCTTGATGGTCCTGGATCTCTCTTCTGGTCCCTGGCTTGCTGTGGCTCATGCCCAAACCCACCCTGGGCTGTGCCCCCACACTGGAGATGGGCTCTCCATAACAGCTTCCCAGCAGCTGTGTTCTGTTCTGCATGGGTTGGCTGCATCCAGGACTGTCAGTGCCCACAGGATTGTGGGTGGGATTGCTTTTTAATGAAAAACAGCAATTAAAAAAATTTCATGAACTCAGTTTTTTTTTTTTTTTTTTTAAGCTTAAAATATCTAATTAACTGCTTCCTGAAGTCAGGCTCAAGGAGGCCTAAAACCAATGTTGTTTCAGCTGTAATATCGTCACAGATTATGTACCTTGAGAAATAGTATCCTGATTTATTAGTGATATTTTGAGGAAAAGGAGGGATAGTAAACTAATTGGAATATCTATGTGCATTTAAAGCAGCCCGTTCTCTGAAAGTGTTGTATCAAACACTTTATTTACCGCAGTTTCAGCTTCTAAGTATTGTGTTAAAATGCCCAGATCTGACTGAATGAAAGGAGACACTTTTAGGGGGATTTTAGACGTTACACAAAAAATAAAGGTCAGTATCTGCAAGAATGGGGGTAACGCATTTGTTTCGGGGTTGTTGGTACATTACTTCAGTATGTTTTGTCTATGAATTGCCTTCATGATTATGCCTGCCACTATCATTTAGGATGTTTATTGATGTTTTACTGTTACCTTTGTCAAGAAGCAGTGTCCTGGAACAGAAAGCTCAATAGGTCTTTCCCATAAAGTCAAAGAAACCAAACTAATCAACCTGGAAAGTTGTTCTCTGTCCCTCATTACTGGCTTCTCCTTGAATCAAAGTGTTGAGAATTGATATCAAGGTACATAGGTAATAGCTTTATTGAATGTCTCCACTGTGTATGTATCTATGTGCTCTTGAATAAGCTCCCAAACTGCTGAGCCAGCATGCTTTGGGCTCATTTTAAAATTTATAACTATTTTTTTTTTTTTCCAAGGGCAATCTTCTCAGCTGCTCCAAAGTCTAAAAGTCATGCACCTGGATGAAAACTTTTCAGCTGGAGTTTTTTGCTCTACTTTGCCAAGAGCTTTTCATGACTTTCCCTCCTGCCCTCATCACTGATAGATACCATTAACAGAAAGCCTCAAGTTGTCATAAGACATGAAACAGAATAAACAGTCTCTGCCCTTTCACCTAGCAGTTTGTAAACAGAGATTAAGTTAACAGTGTGTGTTGTCTACACCTATAAACATCCTCTCAGGACACAGGTGACTTGAAATACACCTTGTCCTTACCACAAGGGAAAACTCACTCTTTCATATGTCTGTATTATTGATATATGTTGCTTTGATTAACACTTTGCTTTTGAGATAAAATCAACATGCTGTATTAGTATAAAACTAAGTTCATTTGCAGCTATTACGCTTTGGAAACTGCTTGACACTTCTTAGGATAATAATAATAAAATGTAAAAAGAATTTACAGTTAATGAAACCTAGGAACTTTAAAATAGTATTTACATAGAAAATATACTTTTTCTAAGTTGACTTTTAAAAAGCAGGCTGCAAAAATACTATTTTTGCATTGTATTAAACTTACCCTGTGTTTTACATATCAGTTGAGAAAGGAAATCACTGGTAAGCAATTAATTACACTTTGGCAAAAGCTGTCAGCCCCTGCCTAAGAGATTCAAAAATAAGTCACATCAAGGAATGTAAAATACCATTGATTTTAAGAAGCAGAGCTCCCTCAAAGGTTGAAATAATTGGTATGTTTATATTGGGAAACTTAGACAGTATCTTGATAGCCCGGTGACTGCAACCTCTATTTTTGCATCTGCATGCAAGCCAAAAAGTCCTCTGTTTTATGTGGTGACTACAATAGTTGAGGGCCAAGGCTAACACCTTGTATGTTAATATTGCAAATGTCTGTAAGCAAACATATAAAACCTACTTTATGACCATGTATAAATGAAAACATCAGCCCTTCTCTAATTTGGGAGCCTGTGTAGTTTTGTAGGTACAAAAGGTTGTCATACAGCCCCTATTGCCAATATCGTTTTTAAGCACATGAAAAATGATCAGGTTTCTTCCAAAAAATCCACTAAATACAGATTCATTTCAGAAATCAAGAAGTAAATGTTGCTGATTTCTTGGCAGCGCTGCAGGTACAATACTGCCAAATCACTTACTGTACAGTGTGAGGCTGAACCAAGAGGCATAAAGAAGAACTAACAGTGCTAGTCACATGCAGCAATTAGCTATGGTAACAGAATTGTTTTTAAACTGGGATTTGGACTTCATTTAAATAAAACTCGCCTCAAATTTACATGTTACAAAGCACTCTGCCTGGAATGAAAGTACTTAGTGTGCTGAGTCTCTGTGATTAGATTTTAATTTCAGGCAGCCAGGCAGGCTTGTATTTGGGGGCAAAAAATACTTCTTGCTTGTAGAAAACATATTAATTCTTTACATAAATAAAGATTCACCCCTCCCACCCCTGCCAGAGAATTATTCAACCATTTTTTTAAAAAGCTATATTGTTAAATAGTTCTCTTCAGTCTTAAGCTGAAAACCAATATACCTCGATTAAGAAGTGATTAATATTACTTGGTGAGAAGCTAAGCTGTCATATAATAGTCTGGAGGATCCGCAAAAAGTCAGAAAGATATTACAACACAGCATGAGCTACTCTCTGATCTTCTAAATACCTGGACTGTATTTGCTTCTACAATTTCTGTCTTATCTAACCTTCTTTACGTTCACCTGTAAGTTTATATTAAAGCCCAAGTCAGTAGTATGGCTTCTAACACTGAGGATTTCATACTGTACAGAAATTAACCACCTCAAGTACAAGCATTTGCACTTTAAAATCCTTTCTGCCTCTGCAGTGCATTTCCAAGATAGGAAAGTCCAGACAGAAACACCAATGCAAACATGTAGATATTAGAGCATGGAGATATAGACATATACACATGCATTCCTGATGTTTTAAATCCAAATATTACTACATACTAGAGTCTATTAATAAGCAGAATAACAACAACAGCAATGATAATACAATTAGCTATATTGGAGTAGTGTGATGACTGATAGTTTTTCAGACATATTTACACCAGGTGTGGTATGAATATCTTTAATATCCAATATAGAGTATCCTTACAAAACAGATGCTTTTGCAACTACAAAGTTCCCTCTGGAGAAACATGTAACAATTTAATTCAGCTCCTAAAAATGGGTGAAACCAGAGCAAATGCTGTGCATAGGCAAGCCTTGGCTGGCGATGATCCCTGTGCAAGATGCTTGCCCTCTGCATATGGGGCAGACCGGAAGTGGGAAAGGCAGAGGGAGAAGCTTCCTTCACCTTAGGGCATGCAACATGTCAGCAGCTGAATTAGCAGGAGACCCCCTTCTCCTGCGTCCCAGGTTTAACCGCTTAACCATGCTGCTCTTGATGGTGAAGGGAATTAATTGGCAAATTCAGCCTGTGCACAGATCACCCTAATTTGCTGTGACTTCACCAGCAGCGGTGCTGACCGCACGCTCTGGGGCGCATCACGTGCGTTATCGTATGCTCAGACTGTCACTGGCTCTTGAGCAAAAGTGGAGGTGCAGGGGGTAGTATTGCAAAGACAAGGTGGCCTCTGTGCAGGAGCCAAGGACAGACCTCATTCCTGCTTCGGGAGACTGGAGGGCAACGTAGGACCTGTATCGTGCAGCCCCCTGGTCGTGCCACTTTTGATGCTGGGAGCAGGGAGCAGGACATGCATCCTGAGGCCAGTGACTTCTTCGTCACACTGGCTACTTGCCACCCAGTGAGGTTCGTGCTGGTTTATTTAAAAGCAATTAGCAGGAATAAACTCCTTATAGCCCATGTGCTGCAGAAAAGCATCCCTCCATCGAGCTGCTGCAGTCCTTCGGTGAGATGCAAGCTCTGAGTTGGCCAAATGAAGTACAGGCTCCTCTGCTGAATCTGCCTGAAACATTTCTCTTATATCCCAGCTGTTACAGCACCCAGTCGGTGGAGCTGTGAGATGAGGAACATATGCCTGTAACACTTCATTTCAACAGGCTCACTTAGTGTCTCTTACTTTGATCTTTCACTGTATACTTCCTGTAACTGGAGTTAGTTACAGGCTGAAACAAAGCCCAGAGTTACCAAAGAGTTTTTTTTCCCCTAAATATTCCTTTTGTACCAGATTCTGTTACTGAGCGCGTCAAATGAACCAGCTGGACGACAGTGTCTCTGTGAAAATGCTGCCACAGTTCGAACTCTTTCTAACTGCCTTTGTGGAGGTCGGTGTTGTACCATGATGGTAGCTCTGAACTGGTTGCAATTTTTCAGACCTGATAATGCCCTTTAGGTTCCCTTTTCAGCTAGAAACAGCCCCAGCTAAATGCAAGAAAGAGCTGCGCGGAAGGTCTGTGGCTGAATCGGGAAGTCAATGCCTCTCCACTAGACCTTCATTGTCTTTCATAAAAACCAATGAATTTTCAACCCTAAGCTTTGGCCCGTGTGTTTAGCATTAACTGTTTAGGTAAGGGTCAATTATTTCTTTAAACAGGAGTTTTCAAATGCTGCAGTAATGTTTATTTTGCACTGCAGATAGGTAAAGAATGATAACTCTCCATTAAATATAAACCGATCTTTTCCTAAAGAAGTGGTTGAACTGTCACGAAGCTGGCTTTGGCTACAATGAAGATGAAATATGGCTAAAAATATACCAGTGAACACACAAACCTGCAGGAGTAGTTGTTTATTCAGTTGTTTTTCCAGTATCACCCTTGTAGCATAACAATCAGATGAAAATAAAACACCAGCATTGCCCTGTAATAAGATTATTTTCTAACAGCACCATGTGGGTCTGTGTACACAGAATATCTTTCACTGTTGAGTCAAGTGCTGTGATTGCAACGATCTTTGTTAAAGGAGAAACAAGTTTTACATTTACATATGAGCAACATGCAGGAATAAAGCTTTGCTAGAATGCTGTGGTTTTTAAAAATTAAGTATGTAAATGTTGTGCTGCATAAGCATGAGGTACATTTCAAACATATGGGGAGTAGAAATTGAACTAGAATTCAGTTATTCTGGATTCTCATTCCTATGCTCATTTCATTACAATATGGAATTGCAGAGGGAGTCTCGTCATGTTCAGATTTCAAAGCATCTCAGACTTCCTAATATGCATGTCAGGTTGCTTAGTTTTTATTATTCTTGTAAGTTGAGGTGACTGCTTAGTGTTTTACAACATCATCAGTGATCATTCCTATAGAGTCAACAGAAAAAAGAAAGTCAGTTTTACTATGTTTCCTCAAATTCTAAAGTTTTTGTTTGCTTGTTTGCTTTGTGGTAGAACCCAAGAGCCCTACCATTGAGTTTCCCAGCATATACACTTGAAAGAAAACCTGAAGAATTCCGTGGTGAATATGAAAAAAAAAAAAGAAGATAATCATTTAAGAGCTATGGAGGAAGTTTCCTTATGTATCCTCTGGCCTACAAGACAAATCAAAGCAGGATAATTTTAAAATTTTGAGCATCATACCTGTAGTCTTTGTGAAGCTCTTCTAACACTGCATGCTTACCATTCTCCTTTATATTTCACTGTTGATAGACTTTGTGCAGAAGGGACTGTGTCCAGATTTTTTAAGCTATGTTAACCACCTAAAGAAGAGGACAGCAGCCAGAGGCCCTTTAAAAGCAAATAGTTGCCTGATTTTTTTTTTAAATAGTCCACTGAGGGCTTCTATACTCTTAGGACCTTTAAGGATATCATTTACAGTCTTACCTGGATTGAAAAAAATAAAATACAGAAAGGAATATATGACAGAATCTGAATACATTTAATAAGCAGTTAAAACACAATCTTCTGTGGGAGAAGATCAAACCTCTAAAATCAAACCTGGGAGAAGTTCACCTCTAAAATCTATTTGAGGGAGTGGTATTAATAGGAGGATGCATAGTGAAGAAAAAGACTCAGTAGTAGAAATCAAAAGCATTTTAATAAGATTATTGATTAATGAAGTTAATATATGTATTAAAATAAGATTGTAGTCCAGAAATGATTACCAGTTTCAATAACCAGACTGAAGCATCTGGAAATGGCTGTCTTCCTAGAAATCACTCACCCTGTGAAAAAAAGTTGTGGGGGGGAAAAAAAGTGATTGAGAAAGGAACAAATATAAAAGCTTTGAATAAATGTGTTAATCATATGGCTTGTTTACATGTCTAGCTACTAATTAGGTATCTTAAAAAAAGTAATTTGTGAATTTAATGTCTAGAAGACTGCTGCTCCACTAGTGTCTTGCGAGTGTGCAGCAGGTCTACCCCAAAGTCTGTGGTAAGAGAGTTTTAAGCATGCTTTCCTTGCTTCAGCAGAAATCTTGTACAGCATGTTAACAAAATATTATCAGAATATTCTGGTACAGCAGAATAGACACCAATATTGACTTGGTGACAGTCATTAACTAGAGTCAGTTGTACTGGATTACTTCAGCAATCACTCAGTCTTCATCCAAGAGGAGCCAGTGCCCTTTGCTCAGCTGGAGGACTGTAGCCTCACATCAGACTGAGACCAGAGGAGGCAGCTCATCAGGATTTCTGGTTCTGTTGTTTGGAAACTGCCCTTTGTGCTGTCTGCCTTCTCTGTAAAGGTTGATGCTCTGCAGATCCATGTCATGAAAAACCATCAATAGCTGGTGACCTGCAAAGGGAACCAAAAGTCTCTTCCAGCATTGTAGTGAGTGGGAAACAAATCATTCTCACTCAGTACAGAGAAGACTTTTTTAAAAAAATGCAAATAAATCTTCCAGCTGTGGTATCTAATTGATGGACCTGCCCTCTATGATAGACTCAAAGGTCTTCAGGACTGGGCAGACTGAGAAAGCCACAAAGCGTGGACACACCATGAACTAGGGAGAGAGGTGTCCAAGAGTCAGGGGAAAGCATGGCATCTCACACAGGTACCATTAGGGTCTCCTTGCAATCTGATGTTTGAGGACAAGACAAATACAGCTCCTTTTTCCTTCCCCAGTGGAGTGAAAAGAAAAGGAAGACCTAAAGAAAGCCCAGGCTAATTCAGCAGTCCCATGGTTACAGGAAGCTTGCGATTTTGAAAATATTTTTCAAATATAATTATGTCGAGGTAAAACATCTTTTAAAAAATACTGCTCAACAATGAAATGTTTCTGTCCTCTTCAAACTGTTAGGCCTGAAATCCTGCCAACAATACCCTTTGCAGCTGTTTATATTGGTTCAGTTCCCTTCCTCTTATCCATTTATTTGTTCTGTGCTTGTTAGCATTTTGTGCTAGTTCTAATTTCCTCTCCCTATCTAATCTACTCAGTTGACTCAGTTAAACTGTCAGATTCCTCCTTTTCTCTGTTGCTTTTTCACTTTTTTTTTTACTCTCAAGGTTCACATATTGTTTTAACTCCTCTTTAACTTATGAAAAGCCATATATCTCTGTGTTAAATAGTGGCATTATATGCTACATTTGCTAGCAAAACAAGGCAGAGCTTTTGCTTTCCTATGAATGCACGAAGAGTTTTTGGGATTGTGATTTCCACTAACAGTACTGGGAACTTCATATGTAAATCTCTGTTTTACCTATAGTCGCCATTTATTTGTTGAGTCCCTAACATATAACTAAAACAATCAGGTCAAACATTCAGTGTCTTGTAGATTTTACTAATAGAAAATAGATCAGTCTGTCTCTTTTATACATTAAATTCTAGGGTCAAAATAGTTGACATTTAAGACTCATAAATGTGTACCTAGATATCTTCTCACATTCTTGCTCCATTCTTACTCCAACAAAACTGGAATAGAGTTCAGTAAGAGTTCAGCCTAAAATGAGCTACATAAATCTGTTTAAAGAATCCGGGATTTGTCGATGCATTTTTAATATACTTTAATATTATGGAAAATTCCATTGCTTCATTCTGACTCTGTATTCAATGCTCACATATTCGCTAGGTTTCTCAGACAAAAGGGAACTGTACACAGAGGGGTTAATTATGCAGAAGTGACATCAGTGCTCATATCTACGGTTATCATGCCACAGTCCATTTTGACCAACGTCTCTAGCTCCATTCACCAAGAGCATCTTTCGGAGCTCACAGGAATCATTGGCAATAACCCAGCCCAGTGCAATTAGCTCCTGGGCCAGTACGAAAGGAACTGAATTGAAATGTGGTTTGAAAGACTGTGAGGAGGCTTTGCCAAACGGCTGCTCCTGCACTGAAGATTTTGGTGATGGAAGTGCTTCGGTAGCACAACAGAGCCAGCCTTTTGTTTTCCAGGCACAGACATTTGCAAAAGTGAAGACTGTTGGTGGTATGACTGGCTTTATGAATTAAAAAGGAGGCAAAGCAATGCATGAACTTTGAGATGAAAGTGATTCTGTTTCTGAATGGGTATTGTAGAGTCTCAAACAGGTGTGTTGAGCCTACTTAGCCCCTGCACTTTATTATGAAAGGACATATGAAGGGAAAATGTTAATGCTTTTTGGTTATCTAGGAAGACAAACTTTACACACCTCTATCTTAGACTGAAATCTTAACATGGTATATGCTTTTAAAACAGTTCTTCACCAGCAGCAAATTTATTAAAAATTTTGTATTCCATGACGGGCCAGAAATGTCCTGAAAACCATGATGTGTAACAGCACTGTTTTAGTGGTAGTATTAATGGCTGTCCACAAGAGAGTTTTGAATCCCCAAATAATGTTTTTTTTCTTAAGCCAGTGGATCACCCTAAAACTTTTTCAGCCTCCAGAGAAATTAGGCCCCTGCATATGCCAAAACTAACAGCAAAAGGAAGGTGAAGCTGCTAAGCAGAACAGAATTAAGAAAAGTAACTGAAAATCTAAGCCTAGGACACTGCTTTTGAACCTAAAAGATGCTAGAGCACAAAGGCTGTCAGGCAATCTGGAAAGTTAGTTAAGAGCAAGACCCTGAGACAAAGCTAAAAGATGCATCTTCTTGAGCAGAGAGCTGACTGCGGTGTCATATGTGGGAGCTCTGGGCTGGGAAAATGCCTTTTGGTGCTCATTACAAGTGTGGAAAGAAGACATCTGGACATGTGTTGTAAATAAACAGGATTACACAAAATAATATACCTGACTCAGAGCATCCATTTCTAATGGTTTATTTTAATGATTTATTTAGATGGTAATTTCCTGCATCATTCTGCTTTCTGCATCTCCTGTGTTTACTTTGCAGTTAGCGAGCCAGACCAGTGAAGTAAAACGCATGATGTTAAGGCTCTCTCAGTGGCGAGTGATCCAAAAGCGATGTTCTGCTGCTTTCTGGAGGGAGCAAACATGCACTTGATGCTCATCTCATCTTTTTGAAAAGCCAAATTAAATCCCTTGCAAAGAAAATGAAATGTGGCATTAGGATCCAGGCTCGGGTGAGCTCTTACCAAAATGATTGCTCACGGTTCAGTTCACAATAAAATACGCAGGAGCTGGTATTGTTGTTGTAAAGGCTGGGGAGCAGCTAGGTCAAGAGTGTGATAGGCAGCTGATGTCAGCTTACCACTGAAATCGTGTGTGATGTTCTGTACTGTCTTCTCACTGCTCGTGGGAGAGCATGAGAACATATGGCTTCTCTGGAGCAGCCTATGCAGTGAATTAACAGTGTATAATCTTGGAGAGAGATATGCTGCCTTGGTCTAGCTTGGCTCTGGGTATCCAGACTGACTGACCTTCCCCTGGCCAGGACACCTTACGCTCCTTGGGGTCACTGACATTTTTTTTTTCCCTTTTCCATATTTTTAACTTATTTTTCTTGAAGAGGGCAGAGGTGTGTGGCTTACAACACAGCAGACTCACAGACACTGGAGCAGGGACGGCTGCTTTTGAGTAGCTGAACCAGGCTGAAGTTCTTTGCAGGTGCTGCAGTGCTGTATGCCAATAATATCTCACATGTGTCATCAGTCTTCTTTAAATGGGATGTCTTGACAGAGCACTTGTTTCAAGGAAGATCTCCCCAGGATGTGGGAGACGGTGAAGGAGTGTCTCAAGACATAAGCCATTTATTGCACACGTGCTTAGAGGAGTTGATATGTTGCAGTGGGAATATAGGTTTATGATTAGTTTCAAAAGTGAGTCCTCTGATGAAATAGTGAAAATATCCAAATGCTCCAGTCAGATCAGGATTTCGTATTTGTGAGTACCTCTGTGCTGGACCGTAATCAAGATCAATGCTGCATGTTACCTTTTCTGCCCTACATTGTGCACAGAACAACCTCCTTCCTTTAAGATGAACTACAAATCAAAGCAACCAGGTTGAAAAACAATGCCATCTTTTCTAATGCATGTTTTCTCACGTTCAAACTGGATCTTACTTCTTCAAATAATTGTAAAGCTTTGAGCAGACTATCGGCATGGGTCTTGACTGCACACTGTTAATAGTGAGGGACTATTTCACCATCCTCTTGTGATGGACTGACTGTTCCAGGCCCACCAAAATCTGGGTGATCTTCTCTGAAATAGTTAAGATATCTCAAAGAGGAAGCTTTTGAATATGTGTTTCTCAAATGGAGTAATGAACATGGCTGAGGACATGCTACCCGAACATGTGGTGCCTCCCAAAACACAACTAGGCATTACTTCATCACCTTGCTCTGCGTCTGCTTGATCCTTGGAATGGAGAAATACTCATTTCACAGACTCGTGAAGCTCCAGAAGTTTGATACAAATGGAAATGCATCCAGGAGGCTTTATCTCACCAACTAGGGATGCTCTGGTGACAGGCTTATCACCAGAATCAGTAACTCCTTTGTGAAACTTGTTTTGGCATCTTTCATTAGAGGAAGTTTAAGGCACAGTGAATACAAAGGTCTGAGCACCTTTCTTCAGCCTAATTAAATAGGATTCCTTCTGTTTTCTTAGTTTGTTGAACAGTCTCAGGAATACTTGAACTAAATTAATTTGATCTCATCCAAGACTTGAAACTGATTTATTTCTTCACTTGCCTTACATATTAACATCAGGCTTCAAAGTCTTTTTCTACTTAAGTGTGTTTGTGCTATGCACAGGATCCAGCTCTTTCTGCCTTTTGATGGTCTGCAAGGACTTTTTCAAGGAAGCAAGGGAAAGGAGGTGAGCTTCAGATGAGCCAGGACAGACCTGTGCATAGTCCTAAAAGCAGTTGTGGCATTGGTCCCTGTGTCAAATCCAAGGTGGCAGAGGTTTCTCAGAATGCAGCATTTACAGTTCATGTGCTTTCACTCTGAGTTTGTGTTAACAAGTAGTTCAGCTACCAGAGACTTACTCATTGAGCAGCACACATGCAGGTGTTGACTGTTCTTATGACAGCTATGATGTATGGCACTATTAGCAGCACGTTCATCATATAGATGCCTAATGACGAACAGAGACACTTGAGCCTCACGCCACACAGGTTTCTTCAGAGATCTTGCAGATCTCTCACTGTTTTGGCTTTCAGGGCTTCCTCTGCAATGCCATAACTGCTGGCATGCATTGCCTTTACTCTTACATGGTTAATATGCTGCATTGGCTATGTATCTGCTCCTGGCAATGCAGATAGAAGTGAAGCAGCTTCTGAAAAGGCAGGAAAAAACCTTTCCATAGTCCAAAGTTATTGCAACTCATACTCCAGTGCTCATTGGTGTCACTTATTTATTAGGCACACTTCTCCTACTGAGGTTAACATGCTGCAGAGGCACTAACTGGTTAAGATTGGATTGACTATATAAACATGCAGAGGGAAAAAAGTTGAATATGAATTTCTGACATACAAACTGAAATGTATGACTGCTGAGCAGTGCTGTCTTTGTCTACTTACTTGTGTAACTTACTTCTGCTGAATCTTTAATTTCCTGTGTGTAGCAGCATCCTATGGTTATAGATGTGGTAGACAACATGCAAATACAGAATATGGAGAAAGACACTATCTAAAGAACTCAAACTTTAAGTAATTTATGTGTAAAATCCAAGAAGTAGGAAGAGGTAGGACTATGTAGTTTTCCCTAACATGTAGAGCCATGTGAGTGTCATGAAACTATAAATGAAACATAGCACTGAATTTTCTGGTCACATAAAAATATGCAGGGTATTTTCAGTCAAGAAGAGCAGATGAAATTTATTGTATTTGCATTTTGTCTGTAGAGAAACAGAACTGGGCTGATCACAAGCCATAACTACTACAAATCTTTCAATTTCTCAACAAAACATGAATATTTCTATTCTTCAAATGCAAATACTAATAAAAAATGAATAGTTTTGGTAATAATGATCTAATTTATCCATTTAAGGAAACCCATTATAAATGTAAACAATAGTGCAATTCAACATTTATGAAGACCTTGTTTTCTCTTCCTATGGAATTTATTTAACAGACATCACTAGAAACATCCATTATTTATCATCTTTTAAAGTTTAATGAATATGGATATGAAAATTGTTAAAAATTGAAATACAGAAAATGTCTCATTATAGCATTGATGAATCTGGCCTGCGAGTTCAAATCCACAAGTGAAAATGAGTTGGCTGGTCTAAGCCACAGACTATTTGTCTACTAAATAGCTTGAAGAATTAATTCTTCACAGCCAGCAAGGAGATGTCTTGAAAAAATAATGTATCCCAAAGTCAAGACTGTGAAGTGTACTAATTGTGAGAAGAAAATTAGTTTAAAAAAATGAACTAACTTGAACCTTTGCCTAAAATCCCATGTAAAATGAATTAAATCTGAACTAAATAAAGTGAGGCACTTTATCTGTACATTTCTGTGTGCTTCTGTACCTCATTGCTTATGTGGACATGGTGAGTCAGTATAAAATTAGGTTTTAAAAAGCCAGACAATGTCTTTTATTTACAATGTGGTCAGAACTGGGATTTTTCACAGAGGGAAAACTTTACAGTCTGCTCTTGTAAGATTTGATGGTAGATTTCAAGAGCAAAAAAAAAGTCAGATAATCTTTGGGAGTTTGCTTTTCAAACCAAATTTTGGCAGAGTATTGTGAGGACACTTGCTACAAATAAAATATATTTGTCTGGTCAATGCAGTATTTCAAGACAAATTTAAGCTCTAGTCTTCCAATAAACCTCTTTAAAATATGTTAGGAGAGAAACAAATTAAAAAATCAGACTGAATTTTTATTTCTCCCTTAATTGGACCTGGTGACAGGATATTCTTTTCCTGCAAAAGACTTGCTGTTTCCTGTGTCTATGAAGACCTGCTTTATTAGCATAAGTTTTTTTTTTTTTTAATTAAATAAATATTCTGTATAAGTAGTCTTGCAACTTCGGACAGTTTCAGAACACAGGAGGAAAATAAAGCATAGGAAGCTACAAGAGGCTCCAATCACTGCACCTTAGAATAAAGAAACAGACAATTGTAGAAGAATAAAAATTACTCTAACAAGAAAGTGCTGAAAAATAAAAGGCACTGTACAGCTTACAGTTCTTGCCAGGAAACCGTCTATCAGGAGACTTACTAAAGAGGTATCATTCTTGGGAGTTTGCCAGTGGGACCTGATGATATGCCAAAACAGGTGTCCTAACATTAGGACAAAAGATAAAAGCTCAGACACTTCAATAGTTTTCATCACTGGAAGCTGAGGAGCAAGACTCTGCTCCTAAGAGAGAGAGAGTTATCCTTCTTTCCCTTGGCAGAAGGATGCAGGAAGAACAGAAGGATACAGCACATATATTTTAATCAATGCGAAACCAGATCAGAGCAACATTAAGCCCTGAACCACTGTCTTTGGAAGGCTTGTCATTGGGATGCTAAAAAAAAATAATTTTAACGCCTACATTTGTTTAGCTTACCCCTCCATATGCAACGAAATATCACCCAGCAAATTCTTCTTTTTTTTTTTTTTTGTGTGTGTGTGTGTGATTATACTAATGATCTCCCAAGTTTGCAACACAGAAGATGACTTCAGCTCTATGGCTCAAAAGGTCTAGCTGTGCCTGAGTTGCCAGGTGGTTGCCTTCTGCAGCTTGGTCTGGTTTTCCAGCCCAAATCAGCACACCACAGCTCCCTTCTGTTTTGCGCATCCAAGTTTCATACAGAAACCTGAATGTGTATGTATATGGGGGTCTGTGAGGAAGAGGGTGCACACCTGAATCCTGTCATTGTGTGAGCTGACATGTGACCATGTGCCATTACACCTGGGAGGCACTTGTGGCTCCCCCCGTGTGGACTTATCTTGTGTGTCTCAAGTCTCAGAGTCATGATATTTTCCTACTTTGCCAGTGTGCTAGGATACATTCACAAGCACTTTTAAGGCTCACATATGTTACAGTAATAGGTCTTAAAAATAGACAAAAGGCAGATTTATAAGCTGCTCATCAAAGGAAGTGTCAAATATTTTTTGACTTCTTTA
The DNA here is from genome assembly GCA_020745775.1 of Theristicus caerulescens. Lineage (NCBI taxonomy): Eukaryota > Metazoa > Chordata > Aves > Pelecaniformes > Threskiornithidae > Theristicus > Theristicus caerulescens. The sequence goes on along the minus strand of CM036583.1, from coordinate 84,004,707 downwards.
AATTGTTCTACTCTTCCTTGTACAAGAATAATTTTTAGCAGTGCAGATTGGAAAAAGTCTTAGCCAGCAGTGATTTTTACTGATTTGTTTGACTGTGGAATAGGCTATATTACCTACAAATAATTGGATATTCACTTCATGCCCAGTCCACTGAAGTAATTCACATGATGAGATAAGTAGACTAGGACAAATTCAAGGTAGATCTTTCCTCACAGATCCCTCTATGCTCCTTCCACTCCCACATTGGAATGAACATCTGTCTATTTGCTTGGAAATAGTATATTACAGCCCTTTTAGTGAGTAAGATTACAGATTTTGATTAATTCACCAGTCTTTGTGCTTTACTTTTTCTAACAACGTAGGTGACTGTCTACTATAATCATCATTACGAAGTTAGAATAATGGTGGCATATATCTTTGGTCTCTACCCAAATGCAGCATATTTTGGTATCAAGACTCCTTAATTAAAAGGATATTCAGTGACAAGCAAACTAACAGCACTTCACATTAAGCTGAACTATAATACCCAAACACTTTATTGTATTTCTGCCAGTTCCAGTAACTTTATAATTGCATCCGCATTCTGACATGCTTCTTCTGATATCACAAATGCATTGTGGCATCTGAGTCTGAAACACACCCCTCATTTTGCTAAGCTGGAAACAAAAGGATAGTGCGTGGAGAAAATACTGCCTGTAATCACCAAGTAAATATTGCTGGGTAAAGCGTCACTGTGCAATAAAAAAGGATACATCTGCAAAATGCCATGCAAACAACCAGCCTGCAAGACGAGATCTGAACACATGAAGACGCTGATGGTTCTTAACCAACTTCACGTCTCCCTATCACAATTTACAATCTCCTCCCCATTCCACAGACCTTTGCCCAAAGTCAAATCACTGTCTTGTCCCTTCTTTTCCTCCTGTGCCACACATCCTCACCCCCATCTTTCCTCTGGCTGTTCCCACAGGCGATACCTGAAATCTGGCTGCTGATGCTGCCATTGTCCTGCATTTCAGTGCAGATACAGTTGTCCTGGCAGTTTGCCTTGGCATGGGAGATTTCCTGCAGAACACCCAAATCCTGTGCAGGGGTACCAGCCACAGGATCACAGGGGACCTATTCTCTCAGAAATTTCTATGAAAGATGCCTGGACACCAGGAGAGGGGTACAGCATTCCCAACCCTCCTCACAGCATTTTCTCTTGGCTGCTGCTTTCCACTGTTTTCACTTTGTGTTTGACTCTTCTCCTGAAATGGTTTTGTTTCTTTCAAAATGACAATTGTTGGCTAGTTAATGGTGGCATTAACAGCTCAAGAGGAAAATGGGAGAGAAAAGCTGGGGGTGGTGTTGGGCGGAAGAAACACTGATAGCAGGGCCACAGAAAATTACTGGTAAGTGGTGTCTGGGTTTGACCTACACACCAGGTATATAGAGCACTTTTTCTTAGAGAAAGGAATGATAGCTACTTACCAAAACTCTGTCAGTTGTAAGTCTCTTATGTTGGGTATAAAAGCCTGGCTGCAGAGAAAGACCACTTATCTTTTACTTGCGACAGTCCAAAAAAGAAATGGCAGCTAGCAAGAACACCTCTTCAGTTTTTACTGCTAGCTGAATCAGCTTCATAAATGCCTAAACTCATATATAAAAATGTTAATGTTTTCCAATTGCTATTCTGAATTTATATTTATTGCAATACAACATATCCATTAGCACATCTATCACTGGTAAATTTGTTACTGCTTCAACTATACAGTACATAATGTTGCAGCAATTTCATTTTACAAGCTAATAATGTACTGTAATGTAGCTTACAATATCATGTAGATGTATTTGATTAGGGAGGTTCAACAGTCAGTCAGGTTGAATAGTGGATTATATGAGAATCAAGTTTTTAACTTATTTACTGTACAAATGAACAGCTTTGGTGCACATTAAATGTGTTAATTTAACAGGTGTGTCGTTTTATTTCCTCAGATATTCATTGAAGAGGAACAAATGGTATTTTGACTCAAACTGAAGCACAGCAGACCTAGAATGTTTTTTGACACTTGACATGTTTATTCTTAAAAGAGAGTCATAATTGTATTTAATTGTTTTCTAAATTTATTTAACTGCTGCATTCCACTGACTGCAGTAACTTCCCAAGAGCAAGATATGTGACTAAAATATGTTTTTCTGAAATGTTATAAAAATACAGTGCTAGGCCTTTTTTCAAACAAACCAAAGCTTCAAAAATATACTGCCTAGGAGATGATTTTTTGGAGAAGTTTTACATTTTTTTGAAAAAAGGGTATCTCTCTTCCTGCATGGTTTTACTGAAACTTGTAGCTGTGTGCTGTGCAGAGAGGCAATGATGTCCACTGTGTCATCTGCAAGGTACAGGGTGAGGCTGGGATGTCTGCGCACAACTCTTCTTTCTGCAGGTCCTCTGGATGGGAGTGCGACACCTCCAGTGGACTGAAAGGCAGGGTGGGATTAATACTTGGCTTCCTATTCCACCATGCGCCTTTTCGGGAAAGATTTTCAGGGCTGTTTTTTAAGAAAGGTGCCTACCAGGATTTCAAAATTGTTCTTGAAAACTTGTTTTTGAAAGTGTGTTTTTCTGGAAGGGCATAGGTGCATTGAGATAAATCTGTAAATCCTCCCAGGGACTTATCTGCACCCTCTGGAGCCTGAAGCTGGTCCATCATATGGATCAGAGATTCTTGTAGGCTCCTGGTCATTACCATCCAGGTCAGAACAGACATCATCAGACATAGCGATAGAAATATAGTATATAGAACCAAAGACTGGCTTGTGGGTGAGAGGGCAATACCTGCTTTTGTTCATAACTCACACCAATAGCAAGCTTATCTGGAACAGCTCATTGGTTTGCAGTCAGATAAAACATGGGAAACACATTCATAAGGATATATTTGCAGAACTACATATAGAGGTTTTTTTATTTTTAAAATAATGTCTAAAGACATTGTCTTTGGAATGCATATTTATGTTGAGTTTTACTGCTTAGGTAACTATACTCGATTAAGAAGTCAGAAGTTATTAGGCTAAATTAATCATTGGTAAAATTACATGCTCAACATTATGTTTGTACATCCATGCAAAAAATGAAGAAACATTTTAGCTCCCTAATCCACTCCTGCTCCTTGCAGTACATTCCAGCTGAGAAATGGGACACAACAGGAAATAGTTTACAATTTTTTTATGTGAAAGGGGAATATAACTGTCACTTCTGTTTAGCTTATAGTTTCCCAAGTTTTGCCAGTCTTTTAGCCCATTCAGATAGGACAGCTTTTAATTTAGCTGTCGTCATTCATAAACTACCCACATGAGTATTGCGGCAGGGAAAAATTACATGAATGACTTCTGGAAACACTGACTTCCTAAGGACTGTTATGAGAAGTAATATTACATTATATCTGCAGTCATCTTTGGTATAAGGGATCAGCAGAGAGATAAGGGAAAGAGTTTGACAGACACAGCAGAGTTACTGGAAAGGGAAGCTAACTTAGTGTTAATGAAGAGGAGTATTTTTCCTTTGTGATAAATTGAAGTGACATGCGAGGGTGGCCCTTAAAAATCCTCCATTTACTCCCCTAGGGCAAAAGCTCTTAATGGGCTAGGTCCAATTTCACTAAAGGTGATGGAGATTCTTAATTGGCTTCAATAGGCTCTGGATCAAGGCCACAGGAGTCATATAGATCAAAATATTTTCAGCTACCTAGCTGGATGGCAAGAAATGGCTGTGGTGATAATGTTTGTGCAAACAGTTTGTGGTTTTATTCTGCTGTTTCACTGTGAGGAAAAAACATGTTTGTTGTTTATTTCTCTGTCCCATAGACATCTACAGCCTTCTAATGTCATGCAGAGGACACTAATGCAATATATTATGCATGCTATCTATGTTCTGTTATGTCATTGGCTTTCACCTCGCCTCATTTGTCTATTGAGTCTGGAAGGTGGTTGAGGGGTGATGAGAAGGGAAATACCCTAAATCTGTCAGAATTACTTAGACATGTTGAGATGTTTTGAAAAAATGAGTATTCATTGCAGTGTGTTGCTTTTCCAAGGTAAATTTCTGAACTGGCACATGTTAGATTCTTTAAATGTGCACAGTTGCGTTGATCAGCCTCTGTTTTATTATTTTTCCAGGTATAGTATCAATAATATGTTATTAACCAATATTTATTAAAGAGAGACACTAATATTCTCAGGAAAAAAATACTGTATCTATCCTGATCTACTTTTTCTGTTTCTGATTTTTGTTTGCATATTTATTTCATATTTTGTTTATCCTCTCTATGCTTTATTAATGTACTTTCATTGTGAGATAAAACAAGTACAGTAGGAATACAGTACACAGCCGTCTGTAACTAAAGAGAACACAATCCTATCCACGGTGGTATTGTCAGCACCCACGCAGTACCATGTGTATTTTCCCAAATCAAGACAAGACTTTAAATGAAAATACTCAGTCTTTTCTGGATCTTATTCATGCACTTTACTGAATGATATTCTTGTGACTTTCCTTATCTGGTTTTACTCCTTCTTTCTGCAAAAAAAAATAAAGGGAAAGACTTTACTTGAAAAAATTGTGACAGCTTTTATTAAGATGTTAAAGAGAAAAGGAGCTGCTGACTATTAGCCTGAATGATTAATATGCTGTACAATTTAACTTGAGATGGGGAATCAACATTTTCTGCAATCCTTGATTGCTTAAGGTCTTGTACCTCTACTATTCAATGCTTTTTATTACATTTCATAACACAGAATAACATAGCATAGCTTCCATCTCACCATTATACCTCATTTCACAGAACTTCCGTGTATAAGGAAAAATACTTTTTTATACAGCATTTTTAGAAATGTTGCCATTTAAAGTATATGCTTATTGATTCATGAAACTCTGAAAACTGTTCATGAAACCCCAAAAACAGTTCATGTTCATCAAAGAAAAATAATGTCACTATTGAAATAAACACCTTTTGAACATCCCATTATAATTCCAGAAAATAAAATGAATAGTAAATTCAGTGCTGTCTTGGCTAATTTGTAATGTGAAGATGTGACCAGACATAAGGTTTTCAAGTTGCTTGCTTGCAGCAGCTCTTTTCAGACTCAGGCAGCAGTCGCTCATGTGCTATAGACATTCTCTCTTGCTTCCAAACTCTTGTAAATCAATAAAGTAAAACTCACTTGCCTTTGCCAGTAAAACACAAAACAAAAATAAACTCTCCAAAGGCTCCATATCCTCTGGTCTGAAATAAGAGGGAGATAAAACAATTAATTTAATTAGGACTAAAAATAAAATCTGAAAAATATCTTCTAAGAACTTGTCCAAAGGATAAAGCACAGGAAAACAAAGAATGCAATGGAGACAACATTTTTTTCCTCTGTGTGTATCTTTTGTTTTCTCTTTATGCAAAAAAAAATTATGAACTTTGGATGTACTCTAGCATGTTCTTTTTTTTAGAGACTCCATCATATCCCCTGCTTCCTGTGAAATGAACAGGGTGCTACAGACAGTCCTAATCCAAACCAACACCATACTGTTCCTTTGGAGAGGGACTGAGAAACAGATAGAAACAAACCAACACACAGTCAAAGGAAAAGGAGATAAATATGAAACAGAAAGGTTAGTGAATCCAACTGAAGAGATTCTCTCTCCTTCCCTAGCTCTCTCTCTTGTACACACACACACACACACACACACATCTACACACTTGATTTATTTGTGAAACAGTGTCTTCTAAACATAGAATTTTGCATAGCAGAAAGGCAATTAAACAGAACAGCTTGAAGCTGCCAATCACTCCAACTACCAACAAAAGCATCTACTATCAAAGCAAATAACGTAAATGTAAAAAAAAAATGCATTCTATCAAAGCAAATAATATAAACATGCAAGCAAAAAATGATCTTGTTTATCATCTGTCATAGAAAAGTATACATTTTTTAGCCCTCCCCCCTCATGATATGTCTTTTTTGTATTTTGTTACATTAATTTGCCCATGTATCTGACATGGAAGGTAAGGAACAATAACAGAAGTTAGCTTTTCTGCAAGCTTTTCTGTTGCGGAAGCATACTACTGCTATTGCAGGTTGGTGTTTTTTTTTTTTGGCTTCTGGTGAACAAATAAATTGACAGTCACAGCTTATCATCACTTAAAGATGCATGTGCATGCTGGAGTTTACTGAAACATGATTGGCTGCTACATAAATCAATCTGATAGAGATCGGTCCCATGAAAAAAAGATAAATCATTAGTCTGTGCTTTTGGAATGTAATTCATTTTAGATAGTGATTATTGATGATTTCATTCCACTGGTACATGTACATGTCTAGACCATGTTTTTGTATAAAATGTTAAAACAGTGGAATGTGTTCATTTCAAGAAAGACCATGAAGAAACAATCATTAAAACCTTGTTATTGCAACACTCCAGATGTAAAATTTTCATGCAGAAAACTTGGTTTCGCTTAAAATCAAATTAATGGCTTTTACAGCAATTATAATTTAGTCCTCTACCTTGCATGCAACATTTTCTTGTGTATTGCTAAAAAGTTTTCTCTGAGCAAGCACATTCATGTGGCCCCATTATGGTGACACCAGATTTTGCCGGTGTGCAGTATGTCAGACTAAGCCATTCACTCAAAAATCCTCAAATTGTGCTAGTTAACCCAAACTGGCTTTCGGTTAATCCTTGTTATTGAGGGGAATTTCTTTGCTCGTGCAATAATTTGATTTCACATTAGTTGGCCGCTAAACATGTAACTATTTTCTTTTGACCATGAATCATGATGGTGGTAACAAAATGGACTTTGAAAGCATCTTGTATAGACACCTAACAGTTTCTCACAGCACTGTGGTAGAGGAGCTGAGCACTCTAATACCATTTTTGCAGACATGGAATATAAGTCAGAGAACAGTAGTGATTTATCAAGAACTCATAGCAAGTCACTTGTGGAAAGATATTTCTGAAACATAACCCTGATCTCCTCCTTCCTTTCAGCATGTTTTAAATACTCAGTCACATGCAAGTTCTGTGCAAGCTGAAATTCAGTCCCTCAGCAAGGAAAATGATATGTTCTTAATATTTTCTATGCAACTTTTTACTTGGTTTCAGCTTCCTTTCTCTCTCCTCCACCTCTTTTTCAAACTGAACAAAGCACATATTCCGTCCAGAAAGCAATCTCTTCTAAAATAAGCCAGTTTTGACATTATGTAAGCCAAAAAATAGAGCATCCTGAAAAACATCTTAAAATATGAAAAATATTTTATTATGTGCATGGCTAATTCAAAATCAGCTAAACAGAATCTTACCAAAATTTCCAGAAGAATTTACCTTCAGGCTGAGAACAAGAATGGAAAATTCAGGGCAGTTCTTCAAATGTTTACTCTTGCTGATCTCATCTCCCTGTAGAAAGCACACAGGGGCAAATGAAAGATAGGTGAGCACTGTGCTATCACAATGGAGATCTCAGTCTCTCAAGAAACATTCACAGTGGAGGAACTGAGCAGTACTGAGTTGGGTAAAACTCCCAAGTTCACTGTAAAAATATTTCTGCAACTATTTCCTCCAGAGGCCATAGATTTTGAAGTTTGTACCTTATCTATACCCAGAGATTTTGGGAGGATACTTTCTGAACTTGTATGCCTGTCTCTCTGTCTGTCTGTCCATCCACTTCTATTTCTAGCAGCCTACTTTGAGAAGATATTTTTTGCTTCCTGGTGACCTGGCTGCTGCTGGCAGGTTTCTCTGCTGTGTCCTCATAAGCAGCATGCAGGAAGCCAGTAAAGCAAGCTCTCAAACATGAACATTTTTCGCTCACAGAAATCCTCCGGTTTTGCTGCAGATGTTTTTCTGCCATTCTTTGTATCCCCACTTTGCTTATACTGCAGAGCTCCATTCCCATTGGTTTTCAATGAATGGAAAGCTGGAGGAACAAGGAAAGGAAGGGAAAGGAAAGAGAAAAGGAAAGGAAAAAGGCAAGGAAATTGCAGAGGGAAAATCTGTAATTTTCTGCAATTCCCAACAGGCACTAATAGCAGTGTCATTTTTTTCATGGCCTTGGGGACACTTGCGTTTGAGCAATCCCCTTCTTCTTGAAAATCTTCTGAGACAGTCAGGTTGTTTAAATTGGCTTGTTTTAAATGGGTATGAATTTAATATCACTTACAAGGAGTCTGGGTATTAGCCCAAGGACACCTTGCTTCTGTATCATTGGTTCTGTCATTTTCTGACTTTCTAAAGATTACAGGATTGCTTGCTATTTTGACAGAAAGGCGACACAACATACATTTATTTCCAATGAAAAAGATATAAATATAGCTCTGTTATAGCTATGTAACAATAAGGTTATTCTAGGAACTAATTGATCATACAGTATGTCTGATTTCATTATATCTGACACTGCTGAAAACCGTTATGCTAACTACTAGTAGGTTGCTAGTGTGTTTAGAGTGAAATACTCAACAACATTCTTGGAAAATGCATCTGTGTAGGCATCTTTTGCAGGGAGGGGGTAAATCAAACTTAATTGTTCTGAGTTCTGCAATCAGAATTAAAAGTTACTCTTTGCTGGGCACTAGGTTTATGGAAGTCTTTGAATGCTACAAACTTTTTCCAAGTGATGTTTTATAGAATTGCTTTTAAAAACCCCAGAGGGTAAATAGTATTCTCAGAATAAACAGAAAAATGCTGACCTTGTCAGATTTAGCTGCTGAAAGCCAAGCTGTTTTAAGACTTGGAGGATCAAGGGTCATGGTTATAAACAACATAGATAAAAAGAAAGAAAGGAAGGAAAAAAGAAAGAAAGCTGGAAGTAAAAAAGAACTACACAGTGAATATAAGTAATAAATATGTTGACCTTGACAAGAAGGCAATGAGATATTTATGCAAAAGGCAGGGATGGGGGAGAGAAGGCAAAGAGAGGAAGAAGAGAAAGTGCACAAACTGTACTTGGGAAAAAAATGTTTCTTAGAGCTTGTTTAAAGCCGGAAATGAGTCACTTTAGCTTCATATGTTTTTGGTTTCAAAAGGGGAGAAAGGTCAAAGCTTCTTTGTTTTAAATAAGCTGGTCACTACTTCTGAAGTGTAACATGATAGGGTTCAAGAGTCTTAATGAAACTGGTATTTCCCTGACACCCCGGGCTGCAACACCTCAGCAGTTGCATGGTCATGTATTGTAAGCCCAGGGAGTTTTATAAACAAAGGCACAGCAGAGCGTGACTTTGCTCATGACCTTCATACCCTGGTGCTCCTGTGGCAGCCATATGGGCAGTGTGATGGCTAAATTTGCCACCGTTTATATACTTTCACAAATTGCAGCTGCACACATGGCCTTCCACCATCATGCTCAGAAACATGAACCAGAGCTATTACCCTGAGCCCAGTACGACACCTCTTTCCAAAATGATTCTGACTGCGTAAAGTTTCAGAGAAAACAAAGTGTTAGAGACACTTGAAGTGATACCAGAAATTTAATGGTCATTGCAAAGAAAGGTAGCAAGAATGCTATAGAAAGAAAGCTCCAAGCCAACTCTAAAAGAGCAATGCAAGTTTGAACTAGGCTTTTGGTGGAAATGGGTTTGATGAGGCCCAGGGTTTACCAGAAACACCACTCCTGGGTCCACCAGGAGTTTGTTTATACCTCCTAGTTTCTACATCTAATGTACTCAGATACACCCAATTCTAACTGCAAACCAAGAAACACTTGCAGATGGAAGGAGGTAACAACAAAAAGATCAGGTACCTGATTTTCAGCAATATCTTGACCACTGTCTTGCGTGCAGGGCCTGAAGTTAATGGCATATCTTCAGGCTGTCTGAACAGAAAAGTAAGTAGAAGCGTACTGCATCAGATTAGAAATCAAAAGAAAAGCCCATGAGCAGGACAGGAGAAGACAGACTCCACTGAAAATAAGTGGAACAATCTCCTCTTTTCCTGTTGTTCAAATTACACTTCTTACTACTTAAAGTCTTGTTTCCCTGTTCTTCTGCACAAATGTAAGACTTCTTATCCTTCCTTGTCTCGACTGTCATATCACCACTCTCTCCTTCCTGAGTTTGTTTCCTGCCATGCTTCTGGCAATACCTCTGTTCCAAATGGAGAATTCCTCCTCATTTTGTTTGCTGTTTCATGCTGCCACTTGGGCTTAATGCAAGATATCAAGCTGTATCTGTTATACATCACTCCTTTGTTTTTTTGATCACTTTCCAAGCTTTACCTCTTGGATAATACCCTAAAGTCTATATAGAATAATATCCATCTAAAACTTCTTCCCTATATTGCTCCTGTAATTATTTTAATATTAGACTAAATGTTCTTTAAGAGAGTCATTTCTTCTTCTGGTGTTCATAATATATCTGCTGTAAAAGGCCATCTGTTCCCAGAACACTAGAAACAACAATGGAAGAGCACACTCATACAATAATGTGGGGATATGTATCACTGGCAGCAAAATTGAAAGGCAATTATGGTAATGAAAATTGTGAACTTTCAAAATGACCAGCTTCATTATTCTTCATAGCATCAATCCCCAAACTGGGACAATTACTCAGTTTACAATAAAACTAAATAAAAGGTGACTGATTCATTGAACATTAGCTGTTTCAGAGCTAGCTTCATGCTTGCTGTTCGAAGTAGCACTTGAAACGGCATATTATGCAGAAGCACCCCAAGAGTCTGGATTTCCTGCTTTGACCCTGCTTCAACATTCAGCTCTCTATTGTGCCCACTCCTTTCTTTCTTGAATCAATTTGCCATTCATTCAAAACTGGCCAATAACCAGAGGTAACCAATTCCTTTCGTGTTTACTTGTTTGACTTTCCCTCTCACCTTTCTAACCACTCATGTCTGCCCCACAGTTATCTCCACTTGTGCCTGAAAGAAGTCATCCTGCCTATGACTGCCTTGATACTGAAGCATCTGAATCTCTCAGGATGCACTGACCATGCAAATGTCATAAAAGTGAAATAAAGTCGTTTAACAGAGCAGAATGATAGTACTCCTAGCCAACACTACAACCACAAACTATGCCTATAGATTTGCAGAAGCCATGGGAAAAAAAAAGCCATGATAGTTTCAACCTGTTTCTTGAGTATGGGACAGACCACTCAAACTTATCCAGCAGTTCACTGCTCTGTCCAGGTTTCTAAGAGACTGAAGAGATTCTTGATCAGAAACCACCCATCAGTGAATACTACACTGTGTTAGTGGTACAAGGGAGGGTGTTGGTTTTTATTCTGCTCAGTGAACCAGGCTGAAACACTGCTTTCTTATCTTGAAACACTTTATGATTGTCTTCAAATAAATTGATGTTGACAAAGCATCACTAAGTCATGTTATCCTGCTTATCCACTTGTTGGAAAAAAAATTGAACAAAATGAGAAAATATTCGGACCTACGACAAGCTTTTCCAGACATTGAAAGTGGATGAGAATTAATCTGCAGTCCTTCTCTTTTCTTTTTCTCCCTGCAGAGAGAGAGAGATATGCAATGTAAAATACTAGCTTGCTTTGCCCCTCAATTCTAAAAACAATGCACTTCTTACAGGTTCCAAAAAGCTTCCAATATATCATTGATCTCTGTGAATTTCTAAACCTTTTGAAAGTTTCTTCCTTATTGAAAAGCCATCAGATTAAGACCTAAATTAAAGAAGGATGTTCCTGTGAGTTAAAGCATTGAACTGGGACTCAGAGACTCACATTTCAAGCCCTGGATCTGCTGTAGACTTATTTTGTGATTTTGGTTGTGATCCAGCAATGCACTTAAATTGGTGTTTAATTTAAAACCCTGGAGTAGTCCCATGAAAGTTAAGCACAGACTTAAGTCATTGCTGAATGGGAGATTTACTGTGTCTGAGCTCATTTCTCTAGCTGTAAAATGGGGATAATACTTACATTCTGCCATAGTTTATTTTTACAGAAAACCTTCTGGTGCAAAAACTGTATCTTCTTCTGATCTGTGCAACACCGAGACCGACTGATGTCAGCTGGAGCCTGTAAAAATCACTATGCTGCAAAGCAACGATAGTCAATGAATTAGCTTCTTCTCATCCTCTGGAAGCAATATACCACTATGAAAATATCATTCGCATGGAGCCTTCATGAGGAGGGGGAAAGGGGGCATTTACCAGCTTCTCCTCACTTGCATCCTTGTGGTTTAAATGCCCCTCTCTGCCTGGCTGCTGTCCCACCATTTCTAGCTGCTAGCTGGGAGAGGAGTCAAGCTGCTCCTTCAACATCCAGTGGTAATTGCTGCAGTGCAAGGCAGCTGGCAGACTAATGTACCTACACTAAAGCTTTGGCCTGCAGCTCGGGAAGGAAATTGAATGAATCTGCAATCTTTTGTCTTATTTGTTAATATTTTACAATTTCTTTTGATAAATCTCTTTTCCCCTTTATGTTGCGTTGCATGGGGCCTCCCAATGCCTCATTTATTATTAGACAGGTCTATGCATGCTTCAAACAATGGATTGTGAAGTTATACTTTTGCAAACATGGTTAGAAATTTTGTTCACAGAGTGAGAAAAAGTGCTCACAAGTAAGAAGGATCATTAATTTCCACAGCAGAAGCAACAGTATGTAAGCAATACAAATCATGAGTATTTTACTTTTATTTAAGGCTTAATTGAATCCTTCAAGATCCTTTGAATATGTTCCTGCTACATATATGACAGACTGCATGTTACATTGCATGAGAGGCATTATAAGTAAAAGTATTTATCTTTTCTCCTTAAGATTCTTTACTTATGCAAAACTACAGAGCGAAATCCACTTTGTGCCTGTGTGTGAGACAGCCTACCTGAAATTTCTCAGACAGGCCTGAGGTCTCTAAGACCCACAACCTCTCACTTGTTCTCCTCATTCATCAAAGAGCCCATGATCTAGCTTCTGCATTTGGATGACAAGCAGGAGATTGCCAATTGTCTTGGAAATGTAAAATAAACACTTTTTCTACATATGTTAATGCCATTGTTTATTGACTACTTACTCAGCTTGGATGTAATTGGGGTCATTAGGGAAACATAAGCAGCTCAGTGCCTGTCAATACCTGACCTTTAAAATATTCAGTACATTCAGTGTTACATGATGTTTAACAAGCTGGCCTTTTCATGTGAATGCAGCTGTTGTTGCCATGCAAGCAGGAATGAAGGTGCTGTTCCTCCTCGAAAACTTTTTTTAATGGCTTTTTCTTCATCCATGGTGTTGAAGTAACTTGGAACAAAATAAATCTCACCACTGAAAATTTAGTTTCGATTCACAATCATTGGGAAAAGTGAAAACGAGTTTCATGTGAAAGGGGGAAAAAAAAGCAACTCCAAACCAGCAAAGTGAAAAAGGGCCAGGATGTTAAACTCAGTTTAACTGTGAGTATCTTCATGCATTATGACATTAGGCAAATGTAAATCAAGCCACCTTCAGGATGTCAGAAGCAAAATTTTCAACAGTGGTTCTGATGACTGAGGGGCTGTTGAAGAATCTCTCATCAGCAGACCATAAAGACTAACGCGAAAGCTATCACTAAAGTGCAGATGTTATCAGGATGTGACTTCAGCACAGCTATGCATCCCGATGGAGAGACAAAACTGCAGATGTTTAACGTGTTATTGTGGAAACTAACTGCAAACTATTCTATTTTAATTATTTAAATTTTACACAATAGAGATATTCTGTGTCTTCTGCCTCTATTGCCAGAGTGCAAGTTAACAGTTCCTGTAAATAAAAGCAAACAACTCTTTCACCGAGCTAATTAAAGCTGTTAATATTTCTGAGCACGCTGATAGACAAATGTTTCCATTTCAAATTACTCTTTGAAACAAACAAACAAAAAGAAAAGCCCAGACATCCTGCATTCAAAGAATGAAACAAACAATGTTATTCTGTTTTAACAGAACAGTAACAAGAAACCAGAGTATGTTCAGACAATGGAGGCATATTTTTACAATGTAGATCAGGAAGAAAAATAAAAAATAGAAAGACAAAGTGAGAAAATGAGTTGAAAATATAAAAGTTAAGTCCAGTAATTTTAAATCAACATTTGTTGTGAAGTACAAAACACAGTAAGAAACCAGTTGTATAAACTTTAGCCCTTGTGAGGGATTTTATCTGCTGAGCATGATTTCTCTGGATGGCTCTTTCTACAGTTTTCACCAGCCTCAGAAACTTCTGAGCCTGGGGAAGAAAGAAAAAATTGTTACGGAAGGGTTGTGAGCACAAGGCAAAATTGCGAGACCACAAGTTCTGTATAACAAATATGAATTCCCTTTTTTTTACCGACTTTTCACTTCCACAGGCTTTACTTGCCACATTTTAAAAAGCTGGAAGTCAAAAGCTTTTAGTGACATTCCTGGATGTGAGGATCACTTCTTTAATGAATCAAATCAAATAAAATAAAAATAAGATATTAAAATAAAACAAAATAATAAAACAAAACAATGAAATGAAATTAAATAAAATACCTTTGGTGGTATTCCCTCGCCAAACGGTATGATTGCCTTCAATATTCAACCGTTTTGTTCTATAACCAGCTCGGAGTGTGAGTTGTGGTTGAAATAGGTCAGTTTACTAGTGCCCTCTTCTGCTTTACACTGGTCTCTGCTGCCCTCTTCTAACCTCTACTCTCCCTCCAGCAGTTTCTGTTCTTTCACTCACTGATCCAGCAGGACCTTGGCCCCCTCAGGTCCCTCATGTCAAACAAGCAGGCATCTACTACATTACGCGGCCTGAAGGTGACTGCACAGGGAGAGGCAGAGCGAGAGAGAGAAAGTCCTTGGAAAAGCAGGATGGCATCCCTGAGCAAAAATACATCAATCACACCAGTCCAGCTATCTCAATTAACCCTTAGTTAAGCTGGGACCTCCTGGAGAAACTGAAAAGTGTTTGAGGGAATAAGAGATGCTATCTGCCACAAGGATTACCACTCTACATGCGGATCAAAGGCAATTCCACATTTTACCCTAGTGATTAGCTGTAATTAAATAAAGTAAGTCTGTTTAAACTTCATTAGCAGCAAGACATTTGCTACAGCAGAGTGGGCACAAATCATCCATTCTTAATTAAAAGATAATCCACAGGATGACCATAATCTTCTTCTAAAAATACACCATTTCCCCCTGAAAGATTTCTTCATCAAATAAGGATAAATAACAGTTTCTCTGTGTTTAAGCTATGAAGGAATGGATGCTCCTTCCCGTTTGCTTGAGTGAGTGCTGAATGTGCCTGATAACATCACTTTGGCATGCTATTATCTAAAATGGTAGAATACCTCACTTCAGCAAAGTCTGACATAAATCTTTGAAAACAAAGACATTGCATATGTATGAGCTGAAATAGATATGACAGTGTTGGCACATTAATATTCCTGTCACTGGGGGGTTTCAAACTTTTAAGGTGATGATATCAGTGAATTCAGGCTGTAGCTGGTGGAAGAGGGCAATGTACTATAGGACAATTATTAATTAGGTACAGCCAAACATATTGGAAAAACATATAATAATGTCCAAAGTAGATCACAGTGCAGACTTTCAAGAGCAATTAAGAGGGACAGAAATCAAGACCCCTCTGAGCCCTACTACTACTCAGTTCTGGGAGGATCAGTCCTAATCAACAGCAAAAGGACATCTCCCTTTCTACTACTGCAGTCATGGTGGTGGTGTATGGACAACATATGTTTTCAATTATCCCATAACAGCCCTCATTAACAGTAACTGCAGCACCTAATTGAACAGTTCTCTGCCTAGTTGCATGTGGTCTGAAAATGATCGTAATGTAGCATGATATGGGGATATGCGGTTCGGGTTTTTTATTGCTTGACGTGAAAAACATCCACTTCACCCTGAGGTGAGAGGTGGTAGAGCATGTAGAAGTAGATGTTAAGAAAAAAAGCAACATACCAGCTTCTCTTCAGCAGCAACAAAGCTGAAAAATTTCTTTTCCATTCTGAGGAGCAAGAAAAAAAGTGCAAAACCTCTTTATTTTTGATCCTTTTGGCTAGTATATATACTGCTTCCTCAGCTCTGCCCCTTGTGATGGGAGTACAAGGACAAACTTCAGGAATTAGAGACCACAGACATGAAGACTTGATTGCAAGATCTGTGGGGCAGAGGCTGTTCACTCAATGAGGTGCCTTGCATGTCTTTTGATCCGTAAAACTAAATGAGGAACATGAAAGCCGCTTAATCAGCAGAAGAAAATTCATTCTAGAATCAAACCCAGGATCAAAACTCATACTCGAGTCTGAATATAATTCTACAAATGACTCTTTTCCTTTGTCATTTTAATTTAATACAGAAGGACTTGCAGTCAGTGACCAAACAGCCTGTACTAGTTCAGTTCTGTGCTGACCTTCAGGTTTAGGGTAGAAGGGCTGCTTAAAAGATTTTCCATGTACACCTTTTGCTTTTTGACTCTCTAGCTGTTTCTCTTTCTTTTCTTTCTTTCCTCTTTTCTTTTTCTCCCCTTCCCCCCTCACTGTTTTGCACCTATGGCAGGCTGGTCTGAGCCCTGACACCTGACATTCAATAACCTCTCAGCAGTCATGGACAAAGGCCTAAGAAAATTCCTCTTTCACAAACAGGCATGAAACTAGCTCCAGATAAAGGCATCTCAAACACACTTGATGACAAGTCAGCTCTTTTAGGCTATTACAGGAGAGAACTGCTCACCTCCAAATATTTTTAGACTTTACTAATAAAATCCTGCAGAGGTGCTTAGGTCAGTGCTTTCAAAACAACTAGAAATACATCTGTGCTTTGGTTTTGATTTAACTCTTTTATTACACTAATGCTATCTGTCATTTCCTGCATGTGTCAGCATTGCTTCTGAATGGCAAAAACGTCACGGATACACCATGCAAAAAAGAAAGAATCTTGTACCCTGCTATGATAAGCAACACCTCTTTGAAAAGAAAAGAAAAATATTACACGTTGATAGATTATCTCGCAACTGCAAGGTATTATATTTGCCATGGTCTTATACCGAGGCAGTGGAAGTCGACAGCAGGAGCAGTATTGCTGACACAATTCCCACCCATCCCTCCAGTTAGTTCCCAATTCCTTTGCAGCTCTTTTCTTTACCTGAAGTACCATTTTATGTCCCCAAGTAACAAGGCACTGAAATAAGTACATGTGTAAACCCGTCAAAGTCAATGGAACTACTGCTTGGGCTTAGCATCATGTACTTGCATGTACACCTTGCCAAACCAGGCTTTACATACTAATCCATGCAAGGAAAGGTGACACGTTATGACTTTGTGAGCACTAAAGTGCCTTGGGAGTAAGATATTTTTCCTAACTACTTTAGTGCTCCTCTCTAGAGGAATTACAACAGTAAACTCTAGTGAGACTTTAAGAACTATTCATAAACCCCAAAAGATTTTAACACAGAACAGCTGAAATACACTACAGTTTACTATCAGAAAAAGACAGACTAGAAAAAAAACTTCCCCGAAAACCAGTTTTCTTTTTGACCAAAAATCAACCCATTATTTATCAAAGAATTCATTCTACATTAACAAGGCAAAACATCCCTGGTATGGAACCATTGATATTCAGCGAGCAAAGAAAATGAAGTCACTGGATCCTTTAAAATATAGTCTTTCATGTCAGTTCATTGCAAAAAATAATGAATTACAGCCACTTCTTCTTCCCAGTGCATTTTTAGGATAGTTTACATGACTCTGGAATGGCTGAAATACTTCACCGCCTACTGTAGAATGTCCTCATGAAGACAAAAAAAAAAAAGGCGGCATTTACTTTCACAGTTTGCTTACATGGATTTTGTACTACTACTCAGGACCAAGAAAAATGTAGATTCTATTTAAAGAAATAGCAGCAATATGTTAGAAAACATTTATATAATTCAAAAGTTACACGGACAATATCTAATCAGATAAAAAGAGAGATCCAATCCATATATATGGCTTTTAGTACAGTATGAAGAGTCTACAAAACCTCTGATAAAAACAAGCTAATAAAGTTGGCTTGTAAAGTGAGCTACAGATAAGGATTAATCTATTTTCCTTATAGACATTACTTCTGAGGTTTGCACCTATAGAAATTATATCCATGTACCCTGTTTAAACAGCTGGTATGACTAGCACAGACCTTCGGTGCCTATATATGCTTTGGATTTAATTCTGACAAGTAAATCGTTATCTTTTCCCCTTTTGATTTATGAGACTGGATTTATTATGATTTCTCCTTTTTTAAGAAATAAAGATTAAGTATGAGAGGCCACAAATTACAGAAACTACAATGGCTGGACTTCCACTTGTAGTTTTATATTTCTGTGTCTGCAAAACATCCCATTGTTTCTATTTTTTAACTACATTTTAAGATATAGCACTTAAAAGTAATATAAAATTATTGGAGCAACAACTGCTGCTTTCTGTTTCGATTTTCATAAGCTTATGTGCCTACATTGTTTGTTTTAATTGATCATTAAGGCCTAGATCTTACTGGGTAAATAAATCTGCTGGACCTCTGCAAAATATCATTGAAGTCAATTGGGTTTCACATATGTGAAGAACCTTATCTGTGCCAACCACACTGTAAAACTAGGCAAGATACTGGAACAATTTTATCAATCAGATATTCTTATACAAAATAAAACAATATGATTATGAATATGTTTTTATAGATTTTGTAGATTATTTCTCTATCTTGTAAACAGATGAATAATCCTAAATGCTGGGATAAGCATGTATGTATATAGGAGAGACAAAAAGAAAGATATAAATACAGATGCATGTATTTAATTCCATATGACAGTAAGCAATTAAATATAATAATGATAACATTTAAACATTACATCTTCTTGAAAATATACCCTTTCATTTTATTGATGGAGTCCTAAGAAATGTGGATTTTTATTAGTACTAGGGAAAGAAACACTAAATGTATTCACCTGAATAGAGTAACATATGTCTGTGCTTCAAGAGAGTTTTTTTAAAAAAAGTCCTGTCTGGCTTAAAATAGTCTTGAAAGATGACTTGCCTGGATCAACCATTTCTGACAATCTTAAATTCTGATTTGCAATGCAATTTTTTTTTAAAGTTGTTATACTGCAATGTCTTCTTGCTCCTAGGAGACAGTTCAGAGTGCCTCAGCTGCCACCAAAGTTGCAATGATTCTTTATAGTAAAAAGTAATACTGCATATATAAAATTGTAATATATAGTGTAGAGTCATAAGTAACTATCACAGCAAAGGAGTATTTCATTTTAGCATTTGGGTGGTGTTTATCAGCTTACTATCTGCAGACAAATTGTTTTCAGTGCAACTATGATGATTAGCAAGTCTTCTGCTAACTTAAGTTGATTCCGGTTCCCATACAGAATCAAAAGCAGATGAGATTAAGGTATGCACTTCTTCTTTACGCTTCCAATCCTACTTATTTATGATTCCAAGATCTTTAATAACAGTCATTGTCTTTCTGTAGTCTGGAGCACGGTTGAGGAAACTGAAAATCAGGGCTTTTCCTAGAAATAGGAATTTCCACAACTTTAGGTAGACTTCTGTAGCACTTTGCTATGGTTATGAGAGTCTAAGAACATGCACAGGACAGACTCATAGGTGATGACAATGCCTTTTGTCACACAAAGCAGTAGCCATTTTGTAGGAAATCTACAGGAAGTCACCTGATGTAGGGAAAATATTTCCCTGCCTACAACTTTGTGCTTTATAAAGATAAGCCAAGGAGCAAAAAATCATAATTCTATTGGAGACCAAGAAAACATGGATTCAATGGTTACTGTTTTTATGACAGATTACAACCTCCCTCCATATTTTTAAGGCTTTCTGTTTCTTTCTTTCATCCAAGAGAGGACTTTCTCCTCATACTTCCCTGACGTCATCTCTATGCCACAAATATCAACCTTCTTTTCATACAAAGGTAGTCTAACTGGCGTATATTTATCTGGTGTCTGAGCAATCACTCTCAGGTGGTATTCAGCTTTGAGAGCTGCAGCTTCTGTAGATCTAAATAAGGGCTGGAGAGCCCCCAAACTTTTTTAATTTTTCCAGCTTTGCTGATTAGTCTACTACATCATATTCCTTACCTATAAGCCTTGTCTTCTCTTAGGAAAAGTGGGCACTGGGAGCATGCCAGGGTTTAGCACAAATGCTCATCCCTAAAGGCCAGCTCATATTCCTGTCAACTTCAGGTCCATCTGCCTGTTTAAATCAGGCTCTAGCATGTCAATCAGGCTTTAAATCAGGAGTTACATCAGGCATTACAGATCTCTAGAGATAAGTATCTGAGTATGGTTTAAGTGTCAAGTGTATGGGAACAACTATACTGTCAGCTATGTCATTTAATAATTCAGAAATAGTGCAGTTCAGGATGACTGTGTAGCCTCTCTCAAAGTAATCAACATCAAGACCTTTTCAGAGAAGACCTTGGTCTTCTTTGCCTAGTGTTAGTCATAGGATGTGACAAGATGAGAAGATGGATGGAGCAGTCTTGCAGACGGGATAGGTGCCTGAACCCTTGTGTGCACTGGTGTGTTCCCCACTCAGGACTGGCTTTACTGACAGAGAGCCTACTTCTGGATACTACTGCTGGAGAGGGTCTTGTAGATATGTGGTATATTCACCTTCAAGCTTCGCTGCATGAGTGCTTCTGCTTGCAGTACAGACACAAGCTAGGCTGACAACCTACCCCAAAGTATTATAGTACTACCGGTGGTGTCAGGAATGAGCCCCAGTGTACTGAGCCAGAGGAGCTATCCACAGCAGCAGCCCTGTTTTTTAAGTGCTGCTGGGTAGCACACGTCTGTGGGTACAGCACAGACCCAGGGGTGTCTTGGTGTCATGTGGGACCAGCCACCAAACACTTTGACTGTAGGAGCCATCACCAAGGAAGAACAACACTGAGACCAAGCAGAGTGACAGAGTATGAAGAAGACTGTTTCTCCTTCTTGGCAGCCTGCTACAGGCCATATGAATAGTAAAAAACATGCAGTCAAGAGGTAAACATACAGCCTACTGCTGGAAAGGAACCTGAAAAAACAAGAAGCAAGGGGACTGGTTTGAACTCCAGAAGTCATGAAGGGCAATGAGACCTAACAGACCACGGCGAGACAGAAGTAAAAGTCACGTCCCTAGGGCCCACTGTGCTGAAAAAATATTGACCCTTGAAAGTCTGCAAAAACTTTTTAACAATTCAAAAAGAAAACTGAAACAAGGACAGAAGCTGGAGGCAAGAGTGCAGCTTGAAGGAGGGAAGAGGCAGGAGAAATCCATCCATGTTTGCATGGCTGGGATACGGGCTGCAGTTGCGCCGTCTTTTTGGATGCTTTTCTTAATGGAGAATTGTTGTTTGTTGTTTGTTTTTTTTTTTTTTTCACCAAGGATGTGAAAGATGGAGCACTGAACTTAAGCTAGCAATAGGCTCTATTTCTGGTTGTTCATACATATATATATATATACACATTAACAATACATGGAGTTGAGGTGATATATTTGGATATGCCCTCTTTTCTGGTATATTAGTGACAGAATAATTTTACACCTTATATTATTAAATGTGTAGAATCATCACTCACACCCCTCAAGCACTCATACAATCTCCCTGTAAATCACCAGTTTTCAGAGGTACTACAGAAAGCATGGGGTTCAAAAACGAATTTGGAAGATTTTGCAATCCTATCAGTCAGATCGGGGAAGGCACTGTGTATGAAGGGGTGGGTATAACATGAATACATTGACTTGAAGAGTAGAGGATAAAACACTCAGAGGTGACACTACATAGGCAAAAAAGGGGCAGAGACATGTCAGTGTTGACAAGAGGTTGGATATGGAGTTCAGCGGTGAAGGAAACTTTGTGGAGCACAGACTGAAATGGGGATGGGAATCTATGTTCTACCACATATGTCTGTCTTTGAAACATCTCAATTACTTATAAGAGAAAGATGAATTTTCTATTTCCTCTGCTAAGCTTTTCCACTTCTTTCTCATTACAGTAAGTAAACAATGTTAAATGGCAGATCCTACAGTTCACAGATTAGGGTACAATGCTGAGCTGTCTTTAAGAAAATACAGTACAAGTGTATTAACCAGCACATATCCCTAATGGTGTCTAGAATTTTTCTCTCTTATGCAGTTCTCAAAGTTATGAAGTATATTGGCAGGTTCCAGTCAACAACAAAGGCTGCAAAAGTCTTCTTTTTTCCAATACTGAACTTTTAGTCTGATTGCTTATTTGCAGTCTCAGCAAGCCAGAGAGAAGAATTTTATCCTCTTTGGCTTGTTTCTGAATACTAACTAGCCAGCCCAGTCAAGGCTCTCTAAAGAGTGAAACTGCATGAGAGACACACTGCATTTGACACAGTCAGGAGGCAAAAGAAAGAGCAAAACAAAAGTCTATTCAGGGCTGAATCCTCTGATATACTCACCCATCCCCCACCTCCTTTAAAAGTAAAGAGAAAGGGGAAAACTCATGAATCCATGGCTGAATGCCTGAGGTTGTCAGAATAAAGGACAATGAGTGACAGCTGACTGTCAGCACAATTCTCAGAGTCTGAGTTATCACTTTTTGGCATTGTTCAAATAGGAAAAAAGCGTGCGCGGTTAACGAGGAAATATCGCAGGAGCGCTTTGTGAGGGGCTGTGCTCAGACTGGCTGCAAACAGCCGAGGAAGTTGTAGTTCCACATGGATTTTTCCCTTAGAGTATACTGCTCTGTGAAATCTTCCCAACTGAACTCATTAAAAACTTATCTAAGCATGCCGGCATTAAATGATGTCTTAAGACAACAGGGGTCAGAAAACTATTTTCCTTTAAGGAAATCAGGTACAGGCCAGGCATACCTAAAGCTGAGACAACTTATACGTTCACGACACCATTATCTAACTGTTGGTTATTTAAAAAAAACCACCCATGAAGGCCAATCTTTAAACATTTCCTGCATGTTCAACTAGTTTAGGATCCCCCTGAAACCTTTTTTTTTTTTTTCCTGCAGATTTGCCTACACTTTCATCTTTGCTGACTGTCTTAATCTTTCAGTCTTTGTTGTTCCAATACACGATCAGCTTGTTTTTAAGTCACATCTACCTACATTTGTTAGTGCTGAAACATTACTTTAGGCTTTTACATCTCCATAAATCCATACAAATGATGCACAGGTTTTCCTGAGAAAGGTTAAAAAAGCTGAAGCAGAGAAGATTTTAAGGTTATTTAAATAATGCATTTTAAGTTGGCAGATATTTAACTGCATGGTTTATGTACTAAAAAGAACTACCTGAGCAGAGCAACAGCTTATGACAGAGAGACCCTGGAATGACAGGGGTTTTAGTAATTAAAATAGATCTGGCCTGTGCTCAAAGCATTAGCTCACTTAAGCCTGTTGACCATCTGTACTAGAGAGACATTGATTTTATTCTCAGCTCCATGGGTCTGTCAGGGTCCATAACAACTGCAAATAGGACCAAGTGTCTAGGTCTTGGCCCACTAGGCATGAGGGCTGCTCTGGAGTGTGGTCATCCCTGAGATGGAGGATGTAACCGAAAAGTGGGCAGTGAGAGGGACTGAGATGCTGCTCTGTATCACACTACATGTTAGCAGAGCACCATTATGGGAGAGCTCAAACTGCCGTTACCACCCCAGCAGGTGTTACTGTACGTTATGAACCTTTAGAGAGAAATGAAGAAATGAGGGAGGGAGAGTAAGTGAAATGCAACAAGAAAAACAGGAGGAAGTTAATTTGCAGGCTTTGTTTTGTTTTTTTTTTTTCCCCAGCTAAAAGGGAGAGATTTCTGTAGCTGACAGAGATGATATTTAGAAGTTCCAGACTTTGCATAAAACCAGTAAAATAAACACCTACAAACAGAGGATATTTGTAGATAGGGTTTTAGAGAAAGTTATTTATCTGTTTCCATAATCTATCCACACTCTGGAAAAAAGACTATGTTTTCAGAGTAGGGAACAAAAATTGTGCAAAACCCTTGCTCCTTTGCTCCACAGACCATGGACCTGCAGCTGAACTTTGCAGCTTTGCTTCAGTGTCTGTGCTCATATCACCATTTGCTGATCTGTGTGTGTATAAATGTTAAGTGTATAAATGTATAAATCCTACCTTACTATGAAGAATCCCATATTTTAAAAAAACAACCAGCAACAAGAAAAATCAACATTATTTATAAAGAATGTGCCTAATCTTGTTGGATAGGTGCAATGATTTGCAAAGACTTTTTGAGGGCTTTATTGTGTGGAAGGCATGGAGAAGGGACTTTCCTACCGCCAGCCTTGTGATGTTACATGAATTGCTCATGAACAGGTTCTGACAGCCCAGGAGGACTATTAGTCATAACTATAAGATGTACTCTCCAGATGTCACGTAAGAAGTTTCTGGAGAATAAAGAAGAAAATGGATCAAGATTTCCAGTGCAAACACAGGAAACTTATTTTTGAATTTTAAGAACTTTCAATTCTCATTAAAAGACATTTTTTTCCTGACCCTTTAATAACAATATGGACTATCTAAGGTAAGCGCTGTTGCTGTAGTCTTCCATTTTCAAGAGTTATCTTCCCTTTGTAATTGATTTTGAAATAATGGAATGCCTGAGAAAGATAGAAACCCTTGTGGGTTGCAGGAGAAAGAAATATATGAGAAATTAATAGACAAAGAAAACATAAGTGTGAAATGGGTTCAACCCTTTGTGAATAACCACATGGAAAGAAATAAAATTAATAACCCTGCTACAAGTCCTGTTGAAGACAAAAGAAGCTCTGCCTCTCCTGCTCTAGTCTTGGCATTTACAGAATGCCAAATTGTTTAGTGTTTTGCCACATTACTATCCCTTCCAACTTAACCATGCAGCTTGGTTAGCTAAATTAGCTGCCCAGAATCCCCTGTCTCCCTAACCAGTCATTAGATAGGCTTTCCCAATAGCTAAGCTAACTAATTTAATTTTAAATGGCCTTTTGCAAGAGACTCTCTCCCCTTTGACTGAAGAATGAATTTAACTTACAAGCAGAGAGATGGAAGTTATAGACTGAATTTCCTGCCTGTGTTCTGGGCTAATATGGGATGATGTAAGTTTCTGTTTAGGAGTTTAAAGTTATTTGTTCCCCCAAAATTTTTGGGTCAAGGGAACCTAGGGGTGGTATTGCTGCTGGTGTTTTCCATAGAGCAAAGAGCCTGGAGTCGTCCCCTCAACAGAGTCTTCGTTTGACTTCTGAAGAGATGAAGCAATGTTCCTAAAAACCATATGAGACACAGGGCTTTGGTAAATTCTTGTAAGAGCTTGCACATCTATGGTAGCAGAGACACAATACACAGACCTGTTAATGTTCATGTAACAGACTACACTTTACGGAGCTGTTAGTGATGTATATCACCTTGCACAGAATATGTACACCCATTCACCATTACTGTCTCTGAGCTCAAGAAACTTTCTAGATCTCTGGACAGTTTCAAAGAGGTTGGAAATATGGCCACCAATCTCTAAAGCAACATGAACTTGTAGCCTATAAACCAAAATGAACCAAGCTTTGACTCCTAGGTAGTTAGTCCTGATAAACTTGCTGAACTACTGAACTTTTGCTATAACCCTAAGAAGGGACATGAAGACAAGAGACCTTAATGGTGGAGCGGGTTTAACATTTTTTATTCCTTTTTCAAGGAATTCGCTGGGGAGCCAAACTCTGAAGATGTTCAACTGGTTTTGCTTGCTTTCAAATCAAGGTCCTCATAACCACATTTATGGTGTTATACACATATTTTTCAATCTTGATAGCCAGAGTATAGTGTATATTCTTGAAATTTTACCCCTTTTGCATGGGTACCGTGATGATAAACATGCAATCATAGGGGATTTCTGCAGAAGTATCTTAACTTATGGGATTTGTTCAGTTGTGTGGTTTGGTGTTTGTTTTTTTTTCCAGGAGTGATGTGAGATGCATGGGCAACAAGACAGTGAAATCCCAGTTTGTAGAGCCAGCGGGGACACTTCAGCAGGCCTGCCTCATTCTTTGTAACTTTTGTCTGCACTTTCTGGTGCATTGGAAGGATATTAGCAGCTCCAGGAACTGTCTGTTTCACCACTGGAATGAGAATGCATCCTGCCACTCTGCAAGCTGATATAAAGCATACCAGAGAAATTCAAGATTATATTATTCTAAGAATTAGAAAACAGATAGATCTCCTGAGATCCTGTCTGGGGAGAAAGTCTGGGAAAAATCTCTGGATGTAAGTAGGCTTCTTTCCTCTGCCTTTGCCCTGGGAATACTGTTGGTAATCAAGATGTATTTCGTGTTTTGGCGGAGCTTCCCTATTTCTGTGGCACATTCATCACCCATGCCAAACCAGTTCTCTGCATTTCTTCAAGACTTACTGTCTAATAACCGTCAGAACAGGATTAGAGCTTCCCAGGCTACAAGAAGCTTTAACTTACTTCTGCTGATCAGAGTATTTTACAAGTTATACTTAATCTCTTGAGAGTGGAAGAAATACCCAGTCAATCTTTGAAACATCTGTTTCTGGGATATATGGAGCGGGTGTACATAGTCTTACATCTCTAAGACTAGACTGGTCTCTCCTGTCTATACATACGCAGCTTCTCAAGAGACAGAGGCAGATGCCCTGATGCACAAAGGTAATCAGTGGGAACTAGGCTCCCAAATACCTTTGTGGAATAAGTCCTGTTCATAATTGTATTAGATATCATCCCCTACTTCCTAAAGTGCATGCTCTTGCATTCCCTGGATGCTTTGCAGTGTTTGGTAGGTCACTCCCATGCTTGTATATAAGTAGAGTGACCAAAGGAAAACAAAAAGTCAAAGCAACAAAAGACCCTCAAGAGGAACAAGCTAGTTCTGGACACAGAATTGATATAGGTTTCCTTTTGGACTAGAGAATGCAAGGATTCTTCAGATGTGCAGAGTGCAAGGACTCTCCAGATGTGCAGTGGTTTTTTATCAACCACTACTGGAGCAGAAAAAAGTCCGTGTATCTCACAAGCAATTCAATACCACATAGGATCAGCCCAGCATGGGAATATGGCCCTGATAAAGGTGTAAGTTCTCTGAGTACTAACTCATGAACAGGCTCCAGAAAAAGAGCACAGATAAAGACAGATGGAACTGGGGAATACCTAGCACTGTAGCCCACATCTGAAAAAATGAAGCTTCTTAATATGATTTCAGTTTGGTTGATTGGTGCAAAATGACAATTTGTGAGCTTTAGTCTTTTAATGACCTAAGTGAGGATAAGCAAGTGATAAAATTACTATGACAAATGATTACTATTTTAGTTATCTAATAAGAAGCAGATAAGGAGAAACACAAGTTTGCAACACACTTCCATAAAATTATTTCCCCATTGTAAATAACATACAAATATTGTTTAAAGGCATCATCAAAAGAGAAAGCTGGTTTTGCTATAAGAGCACCACACCTAAATTCTTCTTCCAATCTTTGCTTCCAGCAAAAAATAAACATGTGCTGAATATCTTTTACAACATCTAGTATCTTGGCTGAAAGTAATGATAACGCAGCTATATTAAACTGATGGAGTCTTATGCTTACATTCCAGTTTGACAGGAAGATCCACAATTACCTCTGTTACTTAGGTGTAACAAGAAACATGTCAAGAGGTTTTTTTTTTTTTAATCAGTGAAACCTGTACAACAGAGCTGTTAGATGCAGTCTTCTACCAGGTAGGAAATTTTCTACCCTGTTCTATTAAAATGGGAGATCACCAGCTAAGAGTGGGTGAATTAATATTTGTTAACAAAGAATATAAAAAGTCTTTCTCTGTTTGGGTACTTCCATGTAAGTTGTACTGGTCTGAAAATACACCTTGAAATGGACTGTGCAGCAAGGAACAGCAGTCCAGGAAGCAGAAGCAGATAGGCTGGTATCCCTAGAGGAAAATCGAGATTATTCATAAAATGAATCCCAATGGTAAAATAAGACACATGAAAAAAAATGGAAGATTTTCTTTTTTCCTTTTCCATACAGAGGGAAGGCTCTGAAGGACAAATGACTGACCCTCCTCAAAAAAACAGAGTAGAAATAAACCAGATTGCCAACTTATCCTATGCTGCCTAAATGGAGGCATGGAAAAGCCTGAGGTCTCCTGTCTCACTTCTTAAGGGTAAAATAAAGAGACAAAACTGCTGAGCTTCAGGGGTACCTGGATGGCAGAGAGGTTAAACAAGTGCTGTCAGAGAACCAGCTGTGGGCAAGTGAGCCCCAATGCGTCCCGTGTGGCTGAAGCAAGTTGCTCTCATTACAATGTACAGTTAAAAAGGTGCCAACTCTCCTTCTCAAGCAGAAAAAGATAATTTGATGTCCCATCTTATAATTGATAAGTTTTGAATGTGCTTTTTTTTCCAGAGTTTTTATTTTTGGATTATGATATCATTGGAAAAATTGGTTATATTTACCTAAGTTTTGGGACTAAATTCAGGACTAGTTTTAATCAATGATCACAGTTGTTCTTTTTTGGGTAAATTTTAATGGGGAACACCAAGCCAACTTTTTTGAGGGAGGTGTCTTTGTACTCAAATGAATAACAGTGAAAGTCATTTGTGAAATTAAATGAGAGGACCACACTGGCAGCAATCCTAAGCAGTGGATCCACAAAATGTAGATAACTTGAGTAAAAGCAGCACCAAGAAGTAAACGTTTGCCATTTACTGCTGAAAGTTTTTCCAGTTCTGACACAAAGTTACTGTTGGTGAAGGTCTCTAGGAAAACTTCCCTGGAGAGTCAAGTTGTCCTTTTTTTTTATTTGCAAACAGAATCCATGACCTTGAAATCAACTTACAATTTCATTGCTAGCAAGTATTGCACATCAATATATAATCCACTGGAGCAAACTAAGACCATCAAGCTAATTTTCTGTGGTTACTAAACTAAAGCTATTAGGTTGTAGCAACAAACAACTGCAGACCAGATTAGAAACGTCAGGCTAGCTGTGAAAGACCTGTATCTTGTCATCAGCCCCTTGCATGATCCATCCCTGCAGTTTTGCTTCCCATCAGGTCCACTTTAAGAAATCTTTTTTCAGCACTCTCTTGGTCACTGTTTTCTTCCTGAAGTAAAGAATAAAGATAAAAATAAGTCTGAAAATGTGAAGAAACTTGGTTCCCCTGGTATGATGATTATGCATCTGGCAAACAGTGAGCAATGCAGAGAGGACATGTTGACAGTCAGATACGGTTCTCGGTGACAAGTGTTTGAACACTGTGACATGCTCAGTTCACAAGTGGTTTATGTTTTGGGTGAGCAAAAGAAATAAGAGTGAGTTTTACCCTTGGGAGTCTTATTTTGTATTTTGGTATAATTTGCCATTTTTTTGTTTTCCATTTGAATAACCAGTAGGCAGCCATTAGGGACCCAAGCTCATCAAATAGGCAATAACAACAATAAAGTTTATGTATCTTGGCTGCCATCTACTCCAAAAACCTGTGGAGTTCTCTGCTGGAATAAAGAACCTGCAAAAGCACATAGAACAATTAACTTTTAAGGACTTGCCTATTGAAGAGCATGCAGAAAACTTTTTTAAGGACAGCATAAAAGACAGGCGAGGAATAAATTGCTTGAACTGTTTGGAATATCACATGCAAAATCTCATGTTCCAGAAAGGGATATTGTAAAACCTGAATCATTTTGTTTTCATGAGAAAAAACCCACTGTTTTCTTTTGTTAAGTCTCTGACGTGGTAGTGGCATTCCAGTACTGTCCTTCCTCACCACTATTAGAAACGAGTGTCCTGAATTCTCTTTAGATAATATGTAGTATTTCTCAGGAAGTGGCCAAATATCTCATTACCTATTTATCGTTTTAAAAGGTCTTTTTTAACCTATATTTTATGTTCTGTGTCAAAGGATAGGTAAAGATGGATAGGCTTTTTTGAACTCACAAAGAAAAATCCATGCGTCTTACTTGATGCTTCTGTGTGAACCATCATAACGATATACTGCTTTGCAGTGTATTCAGTCCTGGATGAATTATGGCATTTCAACCCTGTTCTCCTTCCACAATTACACATAAACATGCATACATGCATGCTTACTTTTGTGTTCTTATATATATTCTTATATACCTATATATAAATGAATATCTGGAAAGATATTTAGATTTAGTGGGTTGAATGTGGAAAATAAGCTATAGAAGATAGAAACTAAATTCAAAACAATGGTAATGACAAAGTTAAATAGATATTTACCTATACATTCCTTTCCTTTCAATTTAACGTCAATGCACACACATAAAAAACTGCCCTGGCTGGGGTGCTGACTAAGTCACATGAAATGCTGCTCTGGTTCCCTGCTGGTTTACAATCCTAGCTTTTCAATGCAGAGCTGCTATTCAGACTTCAGTACTTGTCTGAAGAGCTTTGTGTTGTCTTTGGGTGTTTAATACTTATAACAAGGCACTTTCATTAAGTGCAGCCTAATTTTAAACATTCTGTCCACTTATCTGATCCCTCTGTAAATGTCTGAAGGAGACCAGTTGACTGTTCATACTGACTCACCTAGATAACATTTCTTAATTTTCTTCTGCTTCTCATCAGCTTCAGACTTTGTAAACAAGCTCCTTTTAACAAAGCATCGAAAGGGTAGATGTTTAGCAAAGCCTACATTACAAACACATTTCAAAGATTTATTTTATCCCCTGTTTAAAGTGTAATACACGCTGTCCCTTAAAATACTGGCTCCCTTCAATTTGCTGTGGAAGTGTGAAAGTATTCTATAGTTCATTGTCAATCAGCACTGACATTTTTTTTTTTTTCCTGGAAGAACTTATGGCCCATTTCAGAAGTGTTCTCTAGACTGTTTGAATTTAAAAATCCTTTAATTTATACTGGGAGTCTGAATCATACAAATTCCAAAACACTCCTATTTCTGGAACCTCCCACTCAGGGAATCAAAGTTTTCCTCACTCTTCGTATTTTCTCAAGGAAAGATCATATGAAGAATGTTTGTTTTCATCCATGAATAATAAGAAATTATTCTCAGTACCTTCGGACAATAACTCTGTTATTAAAAAATGGATATTCTCCAAAATATGCATATTGTACAAGCTAAAGTATGTGTTTGTTTGAAAGATTCACTTACTTTATCTTTGCTCTGTCTTTGAATAACTCATTATCTGTCTGACCACACACAATACTACAGACTAAGCATTAAAAGGATGAATATGCTTTGGAAGATTGAATGCTTGGCTATGATGCGTATGAATAGTACGAATTACTTGTTTAGAATCAGTGACTGCACTAATGCAAAGAATCAAAGACCTGCATCAAATCTAAAAAAGTCTACACTTGGCAAAGTCTGTTTGGAAATCCAGGGCCTCATTTCACGTACATGAAGCTGTGGAAAAAAAGAATAATTGGGTATCCCATAAAACAAACTAATTTCTCTTTAATTCTTTTTTTTTTTTCTCCTATTTCTGACTAGACTTTACTAGACTTGAAGTAACAAAGGATCAGCTTCTTTCCAAGGTTTTTATTCTTTGTCTTTCTGGTTTTACTCAGAACACAGTAACGCAGAGCTAAAAAGTTAAGAACGATAAAGTGCAACATAAAAGAAACATTTCTGAACTTTAAAAAAGTTAAGGTTCATTTCTGGAAGTGTTAGGGAAAAAGCAACTAGTTTTTCTCTACCCGTTCACACAATTCTTTTCCTTTCCTTGGACTAAATCCCTCATGCTGGCATCTCTTACAACCAGCTGGAGGTTTTAAGAGTGGCTTAGGACAAACAAGAGAGCAAAAGAGCTCAGTCCACCCATGCTAACTGCTCTGGCTCCCATTTATACTGCACTCTGCTTACTTCTGTTGCTGGTTGTAAAGGAAAGCATTGCACTGTCAATGCCTAATGTCTCAACACTGGAAAAAAGTAGAACGTACTTTAATACTGAGCTTTCCTCTAGCTGTCAGGCTCAATAGATATTTTTAATTGTATTGAGGTGCAGGAATTGTTATATATCCAGTTTTACATCTAGTCCGGCATTATTGCCCACTTTACAAAATGCTCCAGAGATGGAGGAGTGGGACATATTGTCAGGAATATTGAATTTATTGCAACACATTCTAAAAATGGAGAGAAATGATGCAGAAGTAGAAGGCCAATACATCGAAGATTGACCTCAAATATTCATAGGTATGTGAAGAAAGCAAGTAATAGGCAATTTTCCATTTCCCCCTGAATTTCTATAATTCCATTACCCCATTTTGGAGCCTGTTTCTTCTTCACAAAGGGATTTCATCTTAAGGAGTGCAGTTAGCAGTACTACTGACATCCTTGCCCTGAGCCCTGGGAAGCTGAGAGCTCATTTTATCTGTAGCCAGGATTTACACCACCCTGCCTTGGGACTCTGTGTGGTACTGGTGGCTAAATGACACATTCTGAGTTTACATGGCAAACATATTGACTTCGTTGTCAACTTTGCTTTAGCTGTGAAGTTGTGACCACACAGCCAGCTAACAAAATAGAAGATAACTATAATAAAGTATTTCTTCCTCCAGATACAAATTATTGGAGCAGACCTTGCTGAAGCCTTTTCTTTTTTTTAGTCTGTGTGCCTACCTAGCTTCACCCACAGCTAAAAATAACGTGTGCCTATGTTTTCCAACTCCTCCTTTGGTATCTGCCCCATGGGTTGCTAATAGTGTTTTCGGTCATCCCTCTTACCATCTGTCGCTGCAACTGAGAAGAAAGGGAAAAAGGCTCTTTGGCCACAGCTAATGCTTCATCAGCTGTCCGCCACGAGGTGGGTGGAGAAGTACAGTGGGCATGTCATCATGAAAGACCAAGTCATTCACTACTCTGGTATTCCCCGTATATATTGAATTAGGCAGCAGGGAGGTGTCAAAAAAAGGGGGATCTGCAAAGAGAGCTGTGATGTGCATCACCCCTTGCGTGGAGGGACAGCAATTTTCAGCATTCCTTGTAACACAACATGTAGGCATGATAATGATACGTGCTAAATGGTGATGCATCTGTAGTCCAAGAACCGATAGCTGATCAAAAATGGGGAAAGGCACATGAATTAACATTCATATTTTTGTAGGCCATCTATGTTTTCTTGGTGGAAGTCAACTTTCTAAAACACTTAGAGCATTATTTTTGATGCATTTTCTGTCTCTGGTGCATTAGACTATTAATAATGCAATAAGAGAGTTCTTCCTCTGGATTGCATCATGAACAGACGTGTGAATAACTCACATTTTTTGCTAAGCTAAAAATAAATGGAAAAATAAATAAAAAATTTGAAATAAGAAAACAATCTTTGGGGTGAAATGAAGTAACAGTACAAATTCAGATATTTTTAATAAAAAAGAAGTTGAAATGATGGGCAACATTAGTAAAAAAGAGCTTAGATGTCATTTACAAAACTTAGGAGAAGAAGGTGATGAATGTGGCTCTATGTTACTCTACAGCCTAGTGATTAGCACACTTACCTGGTAAAAATGAGACATGGGCTTCTTCTGTGTCTAACAGAGGTTTAACCCAAGCCTGGATCCTCTCATGGAGTGCCTCAAACACTGGGGTACAAGATATTTTAGTATCTATATATACTAATTGGCATATAGCAGTGATTATTAGTTGGAACAGTAAATGAACCTTTTATGCATAAGAAAAACTGAGAATGACAAACCCAGGACTGTCCTACTGTCCAGAGACTGATTTTTTTTTTGGTGCAAGTTAATAAACCAACTACGTGTCAGGCCACAGTATATGGGGAGTTGAAGGAGTATTGGTACATCTCCCATCTCCCCAGTTTTGTGGTTGGGAGGTAAGGTTCTTTGTGAATCTAGCAGAACTAAAACCTTTAATTTTGGAAATACCAGTACAAATAATGTCCCAATTTTCATACAATTATTGTTTTTCTCCTAAAAAGCTATTTTATGAATTTTAGTCAAATTGAATTGTGAATAAAAGATGTCCCAAAATTCTAACTGCTGAAAGACAGCTCTTGCATGAGGATAATATAGAAAACCTCTGCAAGCATGACCAATACCTTTCTTATTCCCTGACGGTTAGTGCCAAATATAAAAGCTCTTGCTTCCTCTAAATTTTTTGAAAGTTAGTTTCTCCCAATTTTCTGAAAACATTGCCTACAAATATACATATTTTTTATGAATTGACTTTTTTCTTGTATGAACATTTCTTGACAGGTTTAGGAAATCCCTAACTTCTCATGCTTTCTAGCAGAGTATGCAACTTTCTACCAGATATAAGAATGCACTTAATACAAATGTTATATTTTATTCACAGTACTGTAGAGAGAAACCCCAAACCAGAACAACAAAAATGCACTCATTATTAATCACTCACACCTCTCAGAATGATCTCTCTTGTCTCCTATACATAAGGATTGGTATCCTTCCAGTTAGAAACAAATGCATCCCACATCCAAACTGCTGTATAGTTCCCTGTGGATACAAGATCCCAGTGCACAGCTATTACCAGAATGTATAACTCTCCAGTTCTGCAGTTTTTAATATATATTTTTTCTCATGGGCTTCCTCTTTTAAGAGATCAAACAATGAAAACCATGTCAGCTTGGAGGTAGCCATTTGTTATGATGCTGAGTGATAATATACTGCTTTCAGAAGCCACTGGACACAAGCTGCTGAGATACAGCTGTCTCTGTGGAGGATGAGGCAGACCTTACCAGAAGAAAAAATAGAGAAAAAAAAATTGTTGAGTACTTGGCCTTTTCCAAGTCTTTTGTCACCAGGTCTCTTGCTCCATTTTCTTCATCCTTCCTTTTGCTACTGTTAATGGCTAGAAGTCCTTCTGGTTTCCCTTTGAATTACTCATCAGCTTCAGCTCCAGCTGAATTATCTCCACCTCCCTATATCCATCCCTCCGTGCTTGGGAAATTGTTCCATACCTGTGGGTCACCCAGCTGTTCTTCCACCTTCCTTTTAGCATTCAGTTTCACTCAGGACCTCTCTGGTCATCTGTACTGGCCTTCTGCCATGCTTACTCAACTTCCTGCATGTTAGAACAGACCATACTTGTGCTTTGAGGAGGTTATCCTTGAAGATTAACCAGGCCGTCTAGGTGCCGGTGGAAGCTGCCAAGTAGATTCCTGGGTAAGCCAAGGAGTCTGCTCTCTTGAAGTCCAGGGTTGTAATTTTCTTCTTTATCCTACTAATTTCTCTTAGGATGTTAAACACTACAATCACATGGTCACTATAGCCGAGGCTGCCCTTGGTCTTCACATCATCCATCAGTTCTTCCTTGTTTGTGTGTTACTGGTCCAGCAATGCATCTGCCTTAATTGGCTCATTGATCTCTTGTGTCAAGTAGTTGTCATCAACACACTCCAGAATTCTCTTGTATTGCTCATACTCTGCTATATTGCCCTTCCAAAAAATATCAAGGTCATTAAAATCCCCCATGATTTCTAGTCCTTGCAATTGTTTCCTGCAGCTGTGTAAAGAAGGCACCACCTTCACTTTCTTGGTCTGTATCTACCTATCACTATTTTCCAGTTGCATGAGCTATCCCACCATGTCTCTGTAATATGAATAAAATAGCTCTGCACTTGTGCATGGACTTCTAACACCTCCATTTTTCCCTATGGTGTGTGCACTCACGTACATATGCAGGATTCATCCCCCAGTCTTGCTGCTTTCATAAGGGAAGTGCAAGAGTTTCCAACATCACACTGTCCCCTGGACACTTTCTTACTGCTCTATGTTAGTTCACTTTTCTTCAGGTTTTGGTTTTCCTCCTCTGATATATATAGCTTAACTTCTCATCATTTTAGAAGAACAGCTGATACACAGCAAGATCTCAAACTGTGCATGGCTAAAGAAATGGATGAACAACTTCATAAACTAACCTAGTGTCCTGAAGTAAATCTTAAATCTTTGTTCTTAAAAATTTTTTTGGATTTCAGCTCAGAATAAATCAGCATAATTGGAATGTATAGATCAAATTCAGCAGAGGATTGCCATGAAATACACTTGACTTCTGTTTAAAATTGATCCCAAAATAAATATATGTGGTTAAGGAGTGAAACATGCACCAGTGTTGCATCAAGCAAGAGAGTAAAACAAGGATGATTTAAGTATTAAACCTGTGACTGTGGTCCATAGCATGTTCCTCTTGTGCAATCTGCCTTGTAGTCTGATGGGAGGGGAAATTTGGAACCTACCTCTCTGTAAAAAAACAGAGGTGTAATTTTACATTTGGCCTTTTTGAAAAGACAGCCTGACTATAGTTGGCACTATAACTAGTGGAAATATTTGTTCAAAACCAATGTAAAACAGTATCATATGCAACATACAGCTTTGTCTAAGAAAACACAGAATGAAAAACAGTAGAGAATTACATCCCTTGTCTGAGATAATCCATCATGAAACAATTATTTCTGTGTTATGACTCTGGTCTTTGTTCATAAAAAGTAGTTAAGTAGCAGCTTTTATTTTATGCCACTCTTCTTTGTGTGTGTGGCATGATGAATAAAGCTCCTTACACTAATAATTCACACTTAAGCTATCATAGAATTATAGAAAAATATGCCTGGAAAGGGCTTTGTCGAGGCTACATCATATGTCAGACTTGGTCCAAAAAAAAAATCACATGTTCGAAACATCACCCAAATTAAGTCAGGAAGTACTCTGAATGATTCCTGTTCCTCTGCTGGTATGAAGAGATCTGCAGGCAATCAAGAGATCCAGTCACAGATCTCCTCAACAGTAGAATTTATCCTCAAAGGTTTAGTATTTATAATCCTATTATTTTCTAATCCTATTATTGTAATGTTTGGATGAATTGAATGTATTTCCTCCTTAATCTCTGTGTGATCTCACATATTTTCCGTCAATGATGACTTCTGGCTGACCCTACAAATACTTTGTCCTTCAATACTTAAAAATAAATCACTAGAATAGTTAGGAACATTGTATTTTCTGCAGCTGCACCTTGCTGTTAGATAATGTCTCTTGACAAAGCTAATACTTATAGAATCCTGTAGAGGTGTTTGATCCTCACCTGATTTCCATTCAGATCATGGATTTTTGCTTTTTACTTGCTCAGTAAGTGGCCACTGTAATGCAATGTTTATTTTAAAATCACATTTGTGACTGTGCATAGAATAGAGGAATATCTACAGAGTTTTTACTTGGAGTATATAGAAAAAAATGCTATGCAACTTTGAATTGCATGGATTTAATACTATTTAAGGGTTTAACAGTGACATCATAAATCACAAGAAGGTATGAATTAATTTATATCCTACCATAAGCCTAAGATAACATTATATCCTCAATTTTGAAAGTTGATTATTTTTGCATTTCCTTTGCAATTACATTCTCATTTACTCTGCCACCCTCTAACTTGCTTGCTTATTTTGCCCTTTTGCCCTTTTTCCATCATCTCCTGTTTCTACTTTTCTTTTCCATTATGCTCCAGAATGTCCTACTTGAATGAGGCATACAGTTTCCATATAAACAGATGTATGTTCTGCCAGCAAAACCCACTGTACATCAGAAAGAAACTAAGATGTTAAGGGCATTAAAAAGAGAAGAATCAGGCCTCATGACTTGAGTACACTTGAAATTCACAAGAAGAATGTCAAAATAATGAGATATTTAGGTGACAATTCAAACATAAATGATGAGATTTGCTTGTACTTGACAACAACGTTTAATTCTACTATCAACATACTATTAGAGAAGTATTTTCCCTTGTGATAGTTCTGTAAACTCCGTTTATGATCTCCTGCAAACAGTTTAGGTGTTAGTTCCTCTGTAACATACAAATTGATAGAACATAAACTTCTGTTTTCTGTTGTCCATCTATCTGGAAGAACGACAAGGACAGCAGCATGTGAATTATACTGGTAAGACAGACAGATCTGGCATGTATTTAGCTGACCAAACTTACTTTTTCTTTGTTGTATTTAACAATAGCATATATTTGCTAATAGAATTCTACAAAATTAAACACTTTACATCAATTATTTACAAAGTATTCTCTTCTTGGAAAAAGGCTATGTAAGCAAATGATAAATGCTTCCAGTAAAATAAGCCTTCTCAAAAAACCTAGGATGACCAGGACAAGAGGCAATGCACAAAAATTAAAACACATGAAATTCCATCTGAAACCAAGAAATCACTTTTATACTGGGTGGTGGTGGTAGTCACACTCTAGACCAACTTGCCCAGAGTTCTGGAGTCTCCATCCTTGGAGATATTCAAAGCCTGACTGGACATGATCCTGGGCAACTGGCTCTAGGTATCCCTGCTTGAGCAGGCCTGTTGGACCAGATGACCTCCAGAGGTCCCTTACCACCTCAACCATTCTGTGATTCTGTGATTTATAAGTAAGGCCTGGGTTGTTGATCTCCCAGAAGACTACTTGGGAAATCTTGTTTATTGTAATTTGGTTTGTGGGTGCTTGCTTGGCTTATAATTTAATGGAGTAGAACTTTCTCCTTTTTTGCTCATAGTCTACTTCTATGAATTACAACAAAAAAATAGCTACTCCTATTATAGATACCTTCTGTTTTTTCCCTAGCTTATTGTGGCTATGTCCAGACATTACACTCCAAGAGTTAGTTCCACAAGTTCTCAGTAATTATACTAAAGTGGTAAAAATGAATTACCCAACTTTTTAAGCTTTGTTTCAAGTCACTGCTGATATTCCAGTTCAATCCCATTTCTACAGTGACAGTTTCTAAGTGGTAATGAAGAAATATATTACTACTATCAAAAGTAGTCTCTGTCTCATAAGAAGGTCAGCCTTGGCTCAGGCTGTGCAAGTAATACCATATTGGTATACAGAACGTACTGCTGTCTTAGAGTAGCAGGGGTATGAACTCTGGAGCTTCTCAGGAGGCGGGTACTGAAGTCTTAGATGATATAGCATAGCATCAGTGAATTTCACTGTAGGTACATCTACAAAAGCAGAAGACTAGGTTTCCCTAAACTGCTAGGTGGCACAAGTTGCAGTTTTTGAATGGGCTTCTCACTTATATGACATCGTAAGGCAGATGCTGATTTTTGCCTGCTTCTAACAGAAAACAAGCTCTCACATGTTCTCATACAGGGGTAGGAAATCGCCTCAGCTGAAGGAAGTCAATGAGATAGCAGGAGCATCTGTGGGACACTGCAGAAATTCTCTTGCAGAAGGAGTACATGCAGATGAAGACTTAAATGTTCGATGTTTATAGAAAGCAAGGGAAGGTTACTTAAATGACAAATTCAGAAAGAATATCTAGGGAAAGAACAACAGTTTCATTATGGGTGGAAAGAGAAAAAAATCCCACTGCAAAGGAGAATTGAGAACTTCAGGATGGGGGACACCCCACTGAAAGTGATGAAGATTTTAAACATCACTGACAGGGTGAGTGTATATGTCTTCATGGCTTACCAATTTTCTCTCCCTCTGCTTGTCGACTAATATCTTTCTCATCTAAAGTTTCCTACATAAAAATGTTCAGAATGATCTTATTACATACAAATAAAATAAAATCTTATAAGACAATTTTCAATGGGAAATGAGCAAGACTATTGGATAGCAAAGAGTTAGGGGAAATATCTTCCTATAGGAGTTATAAAAGATTATGTCAATTAATACTCTCAAAACCCACATATCTGGGCTTTGCAAATGTCTGTGTAGAAGATGACCACTGCCTGTTCCTTCATTTAAACCAGGATCTCACAGGAAGTCTGCTCAAAATGAATTGTGAAACAGCTCCAAACATTATTATCTGTTTATTTACTTATTCACTATTAAATAGCTAATTAATATTGATGATGAAACAGCTGCAAAAATATTTCAGAATTACCAGGGCCTCTGCAGCAAAATCCAATGCCAGCAGTAGAAAAGTCCAAAAAATCTATCTTACAAAACACTTGACTGAATGGGCAAGTATAAATATGCCACATGTTTGTACTCAAAACACCACAAGATTAAAAGCTGGGCTTCAAAGAGCTCCTTTGAAAACACAACTTAGTAATTTTGATTTTTCCTTACTCAAGAACAACTTCAGTATTCAAATTGTCTTGACATTCCTCATACTGTGCCACATGTGGACCAAACTCTTCTGCACAGTCCTGACAAGAGGCTGGCTGTATCTGACCACTGCAGTCTGCACAGAAGGTATCTCTTTTTATGATTAGTAAACACTTGGGACAGACAAAACATTAATGCAGATTCACAGGCTAAACTCTCTGATGCTCCTTTATCTGAAAATAGGCATAAGCCTAGGAATTACAGTTTTCCAGGAAATGTTTATATTGCAGTGCTTTCCAAAGTGTACTTAGACTGAAATATCTTTGGAGCTGTGTTGTTGGGTTCGTTTTGGTTTGGTTTGGTTTTGTTTGTTTGTTTGGTTTGTTTTGTTATAGATAGTGTCAAGTTGAATGGTGAGTTCACATTTGACTGGAGCTTTTGGGTGCTACCAGTACATCAACAGCAAACAATACAACGCAGTGACATCCTTTCATTATGCTGATCTTCACCCCAAATATCCTTGTGTAAAGACAGCGTGGAGATTCAGTCATATTGATCTCCCTCCTTAAGTTTTTCAGTAATATTACATAGAATTGATTACTGAGGGAAATTGTTTAGAGAAGCACATTACTGGAGAAATACAAGAATAAAAATGCTGTGTGAAAAGTACTTTCCAGTTTCCAAACTGATGACTATGCCAAGTAGGTATTACTAGCACTTCTAAAAAATATTGAAGCAGGGTGGAGAGGAAAAGTAATTTGTCTAAAGGCCACAGGAGGAGTAATTTTCAGAGCTGGGACTATAGCTCGGGAAATGCTGGTTGCTGAGGACCACAATGCACCTGGCTTCCTTGCCAGAGAATGAGGGAACACACTAAATAGCAAATATCCACTGTTTTTGTAACTGCAGTGCTGGGACTCCTCTCATCTAAGAGTAGTTCAGTTTTTCTTCTTGCTGCATGCTTGCCACAAGCATGTCAATAAGCTTGCTGAGTCAGTTGGGAAGGTGTCAGGACAGGAACAGTACAGAGCAGTAATTAAGAAATAAGACTCTTGAGGGGATATTTCATCATGAGCTTTCTCTCCATAAACCCCCCTTTTTCTCACAGTCTAGCACCCGTAAATGCTGCATCACCTTTGCAACATTCCCAGATGTTGCACTTAAAACATCAAGAATACAGTGTAAATCTGGACCCTAGCCATCCCTGCCAAAAATATACAGTATTTACTGCTGATCCAAGTAGCTGTGTTGTTTAACTACTTAAATATTGTAGGACTCACAATCCCCCAAACTATGTTAAATGTCCCCAAGTTAAATCAGCAGCAGTGCTTATTAAATATTAGGATTTGATCTATCTGGAGTCAACAGCTGAACAGCAGACACATCAAAATCTAAGTAACAATGACCTCAGAGCTATGTATATTTATCATGTGTTGGATTTCCTGGCATACTGAAGCCAAGGGGGAAAAACCACTGAACTAGTCCAGCTCCGAGGTTAATACTCCAATTAAATCACTGGCTTTAAAAAAACATTGAAATCTGTTACTCCAAGTTGGAAAGCATTTCACAACTTTCCTGTCTTAATAGTGAGGAATGTTAATGAGTCCTAGGTAGGAGCTGCAAGTAAATTGGA
Source organism: Theristicus caerulescens (assembly GCA_020745775.1). Lineage (NCBI taxonomy): Eukaryota > Metazoa > Chordata > Aves > Pelecaniformes > Threskiornithidae > Theristicus > Theristicus caerulescens. Next base: position 83,963,132 of record CM036583.1, on the reverse strand, counting down.
AGGTGCTTCTCAGCAGCAGGAAATTCTTGTCCATATATTCATAGGGGCACAAGGAAGCAGCTGTTGCATATGGGAAATACATGATCAAAAAAACCTTAGCAACAAAGAGCTGAGAAAAGGGGCAATTCACCTATCAGATGGATGACTTTATGACTGCAGCCTTGCTCTCCTTCATCTTGGTAGTCCCACAGTTAGCCGGGGTAGACACTGCATAGGGGAATAGAAAGGGTTTCTGGTCATCTGCACATTGCAAACCAGTTGGTAAACTGAGAAGTGGATGTAGAAGGTGCTTTGTTGGGGAAAGCACCTCTGGGCTGGGAGCTGGAGGACTTCTGTCTCTCTTCTAAGTTTGTTTTTAAATCTAGTCTTGAAAAACAAACATACTGTGGAATGTGCACATTAGTCCAAAGATGTCAGAGCTCATAGGAAGCACGGCAATGCTTTCTGAAGGAGGGAAGCTCTTTCAGGGAGAGTAATGATATCTACCAAGTCATGCGTCTGCAGTAGGGCAACAAAAAAATGAAAGCTCTGTCTTTCTCTTCCTGAAACCAGACATATGATGGGGAACTGTTTTTCCTTCCCCCTCTCTCTCCAGTACCCCCACAACAGTTTCATGACTTCACGGTTCAGGGTTTAGGTCACAGTCTTGGCAAAACCCAGTGACAGTCCATGAAAAACACCACAGTGATGTTTCTCCCTATCTGAACCATCCATTTCTTTGGCTCTCTCTGATGATGTTGGGTTGTATGAGGTTATATTTCCTTTCTTTGAGTCCTACACCTTACTTGTGGCTGAAAGAAAGAAAATAAACACTTCCACCATGAGGATCTGCCCAGCTAATTGACCCAGCATGGTAAATCCTTGCTACATCTGCAAAACAGCCCAACCTATGATTTTTTTTTTCTGTTACGTATTTCATGGATATGATGAGATGGGTGTGGAGTATGTTGATTTTCCACTTATCACCACACATTCCCAGGGTACTCAGACTTTGGCGTCACTATTACGCAGCTGACGCATACCCCTGTATTTAGTTCTTGTCAGACTAAAATGGTCACATGGCTTGACTTTCTCATTGTTAACTACAAGAGGGGCTTGAGAGGAAGCTGAACTGCACTGTGGAGCTATCCATCACCTAGTCCCTGCCCACCAGCTGCTGGAAGTGTGTGCCTCAAGCATGGTTGTTATCCTGAGTCCAAGCTGAAACACATTGCTGGGACATTCTGGTCCCAAGGACCAACAAGAACCTGAAAGGAAGATGGGACTTTTTATTCCCCAATCTGGATCTTAATCAATAAGAGGGAAAAGCAGATTTGTAAATGGTTGATTAGATTTGCAAATAGATCGTCTCCTTCCCCATTTTGTGAGTTAAACAAACGGAAACAGGAGAGCTGTATCTGCAGCAGGCTGGATGTCAATACATGTGCTCAGGGACAAAGTGATTTCTTTGGTGGGTGGAAAACAATAAATAAATCTGCTGCTTCAGAGCTGCAGTATCCTTTCTTGTCCCCTTCAGGTACCTCAGGGCCCCGCACAGCAATAGCCCTTCCCCATGGACTGCTGGTCACAGAAGCTCTCCGGATCCCGGAGCCTCCATCTGTCTGGGAGACCAAAGATCCACCCCAAGCCTTGCAGGAGTCTGGTGATCTTCCTCTGCCTACCAGCAGCACCCTGGCAACCAATGTCCTCCCTCCCTTACACAAGCAAAACTGTTTCTGTTCAGAAAGCATGTGCGGAGCATTCCTCTAATGCCTTCGGTAGGTGGGCTCGCGCTGGGTGACCAGAACAACTGTTGGCTGAGGTCAGCCAGCCAGGAAAACAATAAGGTCTCTAGCCTCCCGAGTGCCATAACTCTAACATCAGGATTAAGGCTGCTGCACTGTACTCAGGACATTACATCTCTTGCAGCTGACCTCAATCAGCAGCCATGTAGACCACCCGGGGGAGAGGGAGTGGAAGGGGTACAAAAGGTTTTATTAAACCCAAAAGAACAAAAGGAAGAGAGCCTTGAACCCTCCAACAAAAGGAGGAAAGTTCTCGTATGGCAGGAAGCCAGGTGATATTTTTTTAAACAGCTTTTTCCCTTCCTTTGTACTTCAGCCGCTAAAACCTGTCTCATATCTGCAGCTGCATGGGGGAGATCCTCCAACCTAACTCCCCTGACTTAAAAACGTATTAATCTTGCAGCTGCTAATAGAGAGCAAAAGGAGAGAGAAGGAGAGAGGGAGAGTTTTGTTGAACTAAGTACTGCAGGAGGTAGGAGGAATAAGCTTGAACCCTCCATTGTTCATACGTGCTCATATTGTCATGCCACCATAAACAGTCCTGGTAAGACCATCATAGTAACAGAGTCCAGCAAAGCATCGGTAATATGCATTAGTGTCATGGATGGAGTGAGAGTGCACTCGTAAGAGAGAAGTAGCAATATGTTTATTGATAACAAAGTTTGATAGTACATGCGACAGTGGTTTAACAAGATTTGATGGCAAGGTACACTGGATTATTTATTGCGTAGGGGACAGGGTCAGACAAGACTGTCAGGGAGACCCTCCCGTTGAGTCATGAGGTTCACAAAGGATCCCCTTGCTTTCAAAACTCCTTCTCAGAGAGGAGTCTAAGTGTGGCTGGATCCAATCCTAGTCCCAGACCTGGTCAATGATTTATGTCTAAAGGATTATATATGAGCAGTCAATTCTTTATCTTACTTAGCTAAGATTACAAAGTTTCAGTGCACTTGTTCCCAATTCACTTGATGAGTATCTGATGTGATAAGGATTCTCTCTACCTCAAGGAGTAACTTTGAGAGGTGTCCCTACTCAAGGAGAGATCCTGGTGTGCAGCCCACTGCCATGCAGGAGGGCTCAAAGGGCTCTTGGGCTGCTCATTGTTTATGGGGGTAAGAGGATAGACTTATAGTCATATTGGCATACCAGCCGCAGATGCCAGTTTCTTCTAAATCTGTCTTGAATTGGCACAGACCAGCACTGGGGTCAGGTGAGCATATTACCATAAATTAGCCCTTCACTATTGTGCTGTTATCTGTCTCCCCTAAATCCACCTTGAGCCTTGAGCCGGATGCAGCCATCAAGACCAGATGCACCCACCACGGGCACCACTGGTGGTTATTGCTTGATCAGAGTTACAGGAAAAGGTCAGGTCAGGGCACGGGGGCAGGGGGAGCGCACCACCACAATTAGTAGCAGGATGTGGTACGAACTAGTAGAAGTGCTTTTGTGGCCATGAGTGGTGGTGGTGTGGCTCTGAGCAATAGCAGTAGCATCATAACTGTGAAAAAATTGATGTTTTTTTGGTCATGAGGGTTTTGTGGTCTGGGTAGGTATTGGAATGGAAGAGGTTGTGGTAGGTAAGCATTTAATACAATCTTCAGGGTTCTTCAAAAGTCAGCTGAGAGTCACATAGTTTTTTGTATTTCTAAGGGGCTTCACAGGGGGAGCTTTCCTCAAATCCTTAGACAGGTTTGCTTCCCGACTAGGCACAATCAACAACACATTTTAAAAAATATCATTAAACCTGTTTTGAATCTTAGTGACTCAGCTTTTTTGAGGAAAGATAATGTTATGTTAGGTGAATCTGATGTTGATAGTAATTACCATTACAATGATCACTAAAATTCATACCATAGTGATGCCTGGTGCTACATGTACACAGAGAAGGAGATGTAAAATTTAAATTTGTTTTACAAAAGGAAATTATGGCACAGAAATCCAGATTCATCTTAGCTAATTTTAGGTATGTAACAGAGGCACTTAATTAGAATTGCAGTTGTCCTCGTCTTCCCAGCTAGTCACTGGAGAAAGACAGGAACATCAAAGGGCAAATAAACCTATATTTTAAATCTGAATTCCCTCTCAGAGGTCCCTCTCTCTCCACTGATGAGCAAGAGAACCTAAAGCAATTACGATCTTAATTAGATGCCTCTGTTATATCCCTGAAGTTAGACTGGGATAAATCGGACCAAAGAAAGTAAATGGCTGTCCAACGAACATGAGGCAAAGCATGTGGCTGGGAGGCAGTCCTAGTCCATTGCTTGATTACAAATAACATTATTTCACATATATCCCTTTAAAGTCTGCTGCTGAATTACACAGGCTTCACTCACAGAAGCCTCAGGAAATGTTTAGTTAAACTAACACTGAAGTAATTTTTATTTATTTTTTTTTAAATGCTCATCTTTATTACAGAATTCAGAAACTTCAGTCTGAAGGAGTTATGAATTTTCTAATGGTGACAGGCATCAATAAAAAGAACAGAAAGAAAATCAGTCAAACAACTATAAGAATAATTGCTCTGTAAGGTAATGATTATAAAATAAATGATCAGAAATTGTATCCATTGGGTTTTCACCTTGCTCATTTTTAGTAAGATAGGAAAATAAAAAATCTTCATTGAAAATGATAACATCAATGTAATTAGCAACACTGAACTAGTGAGAAAAAGCTCTCCTAGAAGGTTTATATCTTGTAGGATAGTGTCCAACAACACAAAAGACAGTGATTTTTTTCTTTTTTTTTTCTTGCAAGATCTGCTGGGTCAGCCAAAGCAGGGTGTACCTGTAATTGTCTGATACCTGGACCCAGCAAAAAGATCTTTGAAACCTTGAAACTAGTCAAATACTTTTCCCAGAGTCTGATGAAAACTGCCTGTTATCCTTACCCCTAAATGCAGCAGATTATAAAAAGACAAGATTGTAATGTTCAGTGAGAGAAAGATGTTCCTCTTTGAAAATGATTATGGACTAGAGCTGGTTGACCTTAGTCTGACCAGTTAATCACTTCAGCTGGTTGATAGTTAAGTTAATAGTAAACTGGAATGGGGAATCAAAAACTTGTTCTGAGTAGAAGAAAGTTCCCATGTGAGACCCTTCTTCTTGCTCTGGCCTCATTCTGCCACACAAACCAGCTAGAAGGACCAAAAGCAGCATTTTGAGAATCCTCCTGGCTGACGCATTGCAGATGGTAGGTGTAAAGGGGTCATTAAAGGACTGCTTCACAAGCTCTTGTGTAAGAGAGACAGGAGGGAAGGGCTCTTCCAGAAGGGACAGGAGGCCACGTGTCCTGATGGGGCAGAAGATGCCCCAATCAGCCTCAGTGAGATGCAATGTCACACAATGTAATACACAAGGCTGTCTAAATTTCGGAAAAAGCTTTACAGTAGCTCAAAGCTGGGGGAGAAATGTGTGCTGAGTCTTTGAAGCACTGCAGAATTTCCCAAGTCTGAGACAATCCTGTGCTGAAAGAGCAACACCATGCCATGCAGGTGTTATCCAGGATAACATCTTTATGCAGATGCTACATTGGACCACCCAGGAGTGCTGCTGCTTGGATCTGCTGTTTGCAAGCAAGGAAGAACTGGTTGGGGATGTGCTAATCAATGGCAACTTTGGTTGTAATGACTATGTTATAGCAGGGTTCACAATCCTGAGGGGACTGATAAGGGCAAGAAGGAGAGTACAGACCTCAGCAGGCTTCAGTGTGCTCAGGGAACTGGTGGGGGGGATCCTGTGACAGGCAACTCTGAAGGGTAAAGGAGCTCAGGAGGGCTGGCAGGTCAGTCTCCTCCAAAGAGAAAAATGATTCTGATACTCAGGAAAATAAGTAGACTTATCAGGAGACTGGCTTGGCTAAACAGGGAACTCACAGCTGACCTCAGATACAAAGAGAACAAATACAGGAGGTGGAAGCAGGGGAAAGCCAATGGTTAACTAGACTTGAAGGTAACAAGGGATGTCAAGGGTAAGAAGAAAAGCCTCTACAGATACAGGCTGCTGAATGGGGTAAGTAATTTAGTGACAGTCGACATAGATAAGGCTGAGGTACTCAGTGTCTTCTGTGCCTTGTTATTCACCTCCCAGGCCTTTGTGCCTAGAGATGGGGTTCAAGAAGAGAGGTAAAGGCATTAGAAGTGCTCAGATCCCTGAGTCAGGGATCTCCAGAGAATCTCAGGCCACACAGGTCTGTGGGACCAGATGATATATGTTCAAGGGTGTAGAGAGAGCTGATGGCATTGTGAGGACACTCTGTGCTATCTTTGAAGGGTAATGGAGAGTGGAGGAGGGCTTTGAAAGGGGTCAGAAAGGCAAAGTTGGACCTATCTTCAGAAAGGGAAAGAACTTTGATCTAGGCTGGTGAGTCTCTGAGGTTACCAAGAGGATAAAGTCAGTCTCCTTTCTGAGGTGCACAGTAGCAGAATGGGGGACAAAGGTCATAAACTGAAACAGTGGGCTGACACTGTATATAAGTAGAAAAAATTCACTACGCATATAACTAAGCCCTGAGCTTTGGGCTTGGTTTCCCAGAGAGACTGTGGAATCTCCATCACTGGAGGTTTTCAAGACCTGATTGAACAAAGCCCTGGGAGACCTAATCTGAGTTCACTGTTGAACCTGTTTTGAGCTGGAGGATAGAATAGATGACTTGCCAAGGTTCCTCCTAACCTGAATGTTTCTGTGTTTCTTGAGGATGCAAAAACATATGCATCTAATTACTATTACACAGGGGAAATGCTGAGCTCATGGAAATAAATGATGATTTGAAACTATCCAGTGCACTAAGGATGATAGTTGACTGAAGGACTACAAAAGAACCTCGTAAGATTCTGTGACTGAGCAATAAAATGACATATGAAACTGAATGGAGAAACATTTATAGAATCATAGAATTGTTAAGGTTGGAAAAGACCCTTAAGATCATCAAGTCCAACCGTTAACCTAGCACTGCCAAGTCCACCACTAAACCATGTCCTCAAACACCACATCTACCTGTCTTTTAAATACCTCCAGGGATGGAGACTCAACCACTTCCCTGGGCAGGCTGTTCCAATGCCTGACTACTCTTTCAGTAAAGAAGTTTTTCCTAATATCCAACCTCAACTTTCCCTGGTGCAGCTTGGGGCCATTTCCTCTCGTCCTATCACGTGTTACTTGGGAGAAGAGACCGACCCCCACCTCACTACAACCAATTTTAAAGTGATGCACACAGAAAAAAATCCCAGTTTTATTTATGAACTAATGAGCTCTGAACTCAACATTACCATACAGGAGGAGTATCTTTGAGATGCATTGCTGAGATATTTCCATGAAAACATGAACTTAGAGCTTAGAGCTTGGTGGCAATCAGAAAAGCAAAGCAAACGCTAGGAAATGGAGAAAAAAATGAGATACTATCATTGTGCTCACTCAACTTTTGAATACTGTTTGCAGTTCTGGTCTCTGTCTCTCCAAAATATGTAGTGGAAGGTGTTTATAAGGGCCAAATGGATGATCAATAGTGCAGAATATCTTCCATATGAAGTATGACTAAGTAAAAGTCTGGAAAAGAGAGGACATGGGGTGGGAGACATTTGGTACAGTTCTCCAGGCCATGAGTGGTGTGGAGAGGGTGACTAGAGACTGACTGTTCACCATCACTTCTAATGTGGAAATGGAGGCATCAAAGAAACAAAAGTCAGTGCAAACAAAAGAAGTTATGGTTGGGAAAAAGCATCTTCTTGCCAGTGAACTGGGGAAGCTGTAAGTTTAGGTGGGCTCAAGTGAGACTGAGCAATTTCATAGAAGAGGAATCTTTTGAGGATTATGTAGAATTTACATAGCATTTGCATAAAAATGCTCTCTAACTCGGGAATTCTCTGAGTTGAAAGTAAGTGAAGGCAGGGATAGTACTGAGGGAACTAACACATGTGCTTGCTTTCTTCTTTCTCTCCCCTGGACATCCTTTATAGCCATTCCTGAGTGGACAATGACCATTGATCAGACCCAGTATGGTAATGAAATTTCTGCCATTATTACAGTGGCATCTTCATCTTATGGCGATGTTGATAATGAGTGAGAAGTCCTCTTTTAGAAGAATGTGGCTACTCACATAAATGCATATTTAATGAAAAACAGTTTAGGGCTTTGAAGGATGTGGCAAAATTTAGTGAGAAGTCACTTCTATTCATCTCTTCAAATGATTTGCAGGAAAGGATTATCTTAAAACAGCACTCATGGACTCTACCCAGGCAACAATATAAGCAATTAAACCCAGATACAAGTAAAGCAGATCCTCTGAATTATATATTCCCCTATTTTTAGATCAGGTGTTTGTGAATACATTACTTTATCATTTGTAAAATATATTTTTCTGACAATAATTGTAAAAATGTAAGAAGAGACTAATTATCATTATTTAACTATCCTGCCTTACAGAAAGCACTAACACAATCATCACTATCACTATACTACATAGAACCTGAATTCAGAGTATTCCTTTTCCAAAAAAGTTCATAAATATTGACCTTACCTACAGTTCCCTAGTTAGAACAGCACATTTCCTTAACTGTTTAGCATTCCAGTTTCAAGACATAATATTGCAGTAAAGAATCAAAAAGATAAGTGACCAGCTATATGCCTTTACTAATTTGCTGTCCCTTCAAATGAACATATAAATCCTACAAAATGAGTCTGAGGATCTTTGCAAACATCACCAGCCTGTGCTTCCAGGGCAAGATGCATCTCATCATCTTGATTTTCCAAGATAAATATACATTGTGTATTAAAGAACAGCAGCCCAAACCCTATCAAAAGCAAAGCCTGTTTTGCACACATATTTCCAGAAGGAGAATGGGAGAGAAAAATGATCACCAACACTACTCAAATTGTTTTCAGCAGTGACTGAAGTTGCTCAGATATCCTACTGCTGTGAAGAGAAAAGGATCTGAATAAAATAGAAAACAAACAAAAAGATAAACATAAAATATTGAAAGGTTGTGTAAGATTAGATCTGGCAGGAACACCAGATTTAGGCAAAGCAGTTTCTGATTTTTTGTGAATGTCATTATTCCCCTATACATATGTGTATACATGTGTATGTATATGTGTGTGTATAGTACAGCCAAACACTTGTACGCAGCAGTCACCATAAAATGCTGACATTTATCTCATTTTTGTCACACTTTCTATGTATAAGTTTACATGTTATATTAATTTACATTATAGCTAAACTATGCATACAAAAAATAAATACCTTTTCCAGTTAAGTTTTGGCATGGGTTTTGGCTGTTTTCTTAAAAACAATAAGCTTCCTGGCCAAATCTATGCTTGCCCTTCTGCACTGTATTTAAAAAAAAATACCAACCAAATGCAGCAGATTGCAGATGATTCCTACCCGACTTGTTGCAATCTCCAGTTCTTTAATCTTGTGTCACCAGCTGAAGGTTAGGTTGACCCATGTGATTCTCAGTAAAACAACTGGTGGGGAAAAAACGCTAAGAGATTCTTGTGATAAACCGTGTTTAATTCTATTTCGGAGAAAACAATCATCTCTCTCAGTAGGATGATGGCTGAAAACTGCAAAAGCTCACACAAATATACAGTGCTGTATCATTCTTGGTTTAATAAAAACAATTTATATGCAGGGTAGTGAACATGAGGAAAGTTATGGAAAACATTTCTCACCCAAGGACAGAGTACCAGATGTGCTAAGACTTATGGGAGCAATCAAAGGTGGCCAAGGCTCTGCTGTGGGCCTTATTAAGTTAGACTGTGATCCAGCACCTTCAACTTATTAAGCTGTCGGGAGTTTCAGTGATTAAAACCAAAGAAAGGTCAGTCACAGACCTTCAGCATTTCCCTGGACTGGTATTTTCTTTTAGGCCTCAGACCCTAATGAAGACACTTCACTTGATACGTGGATTTTTTTAAATTGGTCTTTTGAGCTGGATTTGTCCATAGCTTGAGAAAATCTTCAATAGATTTTGCTTCCTCAGAACTCTGCATACAGTTATCAAAAATCCCAACCAATAGCAAGAGATGAGGCCTTATAGGATGGCTTTGCATATCATCACCGGGGAGATCAAAGGAACAGGTTAATGGGGATCTGGAGAAGTTTAATTATGTCCTAGGTAAGGAATGAGGGTTAGTGGCTGTAGGTGGGGCCGTTATAAATAAGCTTTCAAAGCTCTGATAGCTGAAGTCTAATGTTTGTAAAAGGTATAATAAAACTAGTATTTCTTACGGATTTAAGGTTGCCAAAATCAACCTGCTAGTCCTAAAAAGCCACACAGCAGGAACAGACATAATGTGCTCCAGGTACAAGCGATGTTAATACTATTTTCTGAGCCCTTCTCAGGTGGGTTAAAGGTTGTTGTTTCATCTACAGGGACACATATTACTGCTTACAAATCCTTAATTATAACACACCATGAAGCATTGTTTAACTCGTCATCTTCATCTCTGGATATCTGACGGGGTTAAAAAGTTTGCAAGTGTGCAGAACTGTCTTCATCAGCAGCATTTTTTTCTTTTCTTTGATGCTACCTATATTGGTTATAATGGCATATGTAGGGTGGACTAGTACTTCTGCAACACATAAGCCCTTTGTCCTCACAAGCTTTTAATGCAGCTGTAATGATACACTCTGGAAGCCTGGCACACAGTGCCTTGTGTTTATTTTACAATATTAATGTAAAATCAGACTGGCTGTTTTCGTGTTACAAAAGATAAGGAAGGAAGCTTTTGCACTCTTTACAATCTAACAAACAAAGTATACCACCCTGTTACAAAGCAGAATATGATCATTCTGCTCTGTTAACATTCACACCTTTTTGGTACCCTCTTTCATTTTAATTTTAAAATTGTTGAGTATTAAGTGTTCCGAGATCATTGGGACACCTTTGTAGTAATTTCTAATATAGCTTTTTATATGGATATAACAATATTCATTATCATATGGTGGATCAATATCAAACTAAAAATAAATTTACATGATAGGTTTTAACACTCAGAATGAGAAACTGCGAAGTACTTAATCCTATTAATTAAAATAAAATGTGCATTTCCATCATCTCGAGACGATTCTGTTCTGATGTTACAATTCTGCTTTTTACTCGGTGAATTACAGGGCCCCCACAGGAAGCCACAGATCTCATGGAAATCCTGCTCGAGTAGGGCTGGAGGGGGAAGAAGGGAGCTGGGAGCAGCAGTTGTGTTTGTCATGGAGTGTGACACCAGTGGATGCTCCTGCCAAAACATTTTGGGGTGGGATCTGCCACATCGAGGTGATGACAGAAGGACCAGTGGCATTATTCTTTTTACCTATCTCCCGTTTAGCTCATGAAACAGCCCCCCCGAGGAACAAAGATCAATTTGCACTTGTTGCAACTACATTTGGGGCTGAAATCTCATCTGTAACAGCCGGTTGTGTTTTGTTCTCTTTTATTCAATTGTTACCAAGTTTAGAGAAATATTTCTGGAGTTTTAAAACTGAGCTTCAGATTTAATTTATAATGACCGTATCTATGAAAACCTACACATCCTGCAATATACACTGGGAATTAGAAGACTAAAAGCCTTTGCCTCCACAAAGTTGGTGAGGACAATGTACCAATATTTTCTACCAGTCCAGCTGATTTAATCCAGTGTTTGGCCACAAAATTTCAGTAAAATTTCTGGCCTTTGCTGGAACTACCGGGTACCCCGTCAAATTTGCTTAATTACCCAAAGGTTCACATCATGGAAAGTCAAAGGACAAGGCTACTGAAATGTGGATAGCTTCCTGTGGCTGGAAAGACCTTGGTTTGTGCCACTCTGTATTAATCTAATAGATCAGAATGACCCCTTCAGAGCTGCTCGGCTTGATAAATGTAATGCATTATAAAAGAATGGACAAATAAATACCTACAGTATCTGCCTAATAGGATCTATTCTACTATTTATCAGACAAATAATTTTTCAAAGTTGTATTAGGCTGTTTAATAAATATTTTTTATATTCCAAAGAAGACTTTGGGTCCCTTATTCTTGGATTTACTTTTGGGCAAATAAATAGTAGTCAAAATCTTCCTTTTTTAAAGTTGGGAGTTTCTTGTGCAAAGTAAGTGAATCTTCTTTTTGAAAAAAACCCACTATTATAGCTGAAAAGCTTGAGTTTCTGAAACAGATGGACACAAGAAAGACAACATAAAGTTTGACATTCCATTTCAGTATTAAGTCATAGCCTACTGACTTTTTAATATGATAAGAAACTTATTATTAATAGTTCTTCCTTGCCAGAAAATCCCACCAAGATCCGTTTGTGATAAGGAAATGTCATGGCAATGGCTTGAAGAATGACTGGAGAAAGATATCACTGAGATATACAATAAACAAAAAGGGAGAAAATACTTTCCAGAATGAATTAAGCAGCTTCTCATGTAATTGTGCAAGACTTGGAGACAGCAGACTTAAGGGTCAGCGGGGAAAGGACAAAAGATCTCTGCATACTTGCATCTAGGGGAAACACTTGTCTTGCTCTGGCTGATCTGAAGCTGTTTTTTCAGAGGCTATCACTTCATGGGCGATTCAGAGTCACATTGCAAATATGGTGACACATATAGAAAATGTTCATTTTTCTCAACAACTTGCAAAATACAATGTGTGTTAAGTTTTGCCTAGGAAAGGAGGTTATCTGCAGTGTACAAAGCCTCTTGGAGAAAGAGGATGACTAAGATCAAAACAACTGGTAACTTACAACTGAAATGCCACCTTATCTCTACCTCATTTCTACGTCATTTTCTACCTCATTATAAAGGAAAGCCAATATATCCAACAGGCATGTAATGAAATTATTTATGGATTATGTTTGTGTTGTTTCCAAGAGAGCTACTGTCTTTTCAGTCCTGTCTATTAACCAGCTCCCTCCTGAAATTATGTTGATTAAAATATAAATAGAATTCTACTAATTTTCTCTGTACTGTCCCATGGTGGCTTTTCTTGGGGGGAAAATGCAGCAAAAAAGGCACATGTCTGACACTGATTTTTTTTTAACTGAATACCTTCCTTGAGACCCAAACATTTCAAGTGTTACAGGAAATATTAAAATGGAGATTCTTTCAGCTTTGAGACAAGATCAAGCAGCCTTATATCAAATAGCAGCCTGTAATACAGGCTTATGAGGGGGTTAGAGTAGATATCATTCATACGTTAATTAACTCAAATTCCAGCTGTGAGTACATACAGGATATTTCCTTCACAGGTACAGCTTCCCATTGAAGTCCTTGCCCATCCAATTCTGTTAACCAGCAGCCACGGTGGCATTTAAGGCAGCTATTTTTCTTTCTCTTTTAAAGCTTGTGTTTAATGCGATGTTCAGCAATCATATGAAAGACCTGTGACACAAGCTACAGATTGCTGTTGCCATTGATCTGGGGTGGATTCTGGGTATTTATTGTATTTAGTGTTACAACAGATGCCTGAATAACTTGGAATTGTGTTCTGATGCTCTACAGAACCAAAGAAAGAAGTAGCAATTTGGGGGCAGCAGAGAGAAAAGATTCTTCTGATCAACTGAAAATTGTTGCCTTCCTTTAAAAATGACATTTTTTTAAAGATAAACCACCGTGAATCACCTGCTGCTGGCAGCTGTATTTCCAATTTCCTATACTGCCTATGCAGCAAATTTGCTTTATCACTAGGAAGTGATTTCTGAGTAGTTTATAAGCATGCTTAACTTATGGGTAAAGACATCTGGTTTCTCTCAACATCTTGATGCAGGAGAGCCATTCGGGAGCATAGGGAGATGACTGGCCCTGTTTTGCAAGGGGGTGAGAATTTTGCAAATACCTCCTCTCCCCAAAGCCATTATATTTTCTACACTCACTGATGGCAGGTTGTTCTAAGAGGTGGAATTTAGAATTTGTGTTTGCAAGTGTGTGCCCAAGGTGCTGAGGAAGAGTTGGGGCGGAATGACTAGAGGGTCCATAATGGAAAAAATCCTGCATTGCATTGAAGTTAATAACATAACTCTTACTAAGCTTTAACAGGAATAGATTTTTATCTCCACTGCCTACAGACCCCTCTGTAATGTGTGCACAAGGACCAAAGCCCTTATTCTGGCCCAGGACCTCCAGCTGTTCATGTGGAAGGACTGCGGAGATGCTGCAGGTCATGAACAAAGTTGGGTGGCTGGCATCCAGCCGAACTTTCAAGTTGCTCATGCAAATGTTCTGTTTACCTTACCCAAAAGGAAGAGGTAACACACTTCATTTCCAATTGAGCACTTCAAATGTGCATTTGCTGGCATTGAGTACAGGTAGAGGCTGCTTTTGTTAGCCCTGAATTTTATAGTTAATTTAGAGAGTGAGAAAAGTGCAGCATTTCCTATACATTCGGTGTTTGCCACAAGAATCTCCACTAGCCTGGTTAGATATTGCATTTATCACCATAGCAATTAGCCTGTATTCCAAAAATATTAAAAAAAAGATGCAATTTCCCTTGGATGGAGGGCCAGTCTGCTGTTTATTTATGCTCCACTCTGTTTAGTATGCAGTGTGGGCACGATGCCACACTGACTTTTAACCCTAATGGAGAAAACACACAAGTTGACTGTGGGCCTCGAGGGAAGGCAGAGCTTTAATGGCAATTTGAGTGTAAAATCTGGTCTCTGGAAGAAAGGTCACCACATCTGCATAACCCCCTCGAGTCAGGCTTAGAGCCCTGTCTGCCTTCAACTAAAGAGGCATTTTCCTGTATCTTGAGGCTGCTTTAGTTTGAGGTACAGGGAGCACATGACAGAATCAGGGGAACTGAATGATGTTTGTGCATGTTTGACTGCACTCTGCATCCTAAGAGAAGACTTTTGAGAAACCCAATCAATACTACAACCATGTCCTGCGCAGCTGCTTGTTTCATTCTGTTACAATAATGAATTGAAGTCTCACAACAGCAGGCATAATAAGCGCTGCTCAGCCCTTGGTATTCAATCACCTTTAACTGGGTGTATCTATCTAAACCCCACTGTCAACTAAAGTTATACAGAACCTCACTGTGGATCTTTTGTGGCCCTCAGCTCAAAAATGCAAAAGCAGGATGCTTTTCAGAGCTGTAGGGCCTCTGATGCCCTTCCTCTCCAAGCCAAACCATTTCCCCTTTTTGTTGAAAGCACAGCATAAGGCATTCAGAAACTGTAAACCACAGCATTTTCCAGCTGGAGAGTCTTTTATCCTGATATCATCCTCTTGTGTCCGACCACCTTCTTGTTTTCATACCTTTTTCATACACTTTGGATCTCCTGCATCATGATTTTCTGTTCAGAAAGGAAAAAAGCAGGGGAACCTCAGTTCATTGGCAGATGTGGAGGATATAAACTATCTACTTTACTCTGACATTTTAATTTTAAATTCTAATAGCTAGCCTTTTAAGTTCTGGGCAGCTTCCACAGTGAAGCTGGTGACACCATGAAAATGTGTGTTGAGGGGGTGAGCTATCAGCTCTGCAGGACAGCTTTCTCCTTGGCACTGGTGCTTTGGATGTCACAGAAAATGCCCTCTAGCTAGGCAGCCACAGGCAGGGAAAGCAAAGCATTGCCTGTGAAAAATGAAGACAACAAAGGAAAACACCAGAGTGGCTTGAGTAGAAGTCCTAGGTCTAAATATACCTGGACAAGGGATGGGGCTCAGAGATGTGGTTTGGTCCACCTTGGTGGGAAAAGGCTAGGAGGAAATCCTAAGAGGCTTTCCCCACTTATTTTAACCTAAACTTGACTGGAAAAAAATTCTAGATGAAATTTTTGTCCTTCCCAACACACAGATGAATTTTGAGGCTCAAGCAGCTTTTTCGCATCAGTCCCTAAAAAGGGGCTTCTCACTGTAGTAGTCATCTAGGTTTCCCCAAGCAGAAGCTGAAAGGAGGTTGCAATAAAAAAGGAAGTTTTCCTGTTTTAGAGAGGGGAAACTAAGGCAGAAGTTTGTGCACTGACTTGTAAAATGATCCAATAATTAGCAGAGCAAAAGAAAGAGTAATACTGCTTTAATTTTCTCTCTGCCAAATCCACAGAATCATTTTTCTCTCTTATCTTCCATTACTTGAATAATCAAAGTTTGCACTGCCTTCTTTGTTTGGCATGCTAGAGGAGTGACACTGTGACATTGAGAACTTCAGGGCTTCGATTTCCTTTTAGAACCACAAGGTTATGTATAAAAAAAAGAAGGGGGAGGGCGTGGAAAACATAACTTCCCGGCTAAAATGTTCTGTTTTGTTAAGGGTGGCAAAACCAAACTTAGCTTTTATAATAAAAATAGTGTCACGTCCAATTTCCTTTCCTACCTCCGTCTGACGCTGCAGTGTTTTGAAGTGGCAGAGAGCTGCACTGCAATACAATCTGCAGAATATCAGCAATATTTTCAAACGTGGTAACGTTTTTCCACACATAAAAGTGACTCAACCCTAACAAGGAACCAGACTGTTTGAAAAATAATGTTAACTTTGACAGCTCCTATAGCTATTTTATATTATGTTAAACTCAAGATCACTGACTTTTTCTGAGATTTGAAAAAAGCACTGTGCTTGTCATCATCCCAGCTGATATGAATAAGTGGCTATTACTACAGCCAGCAACCAACAGGACAAATTGAGATTTTGAGCCACCTGCCCAAACCCCCTATATTCCTATGAATTAACACCTAGAAAATGCATGTGATGGATACAAATCCTTTTTTATGATCTATCATTTAAAAGGCTTTACTCCTTTTACTGTGGCTTATTAAAGGCAGACTTAAGAGCCCTGTGTCACCCTGACCAACAACAGTGGCAAATTCTGATGGATTTTTCTTGGGAACAGGATTGGGCCTTTCATTGTCAAAGATTTCTTTTGAGAGCTGACATTTTCATGGAATCCTTCTTCCCTGCAAAGCATTTTATTACAGATTACTGTGATTATCTCTAAACAGCTCAGACATCTTTTAAAAACTGCTTTTTTTCTGTCAATTTATTGTACTTAATACTTAAAAATTAATAACACTTGTGGGAGGTTTTCAGGATCAAACTGGAGAGTTGGAGACTACTGCTTTGTGTCGGTTCTCAAATTAATGCTTTTTTTTTGCCTGTTACTAATCTAAGACAAACTACATTCCATTTGATTAATTAATGATGGGAAGTGCAAGGAAACCATGGAAAAATTTAAACTGTGCTTTGAAATGACAAATATTTGTCTTTTTGATATTCCTCAGTACAAGTATGAAATAGAATTTATTGAAGTTCAGCAGCTGTATAAAAATGTTCCATAGCTAGAACACAGAAATGATTTAATAAGTTCTATGAAAAGTCAATTTGCATGAGATCAGCACCTAGCCTATAACGGGTGGTAATGGATTGTTGGCTTGATTTTATACCACTTGACATCAGATTACAATACACTGAATAAATGTTAACCTATAATCCCTTTAGTAAAAGCTGGCATTGTTTGTCTTCTCTTGTAGAGACCACATTGATTTTCTTTTATTGGATGCTCAAGCGCTGCACCTCAGATTGATTACTTTGAATTAAATGTGCAGAGAACATTTTTATTATTCTAAAACAGGAGTCTTAACATTAAAGGGATGCCTCCCCCTCCGCTACACTGCTAAAAGTATACTCTACCATTTAATTTGGATTTCTTTCATTTTCCCGTTTCTTTTCAGGGCTGCTGTGATGCTGACCCCTGCTCTGCCCCTATGCCCCTTGACCCTGACACATCTGACCAGTGAAGACTCTGGGGGTGGCAAATTAATAGAAGCATTGCTTGTTAATTGCATAAGAGGAAAGCCGAGAATTCATCACCTCAGTCATGGCCATTGCTTCCCTTTGACCCCCTTCTCCCACAAGGCTTTTGCTGGTGGTCACATCTGTGGTTTTTCTATATCCTACATATTTGCCGTATAATTATTCAGCATCAAACCTTATTAATCAAATCGATGCTGTGTTTTAAATGGAAATTGCTGGATTAATACAAGCATTCATTTCATCCTGAAAATCTTGATGGCTTTAGCACATGGAATCCAATTGGAATATAAAAGAAGGGATGTAGAGACCTGATTGAATTAGGAGAGGCATGCTGCACATTAAATTACATATGCCAGCAGGGGTCCATGCTTTTATAGTAAAATACTACTGTAGAGTGTATATATCTTATACCTCGTGTGATTTCTTTACACTGGTCAGTGCTCTTGTGCTAAATAGGGCTATAATGGCCATTTGTAGTTCAAAAAATATATTTTTAAATAGGATCTGGCATTTCATAAGCATCTGTTTTATTTCAGTTTCTTTAAATATTTCTTCAAATAATGTTAACAAAACAGCAAACAATGTGTTGCTACTTCTTACTGCTTGGTTGAGGAGGTCTTATCCTTTTCCCTATTTAACATACTCTTAATTAAGGGTGAGTAAACAGTCTCAGTAATAAAAAAGAAAAGAAGTCATGAGAAGCTTTGTTGTCGAGCTATAAACATGCTAAACATCTTAAACAAATTGCTACTTACCCAGTTTGGAGGTTTCTGGCCTCCTTTCACATCTTGTGTAAGTTTCCAGTTTCTTCCCAGTGAACCTGCTGTGCAAAGGGCAGGGGTCTGAAGTTAGAAAGTGATAAACCATAAAAAAAAATTACAGACAGATCAGTGATATTACAGACAGATTCAATGAGCAGCTTGCACTACTTCTTTGGACCTGACATACCCACTTGTGAAAACTGGTCTTAGACAAGTGTTCCCGCTGAAATCATATTCTGTGAGTAAGGATTTTCTGTGACCTGCAGAGTGGGACTTATTTTGATTGTCTGATAGCAGGATGTGTAGAGGAAAAAAAGGGGTACTGCTATGTCATGTGCAAGCATTTTAAATTAAGACTAGAAGACGCCCAAAGGAGAAAGGTGCCACCTCAAAGCTTTCTTCTTTCCTCTGCAGATTGCGTCCCTGCAAGTGCTAAAGTACATGAAAACATTCTGGAGATCTTTGATTGCTGTTGTTTTGCTGAGACTTGAGCACCCAGTTTTGCATAATTATTTCTGGGTAGTCTATTTTTCAATGTGGGCTGCCCTCCCACATTTTCTGTCTTGCTTTGTGTTTATCCAAATAGATAAACCCCAACCCTAAAAGCAAATGAGGACAAGGCTGTTCTTGTGTTCATGAAATTGTGCTCACATTGTTTTCACTATGCTATATCATGAATTGTCCTGTATCAACAGGCATACTTCAGGAAATCAAAGTTTTCCCAAAACACAAATTGGAAAACAAGCAGAGTTCAGGGAAGGAAACTGGAGCATTTCTCTCTTCCAGCTCAGCTTGAGCTCTACTAGTTTGCAGCATCGCGGCACAGAGCAAAAGGATGGGTGACACGCTCCCTGGATGGGAATCACCAGTAAAGACTTCTATATGTCCCTATTCTCAGTGTGGCATGATAATTCAGAAGAGATTTATACGTAAAATCCTCAGAAAATGCATTCTGTAAGTAATAAAATGATGTGTTATCATGCAAATCCAGTCTTAATACAAGACTGAAGGTACTAAAAAGATGTTTACACCAATGTAGTTATGAAACTGCATTTGGCAATCACAAAAACAAGTTACTATGGTTTATTTTATGACATAAATTATTTCATTTTAATATCTCTCCTGTCAAATTAGATGAATTTACTTACCAAACTTTATACATAGTTCATGATTAGTTGTAAAAGAAGATTAGTTATAAAATAAGTCAGCTTAACATCCAGACATAGGATTTTAATAACAACTTGATATACAAAGACTGTCAGGTGCTGTCTGCTAGTGAGAAATAAATAATACCCTAGACCCTCACTGTAATTACCATCATTCACTGTACATACAGGATCTGCAGTGTGGCTCACACTGGCGTAGAGTCAGAAGGGCTTAATGTCCCTCACCTGGCTCCCAGCAAAAGCCATGGAACCGGAGAGAAACATTGGTGGGCAACGGGATGATGTTTGCTCAGCTAAGGCCGACAGGTGACTTCCCACACTGGTTCAAATAATGATGCGGGTAATTAGATGAAAGCCTTTTCTTCACATCCAAGTCACTTAAAACCATGTGGGCATATGATCATGTAAAGAGAGGTCCTTCTCCTTTCCTGGGGTGAGAAGTTTCATCAATATGTCAGTGATGCTCCCTGGTCACCGAGAAAGTTACGTATTCAGTGATGCAGACACAGTGACTACTTTCTCCAAAATTACATGCCACATACATTTTCTCCAGTTTGATTTTTTCTTAACTTTCCAGGAGGGGGAGAATGGATATGCATCTTCTCACACATGTGGTCCACAGAAACTTTGTGTCGATATCCCAGCCATGCTACCATCACCATTTGCTGTTCATCCAGACGGCTTTAAACAAAGACACCCTCCAACACTTTGGAGGCCCCTTTGCACAAAGAAGTGACATTTTTGTGATGAATAAACTTTGTGAGGGTTAGGGATGATAACAGAACAAATGGTCTCTATAGTAGTCTGCAAATTACATATTGCAATGTAAGAGAATCCAGCTGAATAAATAACATTCAAAGGACGAGCTCTTCATTCTCCTCGCAGTACAGTACAAAGATAATGGAAAGCATGTTCTAAGAATATAGCCATGCAGATAACAAGCTATAAAACATACAATGATCAGGTGAAATCTTTCTGAAACACATAACTGATAACAACTAAACATTTTTCAAAGAAAATATTTTCAAAGTGCTCATGTTTTATGTCTTGTTATTTAAAGAAGAAAAAACCCACAACAAAACAGCAAAACCTCTAAATGTCAGATTTGTGCAAATTGGGCTTACTCCTCAGTTCCTGATTGACTGTATCACATAGAGATGGGAAAAGCACAGGCTTATATCCATGCCTTCCTGTAAAAGGAGTGACTAAGGAATTTACAAACCCAAGTGATATATTTCTTTGTGTAATATATGCATCTGTTTCACAAGGTTTCTAACGCACTGACATGGTGGGAGAAAGCATTTGAAATAATCACAGAGTAATTTTCTACCAGCTGAGCATTTAAGAAAGAATTCATAGATTGCGCTTTGGTAGAAGCCCAAGTTTTTAATACACGTATTGCCTGTTTTTAACAACAGAACAATGCAGCAGGCTGAAGGTTTAGACTGATATCCCTTCTCACACTGGCTCCTCAGATAGCCCAGGACATCTCAACAAACACTTGAAATGCTACCAAACCCTAGCCGCCACTTCACATGATTTATGATGTCATTAATGTCAAGCTATCAGTGGACAAGAGTAAAAGAGACAACAGCAAAGCTGACTAAAAACAAATAGTTTTGATTAAACTCAAGGACGTTCGGTACAGCTTTCAGCAAAAAGGCATTCATCATTTCCGAAGCTGACCTTGTTTTTTTCATCCCAAATGCAAACATAATACATGTAGGGATTCCAACAAAATCTTTGAAGTAGACTGTAGCTAAATTCCCTTTTTTAGGCAAATGTAATTAAGAGCAGCACCAGCACCTCTTTTCTGTGGGGTCAGTTTTGTCAATAATTGCCCCAGCACCCTAAAATTTGCATCTCTGTTTTTTTTCCTGTAAGATGTGAAGACTGTCCTTTAGGTCTGAGGCAGTCTTCATCCCAGAAAAGAGATCCCTATATATTTTCAGAAGAGATCAGTATCCACAGATGCATACCAGCTTTAGAAAAGTACCCCATAATAAACAGGCAATGGCAACACAGACTAATGATAAGCAGAATAGAAAAAAATAATTAAAAAAAAAAGAAAAGAAAAAGGAAAAGAAGGCATGCCAATTGGAATAAATTATTTTCATAGAGTACCCCTATCTGTGTAAATACAGAATTACTCTGGATGTCTTTAGCTTAGGTTTACAGAACTAGAAATGTGAATAGTAGACTGCACTCTTAACAAACACAGAAAATATTTAGTTGCCTTTTTAATACTGATTTTTCTGTTTGTAAGACCATAAATGTATGTGTTGGTGTAACCTGTGAGTGCAAGTGCATCCTGTGTACATGTATGTGTATTAACAGAGAGAACGGAAGTGTAACAGCGAATTTTTTGCTAGGCGACCTCAAACTCCTTAGGAATCACATTCCAGGCCTATGAGAGATCTACAATAAATATTCAAAGTGCAGATGGAAAGTAATATTTCAAGCTTTAAAAACGTTATTAAAAACCTTTTTTCCATAATAATGGGTATCATTTTTGGAGCTAATGAGGATTTGTACAAAAGTTCATTTTCCTTAGAACAGGAGTAGCTGCCTTCCTCTAAATCTTTAAAATCTTTACAAAAATCTCACTCTCTTCTGCTCTCTCTTTCTAATAATCAGCTTATAGTATTATTATTTCACAGTCTATAGCAGCAAGGTTAAATCTGTCCTTCCAGCAAACATGTCTTTCATAACTAAGAGTGCAATTAGATTATTAATGTAAAATTACAGAAGGGCTATTATGGCTTCAGGACAAAATAATTAAATGACTGTATTTCAATTTTAATTGTTTATACAAGTACCTAAATCTTTTAATTTGTTTTTTTCATATCATCTTATTATAATATGTAACCCAAATAATATCCCCCGCTCCTTTGGTATGTACCATGAAAAGGAGTGGTACCTACCACCTCCAGTTGCAAACACTTTCTCAAAACACACTTGAAACAAAAATTTTTGCTTCTAAAATTAGTCATATTTACTCTGATTAACAAAAACCTTCTGCTTAGAGCTTTTATGGGAAAAAGACAGGCTGTATTATAAGTATTAACTGTGCATGAGAACATTTGTAATATCACCCTTGGAGAATAATAAACAGATACTAGAGATTGAAATTCTGACATAGTTTACAGAACAATAATCCAAACATCTGTTATAATGACAAGGGATTTGAGCAGAATAGAGAGTACATGGGAAAGCTATGCTACTTTTAGTACAGTTATAACGTTAAATCAAAGCACTGCAGCTCAAGGCAGCTTGCTGCTAATATAAACAATTTTCTACGTATTCCTGGGCCACAAGCCAGATCTCAGGATTCAGTTACAAGCACAAGGTCAAGAGGGAATCAACGGTATGAAATTACCGTGTATGAATCAAAAGAATAAATGGATAATTAAGGATGAAAACAAATTAGAAGGCATACTCTCACTTAACTCATCAAATAAATTTGCTGAGTAACTTCATGCACTGAATAGCTTGTAGGATCTGCAGAGGCTTTAATGCATTTATTGCTTAAATCCACAACATCAGCATTTTTTGAGGTAGGCTCACCAAATCACCTTTTTATGTATACTTCTTTCTATATCCAACATCTGACTACAATTATGAAGATAAATATTTAATCGTGTCATTTGCTCAAAAGTAAATAGGATTTCTTTGAAAACGACATTCTTGCCTCCATATTATACTCAGGAAAACCAAACTTTTATCTCACTTCTGGTCTCATTTCATCTTCCACAACTAAAATAGGCCTTTTCAAGCTGCAGCAAATGTGAAAGATTCACTGTAGCTGGTGATGAAGAGGGCTTTCCTGCAGAAGACTTTCAAAGCAATCTTCATAACAGTGAAAGGTTATGCATCGATTTGTCAAAGAGCACATTTGTTTTTTTACTTGCCCACACAAGCAGACACGCAGCAACATGTGAGCCACTCACACATCGATGAATGGTTTGGGCATTCATGGACACAGTAACTCATGTTTCTGAAGGGCTGGGAGGAAGCAAACAGCTTTGAAAAGTTAACCAAGAAAATGTGTTTTTGTCTTTCACACTTGGCTTTACTCTACTGGAGTCATTGGCTACTCAGCCTCAGAACATTTAGTGGGTTCATCCTAAATAACTGTCTTAAATGCATGATTCAGATGGGGATGAATGTTTTCATAAGAGTACCTCTTTGTCCTCATTAATTACTAGAGAAGGCTGGGTAATCAAACTTGGTGCCTCACATGTAGAAACTTGTAACTGGGTGATGGGAGTCCCTTCAAAGAGACGTTGGTCTAAGTTCAGCATTTCGCCCAAAATACAGCCTGAACAGCCCCAGAACAAATCATCCCTCTCTTTCCATGCATTGCCCTGAAGAGTTTCCACTAACAGTTCAATCTCTGCGTCCATTTACATCACAGTTGTTCTATTAAAATGCCTGCAATTACTGCCAATTACTAATTGTTTTAGTAGCAAGGACATGAAACTGTAACGGAAGCAATGAACTAATCTCATGTAAGCAACTGAGCACACATTGTTTAATAACTTTTGATTCCTACTGACTTGCATAGAATTATGACTACTGCTTTTGAGGTGAAAGGTCCTTTAACTGGTTTCATAACTGTTGAATATATTGACAAAATGTAGCTTGTCATGTTTTTAATAACTGTGATGTTATAAATTCCTTTGATTCAAAAATACATGGGTTTGATTATTTCTTTGTGAAAAAACTTGCTGATTTTTTTTCACTGCAGGATGATTTATAGTCCACCTTCTTTCCAGAGGGCTGCTAATATCAGATGCCACAATCAGCTGTAACCATCAGTATTTCTTCTTGCTAGCCAGGAGAAGATCGAGGATGTGATGTTAGATCTCGCGAGGTGCTCAGATATGTCAGCTCTCAGATCAGATGTTGGAACTGAAATCTGCATCTGGTGGACTCAGCACTTAAAGCCACGGAAATGAGAAGGTCATTTAAGATCTTTTGAAAACTGCCAGGATTGAACAGTGGCTGAAGGCTGTTGAATAGCTTGCTAGATGGAATAAACTTCAACTTGTCCAGCTGTAGGACAAATAAATTTTAGCTCTTTCATCTTCAGAGAAAATATCCTTCCTGTTTTTATCATTACTTAAATATTAATAACCATTAAGTATATCCCACTTTATGAGCACTACTACATTTACTCTTTAAACCCAGTGAGGATAAACATTGAATAAGACTAGTACCCAAAACTTTGTGTTTTCATGCTATGTGTAGCCCACTCTGAGATTTGATCCTGGTCGTATCCTCACTGCATCCCAGCACGTCACCATCATTGCACCTGTAGAACCTCTGCTCTCCCTTCGGACAGGGTAAGGAGTAAGGCTTGGAGTAAGGCCAGCACTGTGTGGTCCACACTGATCTACTGTAAGAAGACACAGCAGTGAAGCAGGTTTCCACCTCCTAGCTTCCCCCTCAGGCACTTAGACAATGTTCATTATTGTATGTGCAGCCCTTTTTTTCCCATCATTTGTTCTTCACTATGCTAATATTTCCAGGAATGAACTAATTAACATTAAGGTAAGACTTCAGCATGAGAAACAGACTGAGGACTAAGAAGAGAAGGCAAAAAACCCTTCCAAAGTGTGTTTCTATGAAGTAATGTCACCTGCTTATCCTTCGTGCAGTGGTACTATGACTTCACCTTGTAAGTCGTGTAGGCAGCTAATCTTAGATATTTTGATAGGCTCATTGGTCACACAAAGAAAGTTCCTGAGTGAGTGTTTTAACAGCACTATGTCTCTGAAGTCAAACTTTTTCAAGAATGTCACGGACAGATGTCAGCATCACAGTTCCTCAAAATGGAAAAGTGTGGGAACATCCATGAATGGATGCCATTTCCTGACACATTTGCTCAATAAAAAAGCTCTTATAGGCTATAGTAGAGGTCACTAATTTTTCAAAGCATTTTCTCCTTTAGCTTGATAAATACAGTATTCTTACATAGTGTGTTTCCTGAATGAGAATCAGCAGTACTTGACAGCAGCATTTTCAGAAGAAAGGCTGTAGATTTATTTTTAAATTCGAGGAACTTTAATGTTGAATATTTAATGCTGAATATTTCTTTTTTTAATCTAAAATGTTATATAGCAATTTTATCCCCCCTCACAAAAGCTAGAATGCAAAATGATCAGTCTGCTTGTCAGTGTGGGACAATTTTTTAAAATACATTTGTCTTTCTTGGTTTAAATTAGTTCACAAGCTAACTCACACAAGCTACAGAGACATGTCAGAAGAGAGACAGCAACAGTATAAAAGAGCCAACAAAAACATTTCTTCAAAAGAATTTTACATCACTTTTGGATAATAGGGAAACATCCTGTCCTACAACTATTGAGTTGTACAGATCTAGGTATCGAGGCAAAAGTCACTGGAATTTTTTTTATTTAAATATCTGCTTCTATATTGGTTGCACCCCATGAATCTTAGCAAGAATATCTTGAAAACGTGATATTCTGGAAAAACCTATATACCCGCTTCTCCTTGATTTTAGCAATCGAGCTTTCCACTCTTGGCCAGAGAGAAAAGTGGCTGAAAATAACTGGTAAAAGTCACCACTGAATAAATATTTGTATTTAAGTTACTCCAGAAGGGATGAATATTCAGACTTGGGCTGTAGTAGGATTCAGACTTTGATAGTCACAGGAGGGGACAATACTGCAGGGAAGTAAAAAGTATGGCTGGGTTTTTCTTATGCTTTTTTGGCTAGTCCACCATGGTCGTCTGTGCATGTGTGTCCTCATAAAGGAAGGCTCCACCATTCCTGGGCCAACATTGCAGAAGGTATCTTCATTTTGAGGTCTCAGCAAGGGTGTGCGGAAGGGAACAAATACTGTTTGGACTTCATGCAGTAAAGCTCTCCATCCTTCCTCTACATGGGAGAAAATCTGTAAGTGAGTAACAGGGAAAGAAGCATCTAGCAACACTTTTATCCAACACAAATGTCAGCCTTTGCCTCACAAAAGAGAAACTACAGAGGAATTAGGGAGAATTGATTCCGAATCCTTTGTATTAGGGTTATTTTTTTCACTTGAGTAACTGTGCAAGTGCCAGGGGTTCTAAATTAAAAGGTCTGTGTATGTCTGTGAATAAAAATATTTCCAGGATAGATTGTGAGGTGGGGTTGCTTAAACATCACCTCTTGCTTAAGGCTGTGCCTGAAGTGGAAACCTAGTCTTTAATTTGATTATAGCATATTTTGCCAATTACACCCAGACCAGCAAAGAACTGAGGCACATGAATAGCCCTGTGGGAGCCGATATACCTACACTTAAAATTAAGGCTAAGCTCAAGTATTTTTCTGGATAAAGGTGTATATTTAAAATTATAGCTTTATTAAATTATTCACCACCATCAGTGACAGGACTTTAAAGCTCTTCTTGGACTTGTCCATAAAGGATGGGAAAATATTAGAGCTTCTGGTATATGTTCATGCTGAAGCATTTGAGGTAATAACCTCATTCCATCCAGCAGTTAAATATTATTGTGTGTCAAAACAAAATTGTAATCCTGGGAGTGGGTGTCATGTAAAAATGCCATCTTAAAGGAAAACTGGATTAGCTCTAATACTGTTGCTAGCTCAATGAATATTTGCTTAGAAAAACATTATGTAGCAAAAAATTTTTAACTGGCCTATAAAGAAAGGCAAGCAAATATGTAGTGCTCAGGTCATCTCTCAGCTCTTTCAGGTTTTTAATTAGGATTCTGTTTATAGATTTGGATATAACACAATGGGTTATATTTTAAAAGTTTGTGTAGAAGTTCTCATTCTGCAGTGCTTCACAGATCTCATGAATATAGGATAATCACTGTACTTACTGGTGAAATTTGCTGCTTCTACTTACCTGGCATTTGCACTAGGAATGTTTCTCTTTTTTTTGCAGAGATCTCACTTTGTGATAGAGGGCAATAGTAATTAAAACTTTTTGCACCATCTTAGGACATTTATTCTGTATTGAGTTCAAAGAAACACTGAAAACTTATAAATGAGTCACTGACACCATTTTCTGCAGCATTTGAAGTTATCTTATGAATGTTTCCCATCCATGTGCTGACAAAGCCCATATGAAGGAGCTCATGAAGTCTTATGAATTCCTAACCTGAGATATTTCAGCAGTCAGAATTATTAAAATCCATAACCCCCCTTTTTTTTTTTTAGTAAAAAAGCCAACAGCTTTTAATGAGTGCAAACAGTAAATGGATAATATCATTAAGTGAAGTCAGGAACTTTGTGCAAAAGAATAAAAATCTGTATATATGTTCACCATCTTAAATGGGAATGGTTATAATTGCACCTACTTTGCAAAGTATGAATTTACTGTTCTTTCTCCATACTGACTGCAATATTACTATACTATGGCTAACTTTGGCATTTGGGTTGTGTGCTAATTTAGTAGTAGGAATGTGCTGGGATTGAAATGTCCATAGTTTGAAGAGCCAGTAGATGTAAAGTACCTCTTTCCTGAGGCTAAAGCTCCTAACTGTCCACAAAATCCAGACTGGCTGTTTGCCTCACAAATTGCCTAGCAGCAAAGAGTCCTTTAGTGGTAATATCTTAAAACAGTTCTAATTAGTGTCAGCAAATTATAAATGAATATAAAAGGTATTACTCAAGTATTCAAAACACTACAGCTGTAACCTATTGAAAGCTTGACTCAAATACATGTGATTGCTGTATGGGAATGGAAAAGTGGTACTGAAAAGAGGCATACCAAGAGGAAGAACAGCTGTGCCTAAGGTTCAGAAAAGGCAACTTCACCTGGGATAAAAATTGGGATTCCCTTTAACCCACCTTAAGTAAAGCATCTGACAAGTAATGGAGATGGATCGCTACATCTCATAAATCTGGCACTTAAATGTTACTAGTTATGACTACGACTGACAGTAAGATTTAGTTTTGCATATCATCCCCCAGTGGCTAAATAATTACTAGTTCAGTTCATCTTCATTACAACTGCTATCGTCCACTCTGCCCTTTGAAAATCAGTTGGAAATGGGAACATGTTTTCAGTTGGATTTTTAGGGTTATATTTGCAACAAAAAAAGTTTCCATCTTCACCTCTATTGTGTAGACAACATGGTGATCTCTGCACTGTTCTGAAAGACTCAGGGGCTTTTCAGAGCAGGGAGGGCGGTTGGCATGGGGTTAAAAATGGTAGTGGAGTAGACTGGGGTGCAGTAATGTTGATTTGAATTTTCACTTTTCCCTTGAATGTAAACCTAACATTGGTATCAAATATATATTTACATAAAACATAAAATAATCATACATTCTTTTTCTTTCTACATGGTTTGCCTTAAACACAGATTCATGGTGAATTTCAGTGCCTATAAATAGCTAACACATTCAGCAGTAGCTAGAAGAAAGTACTGTATGTCAACAGGCTTAAACAAAGTACATCAATCCAGTCTTGCAGCATATTTTACTATGGTATTGTGGATCTTTAGATGTGACAGGTGACAAAATGGATAGTGATACTCATGTAATCTTGAGAACTATTTCCGAAAGTATATTATTACTGGTATCCTCAAACAGATCAAAACGTAGATTTCCAGAACTGAACGATATGCAAGATATACTGCTATGAGATGTGAGAAAAAGGTGGTATTTTCTTGGTCCCAATGACCTATAAAAAGCTCCTCTGCACTTACAGCCTGAATCAACATTTTATACTTTGAAATAAATGCATGCTGTAGCCTATAAATATAAGACAACAAAAGAATAAATGCACCAATATGAGCTGATACATTTGGCCGTATTCTCTGCTGCTAAGGCATCCTGCACAGACGCATGCATAGGTTCATATGCACACGCACGTTTTCACATCTGTGGCTGGTATAGGCATGACAATTCCTTTCAATGCAGTTATGCGAAATGTAAAAAGAGGCTATTGTACTTCATAAGAAAGCTGAAGTTTTATTATTGTTAATTGGGGGATTCTTAAAAGAGGATGAACATTGTAATGAATGATATCTGGGAAGAGTTTTTATGCTTACCTGCTACTATAATTTTTGGAAGAAGACAACTAAGTTTTATTGATTGAAGTTATTTTGACTAAAACGATATTTTATGGTGGGCCAAGGAGTTAGAATATGTGTTACAAAAAAGCTATTTCATGCACATCGTCTGTTTTCCAAGTGAAAAAGCATCTTTGCTTAAGCTACTGAAAAGTCAGTGCTTTTCTGAGTCACAGTTTCACAGCCTGAGGAATTTTCAGATATGTTGTGGTCAAGTTCGTGGACCAGTCCAAGAGCACTTAATTATCAATGTCTATGTTGATGGGACCAAGAGTAGGGCCAGTGCAAGGTTTTTGCCCTCCTACTCTGCCTTCTCCCCTTTTTAGAACTGTGCTCATCTTGTTTCATGGCTGCCATACAACTTAATACTGGTATAACCTACCTCCATACTGGTCACCCAATGTTGCGCATTGGATTTGGTCTTCCTCCTGGGCAGGGGTGGATTCTCACATCACCTGAAACCATCCCTCTCACCATCCTTTCACCTTCCCTCCTCTTCCAGAGGCTGACACAGTCACTTCTGTATTCTCATCCCAGCATAGGTGACTTTCTTGTTTGGACCAGACGGGGAGGCAGACACGCAACTTGACTGCCTCAGAGGTTAATTTTCACATTTTCTGTATGAAGAATAACATACTACAGAAAACAAGCCTCTGTAATTATAATTTTTTAAATATGATAAGTGGAAATACAGCTTAAATAATGACTGAAGTCCAGAGGAATATTACAGAAGTTGTGCAGCTTATAGTTGTGCCAAACATATTTATGATTTCCAAGTAACTTCTGCTTTTAAAAAGAAACTAATAAAAATCTGCCTTGCCTGTGTGTTGTCACAAATTTCCTATGATGACTTCACCACTAGACAGAAAGGTCTCTATGCCAAAGCAAGGTCCCGCGCATCTCAATTAAGAGTGGGCTTCTGGAGTTCACATACCACATTAAATATTTATGAGAAGATAAGAATTGGACATTTGGAGCTTCTTGACCCCTTCAGATATCTCCATTTGTACTTTCACTTCAACCTTGTTTAGCAGGGTCTAGACAGATTCCCCCATGCAGTTTAGCTCTTGTGAGATATTGCTTCCTTTGGATATGTTTACCCGTTTAGAGAACTTGTATGCTTAATTTAAGTAATACATATCTCCCTGTTTAAACCACAGGAGAATAAGAAAAAAACATGAATGTTTTTCTATTTCTCCACGTCTGCAAATTATTTTCCCTTTTACAATATGTTGCTGGGGCAATTGGACAAGAATATAACTGTAACTTAAAAAGAAATTGTGCAAAATTTAGCGCTCTTGGATGTCATTTGCTCATGGGAAAACCATATGAGTTTAAGGTCTAATTTACGTACATTTCTGCAGTATTCAAAGAGTAATTCTTTGTGCATAAAATTGTTTAAGAATGAGAAAAAAATGTGGGTATTTATTACAGTACTGCTCCGTACAATTCTAACAAACATATTAAAACCCCAAGCCTCAGTAAAACCTCAAGCTTATTTGTCAAGGAAATGAATGGGAAAGCCTTTTGGTTTATACAGTTCTGAAAATAGGATTTATTTACACACTCCATGGAAACTGTATCCTCTAAAACTGCATCCTAACTACAAATATGCACACATCTATTCAACATCTTGCCAAAGAGACTAAAATGACATTAAAAAGAGTGAAAGAATGCTAAGCTTGCAAAGTCAAACATTCAAAATTTAGTAAATGCCAGAATTCAGATTGCCCAGGCAACCTTGCTTCTGACAATGTGTGATGATAGATTTAATCACAGTGTTATCTCCACATCTGACCCCTCCTGTGGTTTCTCAGATTTTGCTCTCAGAGGTACCAAACCCCCTGCCTTCTACTTGGAGAGACTTTCTTTGGGCAAGAACCAGAGTCTGGGGTAGGCTGCCCTGTGTGCTGGTTCCTGCTCTGGGTCAGTCCATCACAGTTGGCCAACATAGTTCTCATGCCCATTGGGCTCCACCCCACCATCTCAGTCTTTTTTTTTTTTTTTTTTTTTTTTTTTTTTTTTTTATGCTTCTGCTGTTTTACTGTATGGTCTGTGTACTCTTTTTGTGGAACAAAGTATACTCATAGTTACATCCATTCTCTCGTTTCTGAATGGACATTGGCAGGCTCTTGTTTTCAAGAATATCTTCAGCTGTGGACATGTGAGTGAGGCACTTCTTTCTCCCTGCCCACCCACTATTTTCCTGAGACAGTGTGTATGTGCCTTTACACTTTCCCAGTTCTTTCAACCTCCCTTCCCCCCTGGGCTAAACACCTCCTTGTGAAGGTGCTTGGGGAGCCCAGCATGCTGAGCCTTAGGTGGTCTGGAGAGTCTCTCTACCTCATCTCTGTACTCTTGAGGAGTGGCAGAGGAGTGTCTTGGTACTGCACCTGCATTCTGAGTGCTTGCATCCAGGAATCAGCTAGTAAATTAAACCTTCTGTGTATGCACAAATAACAAAATTTTTGGGAAGAGGCACTTTTCAGAAACTTCCTAAAGGCAACTCCAGATCTGTCAAGTTCACCTGTTGTGTTTTCCCCAAACCTTTTGCTTCACTGAGTCAATAAAATGGATGGTGTTCAATGGATGGGTAACTACTCAATATTTAATTTATTTTTCTCATTCCATTATTTGCCTTAGTTGTTATTTATTGCAAGGAATAGAAAACCTGTGCTGATTATAAAGTTATTAATTTATTAATGTACTCTGGAGCATTTCTCAGAGTAGTTTCTGAGTTAATCCCATATATTAATAAACATATTTTCATAAAATACACTAAAATTATACACATACAGGTTTTATGGGCCATACGAAAATGAAGTATCCTCTATCATTTTTGGGTGACTATACTCAGACTCTTTGTAGAGTAGCTGGATGTACATTCTCATCAGAATGAAATATCCATTTGTAATAGAGCATATCTGTTCCAGAAAAAATATTAAAATAATTTTGCTGCCAACTTGCCAGATCTGTACTGAACTTATACCACAACTAATTTTTATTATTTTCATTATTTTTTAATATAGTTTTAAAGTTGTCTTAATTTGAGCAAATATGCATGGGCACTCATAAGCATTCCTAAATACACAGCCCTGATACCTGCCAAATTTCAAGTCTCCCTTCAAGCAAAGGGCCGTGTACATTTTTTGATATGACATGATCAAACCTGTCTACCTTTTCGATCTGTATTCTTGGCAACAGCCAAACCACTTAAACTCTGAAAAACAACAGCAGCCTGAAGCAAATATCTTACTGAATGCAAAATTTTAGATGGACCAATTAAAAAAATGGAAAGGATAAGAATTGAAATTCTCATCTTCAGTGTTTGCCACAAAGAACAATGGACATGGATTTTTCTTTTGCTTCCTAGCAGGACCCAGAGAAACTGGTGCTCTGTCCAGAGGACCAAATTAGTCTCATACTTGTCATGTGCATTTGTTTAACAAAGAACACATGCCATTAGCAATTTTATATGTGTATTACTTAATCTTAATCTTTTTATGATTCTGGCAGCAAATAACTTGCTAAGTAAGAGGGAAAGCACACAGAATCCAGGTACCAGGTATCTCTTGCCAAATATTGACTTTTTAATTATGAAAATTATATCTTTACATTCTCCCAGGAGAGCAAACAGACTGAATTCCAGCTTCAGGAACAGTAAGGGATGACCTAATTCGACATCATTTTCCCATCGTATTTCTATGTTGTTTCTGTGCTGTGCCCAGATGCTTCATCGCCATAGAGCTGACTCCAAACTTTCTCAGCCTCTGCTGAGGGTCAGGAGCAACCATTTTTTGCATGACAGTAGAGATGAGAACCACAAACTCTGGTCTACAGGAGGCAAAGACCACGCAGCTGGAGACAGCCCCTGCTCCAAGGGCTACAGAGTGGGAGGCATCTCTGTTTGTCAGTAGGAGAGCATCTACTGTCCTTGGGCTGTCCTCTGCTTCCCACCCTGGGGGGTTCTCCTCCTTGCCTTCCTACTCCGACCCTTGCCTTTTCAAAAGAAGGTTTGCTGAAGGTTGTGCAAGGAGACACTCTGCACCCTATGGGCCTTGGCCCAGAGCTCCCCTGACCCCCTTTCCTCTGCCCTTGCCCACCCACAAACCTGAAGCCTGACCTTTGCAGCTTGCTGCCACCCAAACTCGATATGCCTGGCATGACTGATCAACCTGGTCCCTTGAGATGTCTCTGCAACTCAGAGTAGCAACCATGGCTGTAGGGCTGTATGAAACAACCCTATTGAAAAAGAGTAGGTTTCCAATTCAATAACTACCTGGTGGCAGCAAAAACTGCTTCCCTGAAAGCTGAGACAAATTTAGCCTGGTCCAGTGTTAAAGGCCACCAGGGTGTCACACCTTACTTGGGCTGTGGATAAAGGTAGTTAAATTACTTGGGGGAGAAATAGATCCTCATAGATATATTAATTGCAGTGCTTCCAAATGAAGAAAGCAGTGAGGACACGGCAATTTTGGGCAGAATCCATGTGACTTCTGCTCTTATACAGGGCAAGTAATTCAAGAACTGTGAACTTTGAACACTCTGTTCATGTTGGGCTTTCTTGTCTCTGAATCTCAGCATTAAATACACAGATTCTTTTTGTTCTACAGACCACACTCTGAAATGAAAAAGTCCTCATGTACAAACATCATTTTAATTCAAGCCTGTTGCTTGTGATAATCTATGGACAATATTCATCAGACGGTGGTTTCATCCATTATCTATTTCTGTCTATGGGAGGCACTGAAATACACATGAAAAGTATGCAAAATTTGTTTTGAATGATTGAATCTAAAAAGGGGGGGATTGCTAAGAACAGACATCTTTTTAGCCATGGTTTTCACTGAAATGTATCTGTTCAAATTCCCTAGGCCTGATGTCTTCCCAGTTGGTGGTGATTTTTTTTAGTATTGATTTGAATTCAACAGAGCTAATTTCATTAAGGCATTTAGATTTTTTTTCCTTGAATTATTTAAATATTCTTGATGTGAAAACATGCCAAAAATAAAACCGGGGGGGAAAAAAAACAGGATGAAATTTAAAAACTGGAAAAGAGATGTTGTAAGGAAATCACTTATATATACTTTTTTAGTAATTTTTTTTTTTTATCATACCTCATATTTCTTTAGAATTTCCAGGTATACCGGTGCCATAGCTATGTGAATGGAGACAGCTGCATTTTTAAAAGCATCTAATAATATATCATCTTAAAACATATGTAACAACATCTGCTGGCTTCAGAAAAAAAATCCTCCTTTAGCTTGCCTTTACTTGGCTAGCATCGGCCAACCTCTTCCATGGATCATCCCTCAAACTCTAAAGAACAGTGTGAACAGAGCTAATAAAATCCATACCCTGCCTGGAAACTGCGCGATTCAGAATTATGTTAAGGTCTGTTTTTCTACCAGAGCTTCAGCTGTCTCTTCAGTCTATTTTGTAATATACTGGAAGAAAAGAGTAAATGAGAGAGAATCCTTTTTTTTTTTCCTTTTCTTTGTTTTTTTTTTTCCTGTCACCAGCAGTCACCAGCCTGAGTATCACCATTGACAGAAATATCTCCTGCCAGGCCATCTAGTACTTTGAAGTGGCTGGCGTCTCACTAGCTGCATGTTGACCACTGTTTTGGAGCTCCTGGTATGTGGATGCAAACCAAGCGATGTGATGACAGGCTATGGATTTTCTGTGTATTGACAGCAAGAGTGCTAAACATGAAATTAAGCCATATAGGAGTTAATATTGGACTGCTTTCTTGTAACCAAAACACCGTGTACTTCACTGTATGTAGGATTTAAATAATGCAGCAATGCCCACAGCTTTCTGAGTCACACTGGCTCTAAATTCTGTAGCAAATTCAAATGAATTAAGCTTTCTAAGATTTTCATTAACTGAACTGTGACAATGAGTGAAAGAATTATGCAACTGAGACTTGTGAGGCTACAAAATAGGAGTTGCTAGGGGTGAAGATTCAGAAATGTCATAGCAGAGTGGGAGAAAGTTGAGACTTCTGCAAACTAAAAAGAGGTAAGAGAGTTTGGGATTTAAAACAGATGACTGATGTCTTCAGCCAAAGCATAGAGCTACACTATCATCTTTCGGTGGCTGCATAGGAGTACGTAGAACAAACATAGCATTTGGGGACATTATTTTCTCACTTTGTCAACAACCACCTTCTCTTGTGTCTTGCATGTATCATATGCATGTTAGAAACACCATCCTATTACTGGTGTCTCAATACATTACAGTCACGGTATAAACAGACACATTTGTTGATATTAAGGAACACAGAAGTAGATGGGACCTCCTCAATCACCAATCCCAGTTCCCTCTTGTCATAAATAAACAAACCATATAATCACTTCCATCAATTGATCTAGCTTCAGCAGGCACTAATTAAGTTTTCGGCTTCTATTAAATTCAGCATCAGTGAAGAAGAACGTAGTTGAATATTTCAGTTAAAATTGTTAATCTTGACATTTAAATATTCATCATTAAGCTTCAGAGTTAGCAGCCTATTCATAGAAGGGAATTCAGGTTCTCTACATAACTGTTGACACTGAAGGTCATTTCTTTACTTTCTGTTTGGGTTTGGAAGGGTCTCCTTATAGCCATAAAGCCTGGAAACACAGCTGTTTAAAATGGAAAATTTAATTCTTTATCATTGTTGGCTGGTAACTGATTTAAATACAGAAAGTGAGTGCTTTCTGCACATGGTTCATTTTTAATCCTTCAGTAAAGGAGACTGCGCCTGTAGAAATTAAATCATGAGGCAAAACAACTATTAGGAAAGTTACACATGAAAAATGAAACTAAGGAAGGAAACAAGCCATTTTCCTCAGTGATTAGAAACAATTCCTTTATTGCTTGCTTTTCTTTGTGGCAGACCAAACTTCGTCTTTATTTGCATGTTTTTTTCTTTGGTGCAATAGATAGTGATAGTGAAAGAGCTTCAGAGCTTTTCTGCATTTGTCCTTTTTACAGTTGCATTGGAATTATTAGTTATTTGAATTGTTGATGTTTAATGGTAAATACATTTAAAATAAGGGTTAAATTAAGGTCTTTGGTAACTAATTTGAAAAAATAACCTCTAGTTATAGCCTAAATGACTGAGAGAGAGACTGTGAAGTCCATTGCTGTGCAGAGGGACACATTAATACACTGTAGCTCTAGGGATGTATCCACATTGCAGTTAGAAGTGTCTGCAGCATAATCGAGAGATTCTCAACTTGGCAAACTAGCTTGAGGTAATACTAGAAGTCTAATTGCAGTAATACTGTTCCTGTGCAGGTTAATTTACCTTTCACTGTGGCTGCAGTGCACACTCGCTTTGAGTAACCTTTGGCTTCCTGTTTGTCCAGCAATGTGGAGAATTGAATTAAATAACCAGATTTATTTCTTGTTTATCTTGATTAAAAATAAAATTCGGAGGCCTCCTGAAAATTAATTTATTTCACCCTGTGAGTGCTCCAGGGTATTGCCGGATTACTCCTCACTGCTTTCACATCTCAGGACTTAGTCGAAAGGTGACCCATGCCACATTAACCAGTCTGGGAGGTGCCTGCTTGAAGGGTTAATGAACAATGCAAATCTGTTTTCTATAGGGAGGTCTGTCATTAAAATCCAGAATGTTAGAATAAAATATCCCAATTAAATGCAATATTGCCACAGACTTGTCGTGCGTTACAGACTAGCAGGTAGGTGTCATCTCCCTATGGGTTCTACAGGTGACATGGTCCTATCAAATAGTTACAAAAATGAAATGAACGATTGCTGTACTGGCTTCAGTGGCATAAAAAATTGTTATATCATTAGCTTTTTATCAGCTGTTTTGTAACATTTAATAAAACTTGTCTTATTCATCTGTACACAGCTAATCTAATATGCAATTAATTTAATTTCTTATCAGGAGTTTAACTGTAGCTGCCCTAAAACCCGTAGAGAATGACCCTATGGCTATTTGAAAAAAGTCCAGTCAACAATAGCTCGGCATATTTTTACAGGGCTGTCAGATAAATCTTTCCATGGAAGTTGCCATGCTCACAGAAATTCAATAGAGCACAGCCTGGTGGCATACACCACATGGAGTCTTCCCGAGGATTAAACCTATGTCTAGTTAAAATGTAAAGTTAGTTTTAGAAAATATGCAGAAAGTGATTATTTGAAAAAAAATTACAGGATCAAGAAGAATCAAATTATATTGGTCAACAAGTATAGATTTGGTTTCTTTAAAATAAACATATTACTTATACATGAACAGAGGATAATGAGAAAGATGAAGGGAATTTTAACTATTAATGATCAAAATAAATCAGTACTGTGTGAGCACTGTTGCATTTATTTTAATGCTTGTAAATGTGCATTTTAATATGGAGCTCACACACTGGTATTTTAGATTATGTTTTCAAATACGAGTACAAAGATGTGTCTTAAAATTGTGCTCACTCACTGTATTATATAAAGGGGAAACTGGTGCAATTGCAAAATCAAGCAACTACATATGTAAGTAGGTCACAAACAATCCCAATGTATATACCTTCATGCAAAGGCTTATGTATTTTGCAGTTATACCTTTGTGCCGCATTAAATTTATTTTCACTGTGTTCATACAAGCAGATGTTTAATCACTCATAGATCTGTCCCATTCATATATAATTGATAATATTG
The DNA here is from genome assembly GCA_020745775.1 of Theristicus caerulescens. NCBI lineage: Eukaryota > Metazoa > Chordata > Aves > Pelecaniformes > Threskiornithidae > Theristicus > Theristicus caerulescens. The sequence goes on along the minus strand of CM036583.1, from coordinate 83,924,980 downwards.
GCTTGTACGGGGATAGGAATCCAAGAGAAGGCACTCATTTCTAAATGCCATAGTGCACACTGTGCCTGCTGCTGTGCAGAGCACTGACAGGCAATGTACACAGTGCAAAAGTACATGTAGGTTCACAGTATAACAACAATGCCTTTGAAGAACAGTCTTTTTTGTTTAAAATACCTGTAGTACCACTTTGGAGAACGGTGCTTCAACAACACAGAACTGGGTTAAGAGCAGATTTCCAATCAATTACCTTATCTACAGCGTTCATGAGCCTTCATTCTACATCATTCTGGTTTCCTGACCATAGAGCTGCAAAAATATTAATTTATCTCACCCATTTGGGATTGGATTGGGGTTGATAAAAATTGGACCAGACTCCTAGTTTTTGATATTCTGATAATTTCATTCCAGGTTACAGTAGTGAGTATTTGGGTATCCTTTTATGTGTTTGCATAGTCTGAGATTTGGATGTTCCACATTTTTGTGAGTCCCTTGCTGGTCAACATATACTGGGAAACTTATGTGGGTTATGGTTTGTTGTCCAAGCTGGAGAACTTTTGCTCTGAAGAGCCCTGGCTCCAGGCATCCTGGTGATGAGATGGTGATAGTGCACCTACAGATCTCACTGGTATTACAGGAGCAGAATGAATCCCACTTGCATTTTTCCTCCAGAAGGAATAAAAAAAATCGTGGCAAACTTAAGGCCTTTATATACAGAATAACAAGGGAATGAGATTTACTTTTTGAGAAACGAAAGCTCAGTTACTGAAGAACAGCTGAAAGTTCTTCTGTGTTCATCCAGCACTTTTTGCCTATCCCTGGGAAATGTGCATCCTGTTCCTCCAGAAATACCAAATGGAATAATGACATTTGTATGTGCTACATTTACTATCAAAATAATACTGCAACACCTGCTCTGGTGTGCAATTATGTGTACTGTGGGTATAAAGAGGGAGAAGGATTCTTTATATATATATATATGCTGTGTGTGTATATATATATATGTAAAATGTATATGTATATATACTTTTTCACGCTTTCATGAAGGCAGAAGTCACTCTGAAAAAAAAAAAAGAAGACTGCACAAAAGTAGAGGCCAGACCCTAAGCTGTTGTGAAGTGTACAAGCCTGTAGATTAGATGAGAGCTCTGGAAGTTAGTTATGCAGATTCTAATTTTGAAATCCACTTCTGTACATTCAGATAGGGAGGAGGGGATGGGAAGGACTGCAGCATTTTGCTTATGGACACCATCCTTTTTGTGATCTCTGCCTGCAGCCCATGGGGGGATGGTTTCAACTCTGCTCTTGAAACACAGATCAAGTATTATTGCCAGCACACATTCTTTCCCTTTCAAAAAATTTCACAGGTTCAGAGTCACGATAGGAGCTATAACTTCTGGTGCTATTACTTTTCTTTTCAAATCTGTTTGCAACTATTCAGCCAAGAGGTCTAGGGACTTCAAAAATGGCAAAAGCTGTGACAAATGTTTGCTTAATATCAGTTTCTTAATAGTAAGAGAGTGATAGGGAAATGAAGAGTGAAAAACAAATAGAGATAAACCTGGTGTTATTTTAGCGGATGGAAGTTAAACAAAATCTGTTTTGACAATCTTTTACTTACAACCAGAATTCTGAACACTTTTTATCATTTCAGTTCCCTCTGAACCATAAAAACCCCAAACACCATCCCACCCCCAAATTCATTACGAGGGTTTAGTCTTTTCATATCTAGGTTCACGGTTAGTTTTAGCTACCAAGGGCAAGGCTTGGTGTGGTTACCTGAAAAACATCTGAGGACCTCCAAGTCATCCACACACCTTCTAGAAGCACAACCAAGAAGAAAACAGGGTGTGACTCAGAAGTATTGTTTCTCTCCTGGCATTGCTCTCTTCAGACTGGAGGCTGCTTCATGGCCCCAAAGAGTGTTTGAATAAATTAGAGCTTTTCTATCAACTTGTGCCAAGTTCCCCACACTGAGTAGCATCCAAAGTCCCCTCACTGGAATTAACCTCCTTTATTACATGGCTGCTATTCTGAGTAATTGTGTATGTGTTGGGAAAGTTTTCCACTGACTATTTAAATATCAGTGTGCGAGATCAGGAACTCAACTACAGCACAAACTGAGATCTCTACACTGCCTGGGAAATGTACTTTGGCAAGCTACAATCTTCTTCCAGGTAGATGTTTGCTAGTCTCCAAAATCCCAGTCTCCAACACCCGTAGCTGGCTGTAAGTGTTAATATCTCCTTAGAAGGCTAAAAGAGTAAACTTTTTTCAAGAAAGCATGTGGGGAATTAGAAAAGAAATTCTTGCCTACTTGTGTCCAACAGTAGCCACCATCAAGGACTTCTGTAAAGAGTCAGAGAACTAAAATTTCATAAAGTATATTTTTATGGCAGAATAAATACTTCTTGTGGATTGGAATTTCCTGCCTCTGGTGAGATGGAAACCTCGTACTATTCTTCCTCAGCACGGTCAGAATGTTTCCTGTTTTTGCAGATCATCCAAAGATTTTCTGTGTCACACTTAACATGTTTTCCAAGTCAAGTTGGCAAAAGGGTATTTTAAGCAAAGTGCAAAGCACAGTAGGATGTACTATATAGTGCCATCTGCTGAAAAGTGAAGTGCTCCCACATAAGAATAGAAATTTGTGCATTTTCCATTAATGCAAAAAAGAATCTTGAGATGGGATGATGTTTACTGGCTATGGGTAGGTCCCATTCATCCCCATTTAGAACCACTATCTCAATTTACATGATGAACGTGAACAGCCAATTCTGGAGTCGATGGCATTGTGAATGATGGTGTGAATGATTCCCAAAGAAGACTCTTGAACACATATGGAACGGATTCGCAACACCAAAACTCTACATATACCATTTAAAAGATTTTGCGCCCATCCTAGAGAGTGATCTTCATTTCAGGCCCACATATCACGTGAAAAGAACTTGGGCAGATTTAATTTACATGTTTAGTAATCTTACTCCACAAAAGCCGTTGTGTAGCCATCACATCACGTCTGTTTTCTGCTTTGCTATTTCAGTCTAAGACCTAAGACCTTAAGGTAGGCACTTTGCTGACTGTTTTTATTAGTAATTTTTAGGTTTTGGTCCTTTGCTTTTAGAAAATCACTAAAAGTCTTTAATGCTGGCTACTTCATTGTATTGCTCAATTGACTAAAGGGATTACCAGTCAACACATGTTGTACTAGTAACCCCAAAGCTGTATATAAGACAGAAGACCTGGAAGAATAACTTGCCTAGCTACAATGTCTTTGAGAAACAGCAAAGTCTTAAAGAAAAAGGCTGTGTTTTATGACATAAGACAGAAGGTTTAAATTTGAATTTTTGCACAAGTCTTGTCTGTACAGGAAAGCTCTCTCACTTAAGAACTTAAGCAGATACAGTTATAATGATATAAACCCATGTTTAGACTCTTATTTTGGTAGAAAATTTGCTTTTGAGGGTTTTAGTTTATGTTCTTGTGAGAGGGCTTAAGCTACATCATACAAGCAATTCATATCAAGATAAGGCTATCCTTGTGCGGATAAACTGTTAGAGTATGAAGTGCTCCTAAAAATCGTCATTATCCTTGCTGGATGACAGTTTATTCCATAATCTTTCAAGTACAAGTTTATCAATCTATCAGATGAGACTATGCAAAGATTCTAATGTTAAATTAACTAGCTGACTGGAAATTAACTATTGTACTGTATTTTTTAAAGTTAGACTAGAAGAAAAAGATGGATAATTTATCCTAGGGTAACAGTCATAGATCGGAGACAGCACGGTCAAGTAGCAAGTAGATAACCCAGTTCACTGTAAATTTACATCTTGCAATGGACTTAAAATATTTGCAGTATTTACACCTATTATATATACCATCCATTTGTTTTTGTGTTGTTTGCTTAATGTTGACTTGTGGTTAATTCCACAAGGAGCAGACTAGTCCACTAGTGGACTGGAAATTGAACAATAACTTAAGTATAGCTTCATTCACTGAGATCTAATGGACCAAATCTGATGTCATTGCTTCCCAGTTTATTGCTCATCCTGTGGAGTATTATTGTGTGGCTGTCTTCACAGGCGTATAGTTGCAACTTGTATCCTCGAGGGGCCTACAAGCAGGGATGCTGAAACAAAGAACTTTGAAGTGGATGAAAAAACATCAGTTGTTGGACAGTAGTTTGAGAGACTCCGAGATTACAGGGATGGGTGCAGCCACAGGAGCAAGCCAGACCTCCCTGATCTTTATGCAATATAGGGGCTATCTGTTGTATAGAAAATTCTTTCTTGCTATGCACTCTTCTTGCCCTTAAATGTACAGAGTATTTTGCTTTGGAAAGCCTATTTTCAGTGACTGTATTAACATATTGGTCCAAGCATTTTTAGGTCTTGCAAGTTATTTGCATCTAGTTGGAACTCACGGGATTGGTCACCATTTGCTACAAGCGAAGTGCACCAGTATCTTGGTTTAAGGACAGCTGAAATCAGAAGATATTGCTCCACAAAGGGGTGTAGTGTCTGGAAAAACCTGCAGACTTGGTTTTCAAAGAAAGAAAGAGGAAGGAAAAAATCCACTCTGAGCAGTGACATTCTTTTTTTTTTTTTCCTGTATGAGTTATTATACAGATCCTCCATCTTGTTATTTTCTTTGTGTTTCTTTTCTTTACTCTCATTACATTTTTATATCCAATTATTTTTACTTTTGTGAAACTTCTTTTCACTGTGCTGGCTTTCAAACTAGTGCTCCTGAATCATATTATACATTTGCAGAAGATGACCCAGGGAAAGGCCCAAAGCAAGAATCTCAAGTGTTTTCATAAAAGTCGTCCCCTAAATCTTACTTCTTGCTTTGGAAAAATGAAACCAAAAAGTAGTACATAACACCTCTGAAACTAGAAATAGATTACAGGTAAATTATAGTTGTCTTTTGCCTATAAAGAGGGAGGATGTGCAAAAGATGCATGTGGAAAGATGCACCGAGGGAGAGGAAGGGATGAGGTAAGAGAAGGGAGCAAGAAGTCCCCAGGGACTGAGAGGCTGGTCTTTGATGTGGGGGAGACAGGGCACCCTGCTGTGCCGCCTGACAAAAGACAATGTTGGAACCTCTCATGAATGTCTTGTTGTTCCTCTATTCAAAAGGGCAAGCAGAGGTTGAAAGGCATCCCAAATGGAGTATTTGGGTGTGTGCTTTCCTACGCATTACACATTTTTGTACATTTTAAGGGAAAAAAACAGCCGTGGAGCCACACCAAAAACATGGTTAAAAATACCCCACAAAAACGCTTGTGAGGCATCAGTCCTTCTTCTCTGGAAAGAAGATACAGTATACTTTTTCCTTTGATCTTTCAGATTGACCATTCTTTCTTTGCACATAAAAAATCAAAGACAAAAAAAACCTAAACCAGTTTTCCATTCAAAATTGCATTCCAGTTTCAAATTACTTTCCATTAAAGCCTAACAGTACTGGTAAAATTTTGGTTTGGGGCCAGGGCGGGGAAAGGTGGAGAAAACCTGCTTTGGAGACTCTCTGCATTTTTTTTTTTTAAAGTAACTACATTGTCAAGGAGCTTGCTTCTGAACAAGTAGATGGGTTAATTTGGTGCAGTAGTTAGTACTTTTAACACATATTAATATTGTACATAATATAGCTCAATGCAATGACATACCACATAAATTGCTCATCTGTATCTTCATGATTCATTCTAGCTGGAAACTTGTTCTTTGACACTAGCATCAGCAAAAGTGCTTCAGCTCACAAAATCATACAAGGGGTAGCTAAAAGTCCAGCAGGTAGGAACCCACAAACATGTACAAACCTACTGAAGGCTCCTCAGTTGAATAACCACACATTCATTTCACACACAGTTAGGTTGAGATCTTCCTGCAGTGGGTGCGAGGTTGTGCCCCAAAACATAACCCATAGAAGAGCATCCTTCCCTAGGAGCGTCCCAAGGCCACCTGACCCAGATTTGTGGCCAACCTGTAGATCCTGAGCCCTCACACTAATTTAACTGCTTGCACCCTGGGCTCATTTGGGGTTGGGGAGTGGGGAGCTGAAAGAAATTAAAGCCACTTTTCCAAACTTATTATCTTCAGCTGTGCTGAGTACAAATCTGGTACAGCTGAGGATCTGGCCTCCTGTGATTAAAGCCATTTCCCTCAGATTGAAAATAGAGGCAAAACTGATGAGGAGAAAACAAGAGACCATGGAAAACAAAAGCAATGTGGTTTTAATTTACTTGTGTAAGATCCAAATTATATGCTGTGTTGTCTGAAGTCAAACGGAGTGTCTGACAGTTCAGAGCACTGCAGTTTTGCAAGAAAACTCTGCTGTTGTCTCAAATGCAACACACCTTAAATTTTTCTATATTTTGTATTAGCAACCAGATATGCCTACAATTTTATAGCAGTTCACTTTCCTTAGTTTTCATATCTCAAGCTGCAGTAGTTGGTAAAATTACCTCAGCCAGATTGCTGTGCAAGACCTGTTGCTGCCCTTGGCATTAATTTTTCTGTGGTCTATGGTTAAATGCAGTTATAACTGCAGTTAAATGCAGTTAAATGCAGTTATAACTGCATTTAGAGTGCATTTCTGCAGGCTGTATTTTTGTAATATTCATGATATAATTGCAGTGTGATTCACCCCAACTCATCTATGCTGGGATGGCTGCTGTGGCCATCTAGCCAAAACCAGATACCTAAACAACTTTTTTATTTACATTTATAAGTCACTCAAAGAAATAAAGGAAATTTTCAAACATTAACATATGAATTCTCACAGTATTCCTGCTATCAGGTGGCATTACTAACTTGAAAGCAGAAGAATAATCTGTTGAAAAATTAAAAAGGAAAGTTTCAAAATGAGAAAAAGAAATATAAGCACAATTATCTAAAATTTTGATTCAGAAATCCCAGAATTTGGATGAGCAAAGAAATATTAAAAAATTATTTAATCCTCTTGAGGCTTTTCTTGTAAGTTTTCCCGTGATTACTACCTCTCTTCAGACTGGAAAATATAAAGTGGTATTTTTAAAGATACTTTAATGCTTATTTTTAAATCTTAGAAAGAAAAAATGCAGTTGTGACAAAAATAAAGAGGGGAAAAATATTTTCTATATTGCAAAATTTCACTTTTATCCATTGGACTGTTCTGCTTTAGCGGAAACACTTTTTTTCAGTGTACTGTTTTACATAAAAAAATCCTTAACCACCAATGTATAAAATATTGATTTTAAAATCTAAAAATATTACTATCACATTTAGTGGGTCTATATGTTTTATAGCAAAAAAAAAAAAAAAAGGAAAAATTAACAAAAAGGCTTCCTCTGCACTAGTATCACGAAGATAAGTGTGCTGTTGGACGCAGAATGATAGGACTAATACGTATGAAGAAATTAGTCATGCTTTAATCAGTTCCTGGATTCAAAATCTGCACTGCATAAAAACATTTCCATATAAACTATTTTTCCATTGTTTTTCTCTTAATACTAATTTCTATTTAGCTCATTTCTAGGAGTCTATTTCTAAAGTTTAATTCTGTTTTTCTAAAGTTTAAGCTTTGTGTGACCTTTCACCTTTCACTTTGAGCTATTGTGTTGGATTTCACTTCTTCAAATCTTCGGAGCACTGGTTCACACATCTAAATCTCTGGCAAAATGTAGGCTTAAAATGCATTGTTCCTATCAGAAGAGAAACTTTATTTTTATAAAGTGTGAACAGCTGTGCAAAATACTGACCTAACGTTAGAATTAAAGCCAAGAACAAATGTTCAGACCTTTTGATTTTTAAATTTCTAAGCTGGACTATCCAAAGTCTGACAAGCAAACAAAATCAGAGAGGTAAAAAATAAATTAGGTGAAGCTTACATCTTCATGTAACAGGAAGATGTCATTAATATTCGGATATTATTTTGAACAAAAATATGGAAAACATTTAGTGTCTTCTATGAACTAGTATTTTTGCAGGAATATACAACATATATGCAATTTTTTAATTATTATTTTGCTTAGATTAGTCCATTAATAAACCCATGCCAGGTGGAAACTATCAATACAAGACAATAGTATTTCCGAGACTGTTTTCCTGGAGAAAAGTCACAGTTTAAGTTAGTCCTGTGGAAGCAGATTGCTGTTTGTGGAAGGAGTATATCTGAACTGCTTCCAATCTCTGAGACATCTTAGTATGAGAAAAACGCAAGGAGCCTGTTAATCTCAAACGTACAAAAGGACACTGCAGAGAAGTTTTAGCAAAGTTTTTGTTCTCTCTCTCCTTTTTTCAGAATAAAAGAAGCTGTCATAGATCTGATCTTCCATATTTAATGTTGAACCGGTATTCTTGTGGTGGCATTTGTATCTCTGGCTAGTTCTTATTTGGACACTTCTTTCATGTTTATCTTAAAATATTCCCTTTCCAAAATAAATTGACAAGGGAGAACCAAAGGAATTCCCTCCATGGAGCATTACTGAAAAAATGTGGGTATGTAGCAAGCAAATGCAGTGCAGAAGATGCAGCAATGCTGTTTTTTGTGGGTAAGCAATGGAGGGGAAACGAGATGGTTGCTGGAGCTCAGGGATGTTTGTGGTATTGACAGAATACAAGCCATAGGACGTAACTGCAGATAGATGTTTGACATATGTGTGAGTCCGTGATGAACCCATGAAGAAGAGAAATGCATCAAGCTACACCATTCTCATGACTTGAGTGGAAACATCTTGAAAAGATTGCTACATGAAGTAATAATTTAAATACAGCATTCTTTTTGTATTTTCTGCAGTTACATGTTCAATAAAAAAAAAGTAGTTATTATTTCTAAGTATACAAGACTGCAAACAGGAAATTGGTGAAGGATAAACTTTATACTAAGAAGCCCAGATACTGCAATCAGAATGGAAGCTATAGGCTAAGATACACACATAGAAGGAAACCTACATCATGCAACATGTGTTATTTAATACATTTTACACTCAACACTGATTTATGTGTAAATTATACTTCATGCAAAATATTTAACTGGCTGGTGAAGTCATGGTTTTAAACCAGATTTTATTAAATGAACTCTGACTTTTGAAGACAACATTAGTTAAATGCATATATATATATATATATATATGTATTTAAAACGTTAAACATATATTCATGTATTTATGTATATTTCATAACATATCAAAGAGGAAACATCAATCTTGTTCAGTTTCCACTGACTCCCCTAAAAATATTTACACTTTTATATAAAGTTGCAATCCTGTTCAACTTTACTTGAGTCACAGATTCTGTCAAGAAAGAGCTGCTCAACTGAGGGTATTCCAGCTCATAAGGGGAGGGTGCATTAAGCTAAATTTCCAGCCTTTTTTTCTACCACAGTTGTCCATATTTGTAATCAATAAATAGATCATATGGATATCAGTCCTGCCAACACTTAGAACAGGCTATTTATTTTTCATGTTATTTGATGGTATTTACATTATTTCAAGATTGCTCCTCTTTCCAAAAACATAAATTCAAATGTTACCTTCACATGGGGATGCACTGAACTTTGGAATGACACATGGTGCTGCTCGTTTTAGGATGGTGATTAGAGTCTTGACCATGCATTGTGGAACATCATTTTTCACAAGATTTTTTGAAATTAACATTCTCTTCACAGTCAAGTTTCTAGGTGGGGAAAAAAAAAAAACCAAACCCAAAAAAACAACAGTATAAGGAGATTATCTTAGGTGAGATGATGAAAAAACCTAGGTAAGTGTAAGCAGAAAAGCTTTCTTAAACTGCTGTAGTAAAATGTTGTTTTTCTTGCCATGTATTTTTTTAATTTTATAAAGTGTCATAAATATCTACAATGATGTGTAAATAAGAGAGAAAAAAATTTATCTTTTGGAGATGGCCATCCATTAACCTTAATCTGCCTTGAACAAATTAAATCACCTAATCAGAAAAGGTCTTTAAAACTGGAGAAATCAGATCCCAATTAAAGTATGGTTCATCATCAAACATTTAAGACTCACATTTTTGCCTTTTGTTTTTCCTTGGTGTATTTCGGGCATGGCATATCTGACAGCTCTTTCTCAGCCTGTGCAGACCACAAACCTGGCAATGCTAGGAAATACCTTTAGTAGAATCTTACAATATTTATTATTTAAATGTTTGAACACACCCTTTTTGTCTCATAAGACATATGAACCACGCTCCTCCTTCTGTTGCAAAAAAATCTATAAAAAATATTTTTTCCAGAAAATTAGTCGAGATTGACTTTTTGGTGGCAAGTAGACAGATTTTGCAAATTAATATTCTATAGAGGGACACGTAAGGCAAGCAGATGAGCTCTTAGTTTTCTTCACAATGTCAGATCTTTCAAAATAGTATTTTATCTAAAAGCATGAATAAATTCTACAATAACTTTGGAAAGAAGTATACACTCATTCCTTAATTATGTACACTGTCTAAAAGCTCTGCTGAAGAATGATACAACCCAGTCGCTGAGGTCTGTTACTTCCCTACTCCAACTTCCAACATGGCTCTTTGTACAAATCTTTTAGCATTCATAGATATTCCACCATGAATGATAGTATTTCAGTTGAAATAATCACCCCTTACATCTATTTCAGATGCTTTGGGTTGCCATTCTTTTACTTTTCCTGACAATTTTCACTGCTGGATTTGATTCTGAAATTCTCTCTCCCATACATCTTCGAAAACCAACTTTTGTTAAGAGACAGAAAGGTTTTGCAATGCTTGTATTATCTCACTTTTCCTTATAGTTGTATTTTTCAGATTCCAAAACAATTAGGTGGCTGTTGAGAACTACTGTGGGCATTCACAACTTGTTTCTGGTATTGCTTGAAATAACACAGGAAGAAATTTTATGCAGAAATAATATATTTCTATATTATATTTCACCTTTCTATCTGCTCCCTAAGCTCAAAAATTAGCTGAAGAGTGATAAGATCAGGTGAATATAACTTTTCTCATTGTCTTAGTGTTCTGAAAGGGCTTTTGTGGAGCTAAAAGATGCTTTCAAAGAAATGAATGACTTTTAGTTTTTTAAGCCACTCGTTTCAGACAATGTAAAATTGCATCGTGTAGTCTCTATTATGCCTCAAGAAGATTCAGAGTAATTAAAGGCTTGAATAAATTATTATTGATATTATATACAAACATAAGACAGAAAGTATAATAGCCCTCATAGATTCCTATGGATCAGAAAACAAGGATATACACAGGACTAATGATTCTTCTATTGAATGGAGCAGAAAAAAGCATTTACAGGCTAAATAATTGTCATCTGAGACCTATATCTGAAAAGTCATAACATACTTTATTCTTAATATTTAATGGGGAAATTATTTCATACTCACATTGATACTGAAATTAGTTACTCATTCATACACTCAAAGCTTGCAGGGTTCTTTTGGTATCAAGCAGTGCTAATTCCTAATAGTAACAGGACTCATGTATTAGATTATTAAAACTGTGGTGATATTTCCTGCAGGCTTATAATGGTGACAGCTTAACATATAAAGATCATCTGTCTCTTTCAAAATCAGAACTAAGTTTTTCTTGCAGCTCTGCCACAAAGCCATTTTCTAAACTTATGCATATCCTGGTGATTCTGTTCAGTTTAAACAAACAAATAACACAGGGCCTCATTATTGTTAGTGCTGTCATATCTTAAGCACTCTCTCTCCATGCACTGGCCAGGACAAATACAAACTAATAAACACATGGGTTGGAGTAGATAACTGCAGAGAAAAACTGATAAGCTATTCCAGTTTGTAGTATTTTATTTACATATTTTAAATAAAGCAATATACACAGTATTGAGGGAGGACTGATTCTACATTTTAACATATTCTCTTTCCCAGAGTAATTATCAGAGTGTTTAGCACATTAGTTTTACTGAGTGGTCTTCTATTTTTTATAGTGTATATTAATGATGCATTTTGGATTAAGATCTGCTTGTTTGACCACAAATTTGTGGCACTACCAGATGGAAAAAACGTGCTCATTTCAAAGGATTTGGTCCACCTCCTTTGCCAGCAAGGAGTGTTCACTTCAGAATAGTTTCTATTTATATTTTATTTAGCATAAGCACTGCAAATGATGGCAAGTTAACCACTCCCTGTGGAAGACCAGATCTTGTTCCAGTTGCTTGGAATACTAAATTTCTTACATGTGGCTTGCTTCCCAAAGAATAAATTCTAGGAAGCTGTGAAGGTCTTTGAGTTTGGACAA